>CP139504.1:74185977-74785977 GCA_021014915.2 Artemisia tridentata subsp. tridentata
AACATGTAAACCTCAAGTCATCTACTCAATATCCACTACAACAAATAAGCATTTCGTATACGCTTTAATTTTTCTCTTTATGTTGTAAGGTAGGAAACTGTACACTTTTGTGGTTCACCACATATACCACATACAAAGTTTAAGGGTCCGTTTGGTTTGTTAAAGGATTTGGATTTAGATTTGAATTAGAATTTAGATTTGTTGTAAGTTTTAAGAAAAATAGTAGGAAAAATAAAATATATAAATTATATAAGATTATCAATTTAGAAAAATATAAAAAAAAATTAATTCGCTTTTTTGTTATAAAATAAGTGGTAAAGAAATATGTGTGGTGTAGATGAAATGAGGGCCAATTCTTTTTTAAAAAGACAAAAAAAAAAAAAAAAAAAAGATATTTGTCTTGTAAGCCTGACTTTGTGGAGTGAATTCGTCTATAATATATATTTGTCATTCAAGTCAATTCTTGGGCTCACATTTTTATACCAAACAAACATTTTTGGGTGTCAATCTACACCTACAGTGCAAAACCTATCTAATTTGTATTAAGTCTAATTTGGGATTAATCCTTATAATTAAAAGATATTGCTATTAAGTCATAAGTGTGTGAAGATTAAATTTGTCTATAAAAGTTACAAATCAAATTCTCGAAGCAATTTTTGTTCAGGCATCATGAAGTGTAAACTTCACGATATGTTGTGAACCGGATATACTAAAGAGTTGGCGAACTCATTTATGAAATAATGAAAGAAAAAAAAAAGATAACAACGTTAGAAATCAATAATTTCGTAGCCATGAGGAGATACAAAGCCGAGAAATAAGAAAAGCGTGTGCCGATGCTATGGAAACAGCATATGAGCCCAATTTACAATATAAGTGATGACTGATGATGATAGAGATGTCTAATTCATGCATTCGTCTTAGTTTTCAGCATACTTTTTAAGTATGCAACCGAAGTTAGACATGAGAATATTTTTACCGAATAATATTCAAGTATTCGGAATAGGTTTCGCGTTATAATTTTTTTGTTAACCTGGCACCATCATCCATAAGGTTCGACTTCACCTTACACTGAAATTTGAATTCTTGGGTTTTTTATATTAAATTAGTTTTTGGTATGGTCGAGTTATGATAAAATGAGAATTAAAACTAAAATGAGAATGGTGAAAAAAAAATTAAAACCAAACATTTCACATGCATTTACAAAAATAGATGTATCTCCCCTTAACTAACTCATTCTAATTTAAAATGTGTTCTTATAAATCTTTCTCACCCTTATCAATTTAATTTTTCTTCTCACCAAATCATTTCTCACATAAGGTCTAATAAATAATTCAGGTCTAATAAATAAATCTAAAAGAAGATATAACATCATATTGAGGGTGCCTTTGGTATGAGGGTGTGGCAATCAAGGAATGGTTTGAATCATATTATTAAGGGTGCGTTTGGTTTGTAAGTGGGTTTAGAATCGGATTTGGATTTGGATTGGTTTGAAAGAAAAGGAGAAGAGAGAAAAGAATGATAGATTTATAGTGTTGTTTGTTTTGTATGATAGATTGATTTTAATTTAGTTTAAATTATTATTTTAATATAAATAAAAAATACTATTTTAATAAAAACCGGAGAGATATAGAGAAAACATCTTTGGGTCCCACATGACAAGATTGAAGAAGTAGCAAATTCCACTCTCCTTTCCAGGTTTCGTTTCTATGCATGTGACACCTATACCCTACTCTTAAAACTCCAACCAAACTATATAAAACACTATCAAACCAATTCTACCCCACCAAAACACCCCAAACAAACAGGCCCTAATTGTTTGATTTAAGTTTTTTGTAATTGAAGTGAGCCCAGGAATCAAAGATTTATTCATGGCAAGTAAGGTGACTTTGGCAAATCCAAACCTATAATTGGACCCCACATCTATATTCATTCTCACAATCTATACATAAATTAATTTGTGGAAAACTATAAGGGGGTTGAATAGTTTTTAGTGTTTTTAGTCGTTTATAAAAGCTTTAGATTCGATAACTTGATATGAAATCAACACTACATACAATATATATATATATATATATATATATATATATATATATATATATATATATATAGGGTCCCTTTCTTGCGAGAACCACCTTATCTGCGAGAACTGCGAGAACCATTTATGTACTCCTAATAATGCATAGTGTGCAACATATCAATGCAAAATGACATTTTTGAAAATATCTTTATTTTTTTTAAATATTAAACTTTTTTATTTAATCCAAAAGGGTATAATAGTAAAAGACAAATTTATTTTATTTTATTTTTTTGAATTTTTTTATTAAATCCGTTTTTTTTTTTTTTTTTTTTTTTTTAGATAGTATTTTTCAGATTTAGTGCATATATGTTTTTAAGCTAGCATGTTTAGTGCATATATGTTTTTTTTTTTAAGATAGCATATTTCTAGATTTAGTGCTACAATATATGTTTCAAAAAATAGTTAGGTGCATATGGATTTTTTAATATAATGAAATTTATAACAAACAAAGAACATAAATGTTATACACAAACATCGATATCGATTAAATACAACTAAAATACAAATTTTTCTAAAAGGCATAAATACATGAATCTAATCGGTCTATACACGTGAGCACTAATGAATATTCAACACAAAATGGACATATGTGCACACTCATTGTTATCATCATTTTTTTAAGTCGGACATATATGCACATGCGTAGCCGTCAACATTCTTTCAAAAGTCGGACATATATGCACACTCATAGCCGTGAACATTCTTGTAATTACACCTGATAAAAAAAAAGTACAAAAATTAGCAACAATAATATTATTAAAACATACATGTTTTAAGCATTCCGTTTATAAGCAATCATTTTTTTAAAATATATATATTTTGAACATATATGTTTAAAAACATCTATGTCCTCTATGACCTAAAACATATATGGTTTTCATTAGTTAGATCTCACTAATTAAAACATATATGTTTTGAACATGCATGCATCCATTTATCCTTGAATCTATATTAACTTTAAAACATACATGTACGGTCACTTTTATTGATTTTGTACAAGCCGAAAAACACATATGCACCATTATACAATCAAAAGCAATATACAACATTATACTACCAAAACTGCACACGCATACTAAACCCAAAAAATATTCAATATAAATTGAGGCACAATATATTATAAACTAAGAAATCATTATACTACCAAAACTGCACACGCATACTAAGCCCTTGAGGCACAATATATTATAAACTAAGAAATCATTATACTACCAAAACTGCACACGCATACTAAGCCCAAAAAATATTCAATATAAATTGAGGCACAATATATTATAAACTAAGAAATCATTATACTACCAAAACTGCACACGCATACTAAACCCAAAAAATATTCAATACAAATTGAGGCACAAGAGGTGTACAAGATCAAACATAATTGTTCACTTAAGAGTAAACAAAGTACGAAAAGACTTAAATAAATAAATAACCTATTGATGGATGAGTTAAAAAAATGATAAATTGATTAATTGGTGCATTTGTTTTTTTACCCATAATTTCAATCGTGTATATTAATTAATCAAGTTAAAGTCAACCCAATGTCTAAAATAACATCAGTACATGTATCTCCATCATACTTGAACATATAACCCAATTAATGATGACCTGCTTTGGTTATTTCAATAGAAAAAAGGACACGCTAAACAAAAAGAGTAATAATCATTCATATTTTTTTTAAATGCGTTTTCCATTACCATGACATCTGTAAACATAATTGACAAACCATTTTCAAAAATAGATCCAAACATACCTTGAACAATACGATAAACTCTAGTCAAAGACACAAACGGGGTGCGTTAGATCTGAAAGGTGAGAGTACATGATTTGTAAGAGGCTGTGATTGAATGAAAGGTGAGAAGGGTTTAATGGTGATGAAGACGAAGGCTGTTACTGATGGTGGTGATGGTGGTGATGGAACGAAAATGGAGAATGGAGGCCGGTGATCTGGGTTGGAAAAGATGGTGTGGGGGTCGGCGGCCAGGGTTCTTGAAAGAAGAGAGATCCAATGAGAGAGATAGTTGTGAAAAAATAAATTACAGGTTTTTTTGGAAATGGTTTTTGATATGTGATCCTATTTTTGTGGGATAATTAAATCCCCACTTTGCCCCTAATTTAAACTTTTCCTTTAAATTATATTACATATATTTTCAAGGCAGAATTGCATATATATCCCTTCCAAAATGAATAATTGCATATATATCCTTTGTACAAGTTTTTGATGCAAATAATACAATGATTTTTATGCATGCTTTGGATATATATGCAATTATGCATTTTTGAAAGGATATATATGCAAAAACCCCTTTCCTATTTTCAGAAGTGCCATTTTGCATTCATATGATGTACTTTATGCATTATTAGGATTAAAAAGGTGGTTCTCACAGTTCTCGCATATAAAGTGGTTCTGAAAAAAAAATCTCACTATATATATATACTAGCTTCATGACCCGGCCGATGGCCGGGTACGCTTCATTCAATTGCTTTTCGTGATTATTTTAATGATAATGAAATATTGATAAACGGAAGATTATGTTTAACAAAAATAACTGGAATGACTTTATTAATTGATCATGTATTAGATGTAGAAATAAAATTAAGAGTATTATCAAAAAGACGTTGTTAAAGTAAATGTTTGTTCATGGTACTGACTTTGTTAAAGTAAATGTTGTAAACATAAAATTAAAACATGTAAATATAATATATGTCAATTTTGATTACGGATTTCAAATTTGAAAATTATTTAAATATGAAATTACATTTCAATTATGATTTTTTAACAAATTGAGATAATTTAGGAGTATAATTGAAAAATATGATGGAATCATTTGAATTTTAATCAAATTGATACATATCTTGAGTTTTAAAAAATAATCCGTTTGAAAATAATTTGCATGCAAAATTTGGATCCATTATATTTGATTCCATATATAGCACAAGATCATTAATTGGGTAAAGTTTAAAAAAAAATCTTGATTAACTTTGTACATTCATACCTAAAATTAAAAATTGATAAAATGGTTATGATTTCCCTATTATTAGTGCATATATTCCTAATTTATAAATTCTAAACATTATATATAATATCTACAACCTCTCAAAACAAACACACACAAATACCACATAACTAAATAACACTCTCAAAACATGTCGAGTACTACAAAAAAATCTGAATCCATTGAATCAAGTTCATCAAACTCAGAACCGCAAAATGATGCTGGTAAGAATATTAGTGTTGTAGACGCACCAGCAGAAACTCGTACATCTGATCATGAGCATGGCACAAATAAGGAAATCAGTAAGGAAGAACCTTCAGCAAAACCTAAAGGTAGTGTAAATGTAAAAATATATTACAATGTATTTCGATTTTTAAATTCCATTATGTCATATAACTTTATTACGATCAGCATTTTTTTTTTTTTGATGTATTGAAACAGATGAAGAATGGTTAAATTATAAAGGCATTTGGCACAAGATTAGTAAGAATGAAAACGGCAGTTGGAATAACATGACGACTAAGGTAAAGAAGGCTGATGAAATGATCAAAGCCCTTCGTGAAGCAGGACATGACATAACAGATGATGTTGTTGACCACAACGTTAGCGACGATGAAGACTGAGCTTACTTCTTATGTTTTATTATTTAATTTTAGTTTGTTAAATACTTCTCACTTTGAATATGTTATTTTGGTTCTTTGGGAATTGGTTTTGTGTTTCATTCGTGTAATAAATTGGATTTTATGCAATTTTTGCTTGCCATTGTTATCTTTACATTAATTCACAAATTTAGATAAGGGAAATGTTTATACAAAGCTTTGTAAATGGAATCACATAAGATTGTTATAGTTAAACAAAAGAAGATAAAATTGAAATGTCTCTAAAATGATAAATTAAAATAAGACATGAAAAAACAACTTAACAAAATAAAAGATCCAACAAAAGATTAACAATTAAACTTGGGTGATTTTTCTGGATCAAATGTTAAATGAAAATTTTCATATCCTAAACCATCCAAATGTTCTTCATCGGTGAGGTGTTCTTCTTCATCAACTTCGAGCTCTTCGTTTCTGAAGTGTTCTTCTTCCTCACCTTCCAAAGCTTTCAACCTTCTTTTTATTGCAACATTCATCTTTTTTATCCTTTTCATTTTCCTTTGTTTCATGTTGCTCTTTATCCAGGCTCTCAATTTTTTCTTTCTTGCTTTATCCTGCAGGTTCAAATACACCTGTGCAGGATGCAGCAAAGAGCTTGTTGCATCATCTTTTGCTTCCCCATTGACTACATCTAACAAACATTTATATATTTATAATATTAGCGCATAAAAAGAACAGTTATTTAACTGTAACAAAATAAATATATTATTATTTTATATACATACGCATGTTTTAAAAAAAATGTGGATGATAAATTCAAATGTATAAACAATGAGAAAATAACCTGTCGACCCAACAGATTCTTTATTAAAGGATTCATTTAAGGACTCGCTTCGTTGATTCCTGTTACATGAAGTATTATTTTCAATGTATAAACTAACATTTGTGGAAAAAAAAAAATGCATAATGAAACTGTTATACTTACTTGGGTGGGTTGGCTTCATCTGTAGCATTCTCAGCAGATCGTTTTGCTATCTTCATTAGAGGGAACATGATGAACAGTTCGGTAATTATAGTTTGTTTGTGAATTTTGACGTGTTAAATGGTGAAAAATAAGGAATTTTATAAGGCATTAAAAGTAAAATGAATCGACATTATATTAAATAAGGCAGTGATAAGGTTAGTTTTCCAATTTAAATCATTAAATGTGTACATATTAATCCTTGATGTGTTGAAGGTTGTTATGTTTTGATTGTAGGAAGGTAATCATTTCCTAAATAATGGTACGATTTGTTGAAAAACATCTCGTAATTGTTTACTATGCGGATAGTTTTTGAAAATATTGAATGATTTTGATTCTTCTATTCCATATTATGAGTATCTTTTAATCCATATTATGAGTATCATTTGTTTAATTTAATATGTTGAAGTAAATATGTTTAAGTAATATGATGATGTAAATAAACAGAATATAAAAAATAAAATTCTAAGTATTTTAAATAAAAATGAAAGTGACAAGTATAACTAAAACATTGTTACATGATGGAAATTCACATACAATATAAAACTTCTTTGAATAAAAATGAAAGTGATAAATTAAATACAAAAACTTTGTTAAATGATGGTTATTCATATACGATACAAAACTTCTTTGTACACGACGTTTGTTGTGGAGTTTGTGTATTCGCCGTCTTTGTCACAACAAATAACCTTCAAACCTTTTTTCGTCTTTACTCTCGAAACAGCAACATACAGTTGTCCGTGTGAGAATACCGCCTTTGGTAAAAAAAGGCCGACTTGGGACAACGTTTGACCTTGACTTTTGTTAATCGTCATACCAAAACAAACTTGAACAGGAAACTGTCTCCTGTTCAATTTGAATGGCATCTTGTTGTCCGTAGGTGTAATGATCATTCTAGGTATAGCACATATACAACCAAGTTTTCCACCTGATATTATCTTGGCTTCAATGATATTCGTTCCCATCCGTTGGATTTGCATCCTCGTACCATTGCATAGTCCGGCCTTTTGATCGATATTTCGCATACACATGACAGGTGCACCAACTTTTAAAGTTAACCTGTGGTGTGGAAGTCCTGACATTTCGATGTTATTTAGAAATTCCGTTGTGTATACCTGTTCATCGAAAATTGTATCAGCATCAAGTACATTTACTGTGTCGGAACTTTCGTAAACTTTCTCTGGACCATCAATTAAAGATAGCATTCTATCGTTAATAATGTTGACCATTTCGTGGGTTGGGGCAAGAATAGCTCGTTCTTGAAAATAAACAGGATCCCATAAGTTGGCGCCCAAATCAGGATATGTCTGTTGAATAATGGAACCAACATGATCTTCCGAATTTGAAATCAACATATCTTCTGGAAATTTGACAACTGCCTCACCATCATTATTACCACCAATATTACCATTGCCTATATCTAAAATCCAATCAGCAAACTCTTGAATTTCTTTTCTTTCTGATTCTGCACAACCTAAACCCAACCTCATGTTGACAGTCAATTTCAGTACGGTGCATTCAGCCCACAGATATGAAGAGTTTATTGTGGCATGTACTACTTCTTGTCTGGATGCACCAGGTATAACCGGTAGAATCTGACGGAAATCGCCACCAAACACAACGACTTTACCACCAAAAACCTTATGAGAAGGCGCTGAAATATCTTCCCTGCATATGTCTCTCAAGGTTCTATCAAAGGCCTCGAAACAGTATCTATTCATCATAGGTGCCTCGTCCCAAATAGTAAGCTTTGCCTGCCTTATCAAATCAGCAAGATCGCTATCTGCTGGTATGCTGCACATTGAATCCTCGACGACATTAATAGGGATAGCAAACCTTGAATGAGCAGTCCTTCCGCCTTCCAACAAAAGTGCAGCAATTCCACTTGATGCCACATTTAATACTATTTCACCTTGAGAACGTAATGCAGCGGACATTGTTTTGTACAGGTATGTCTTGCCAGTACCTCCGTACCCGTATACAAAGAACATGCCGCCTTTGTTGTGTAAATTAGAATCCACTACTTGTGAATATATTCCTTTCTGCTCGGTTGTCAAGCTACTATACAATTGCTGATGTTGTTCTCTTAATTCGTCAACGTTGTACGCCAGCTCGTCGTATATCAATCGGTTATACGAATCCATTGTGTGATCTTGATTAGGGTATGGCATGTTTTGAATATTCTTTAGACTTTTGTTGTTACACAAAAGCATGTGTTCAATATAAGTGAGGCATATGTTATACTTCTGAACATCTAAAAGCTCAAGACCTGCGTAAAATAATCAGTACATGGATTATGTATTAGTTTGCGTATGTTGTTACTAAAGTGTAACAAACGTAATAAATGTATAAGTTTTATTTTTTGTTAAAAGAATGATATTTACAGATTGACAATTGATTCAGTTGTACATTTATTGGAATGGTTTATAACGATGAAGTATTCCTATAAGTCAATACAGTTTGCAAATAATTTATGTTTTACATTTTTGTATTTTGTAAAATTAAAAAATAAATGTGCAATTGCAGAAGTCCTATCGTACATGAATGGAACATTTAGATTAAAAAAAAAACATCCTACACAACATGGTTGAATATGATTTGTAAGTTACAATTGAAAATAAAGTACCTGGATCATTGCATTTTTTTCGCTCAACGCGTTCAACGTCTGCAGCCAAAACATGCCACGTTTTCTCCCATACAATCTCTGATCGAGACATGTTGTCGGTCATGATGAGCATAACAAAAAATGACCGCAGATAATCTCCCATTCCCCATAAACTCGCTTCCAATATACCATCGACGTACTCCTTGTCGTTCTCCAACAGCCCACGAGCAAAGCAAGCATCCTTATACGTAGGATAAACAACACCATCGTGGGTCTTAAGGTCAACCCACTCCTTAACACCTCTGATCTTGTTAAGCAAAATACGTAAGTAAAAAAGCTCTCCCCAAGAAGGTGGAACATGATGTATACGTCCAAGGCTTTCACCTCTTTGTCTGCGTTGCCATTTCAACTCTTGAGGTTTCCAAACATAATATTTAGGAAATTCTACATAAAGAAGAGTTCGGGAAAACGTATCGGTCCGGTTTGTTTCCATCCACGCCAGGAACTTGCGGTTTGTTTCCATCCACGCCAGGAACTTGTTCTCGTTGGCTGATGCCTTTTCAAGTTGGTAATCAATACTTTCAGCGGGATCAAACACCACAGACTGTTCGTTTTCCAAATGAAATGGTAGTCGCTCTACAGATGGAAACCTGTAATGAATGTCATAGCCAAAAATACGCCAAGCCGCCTCACATGCAGATAAATAGCGACAATCATAGAAGTGTTTAATCTCGTCAGCCTCTTCGTCCTCTAAACCAACCGTCACCCTATCTGGTCCTTTGTTTATGTACTTGAATAAATATTTGATAGAACCAATCTGATTGCAATATTCAACGTTTATGTGAGACTGGTATCGTCTAAGCAAACCTGGATTGTAAGGCACAACGTAACCGTTATGCAAATCGACTCCACTTTTCTTGATGGTTGAACCATCATTCCTCCTTTTATACTTTGCATAACCGTTCTCATCAATTGTTGTGGTTTCATTAAACTGATTAGGGAAACCCTTTGTGCATTTGAAATCAACGGTGCAAGGACATGTTGGATGCTCGGCTCCACAAGGACCATGAATCATGTGATCAGTTACAATCTGATACAACTCAGGGTCTTCATTCTTGTCAGGAATTTCGGCTGATATAAGCTGATCAATCCGCCCAGGTGTGGTTAGCTTATCCTCAGCTTCAAGCCAAAGTAATATATGACAATGTGGGAGTCCTCTCTTTTGAAACTCAACCGTGTAAACAGCTGTAATAATTAAATAAAAAAATAAAATCAGATAATCAGTAACTAACAAGGCTGATCCCTTTCAAATTTGTTATTAATTGAATATAAAAAATTGAATTAACATCTGGTGTTAATAACCTACGTGATTTAACACGTCCAAATGTACGCTTCTCCCTGAATTCTTTTATGAGAGTGTCTAGTTTGATTTTGAAGACCCTTGTTGTTGCATCAGGCCTGTCCTCAGATTTCATACCCATTGTCTCCATCATTCGTGCAATCTCAGGCCAATTAGGGTTACATGTAAATGTAATGAATAAGTCGGGGTATCCACAGGACTTACAAATCGTCATGGCATCCAAATAGTTCGGCATCATATACCTAGGACTGCCAGTGAATGACGATGGCAAAATAATCTTCTTACCCCGTAATATAACACCAGATTCTCCATTTTCTGCCAAGGCTGCCAATTTTGCATATGTTTCAGTTCTTAACTCCTTATTTTTGTTTCTGATAAACAACATGCGTTCAGCCTTGTCACACCCCCAAAATCGGGTCCAGCGGAAGCATACATGCCACTGGGGTGCAACTCAATTGGTATCACAACACAAGTGTAAAGAACGGTTTTCACATCAATCATTTAGAATATATTTGAGAAGTCAAAAGTGTTAAATTTACATTATGAAAAGTGGTGCGGAAGTTGGCCCATAAAATAAGTTAAGCGGTCCCAAATGTTTTATCAGAGTCTTCTATGACCATGCCATGCCCTGCCAAAAGCCTCCAGTAGTGTGCTATTGCTTGGTTCCTGAAAATACATGCTAAAGTGTCAACACGAGGTTGGTGAGTTCATAGAGTTTGCTATAAATAAGTTGAAAAGCCTTTAGAGAAAGTTTCCACAGCATAGGCATTGTAAATCCACTCAGTTCCAAGCCCTGCCCATTCAAGACTTGCAACCTGTGTGTTTACAACCCAATGCTAACATAGTATGAGTAAGACATGTGCGTATACGATGTGCGTTCTATAACACTAGAAGACCTTATGCTGCTCACGAGGAGACTTATCAATGCTGCTCACGAGGAGACTTATCAATGCTGCTCACGAGGAGACTTATCAACGCTGCTCACTAGGAGACTTATCAATGCTGCTCACGAGGAGACTTATGTTCGGCTACCCCAAGTGTTTGATACTTAGGTCCGCGATATGATTCGTTCGGCTACCCCAAGTGTTTGATACTTAGGTCCGCGATATGATTCGTTCGGCTACCCCAAGTGTTTGATACTTAGGTCCGCGATATGCTTTCAAGAATAACGCAAATAAGTTTAACACAATCATGTATGTAAGCAAACAGTTTAAGCATGTATCTCCCCCAAAAGTTCAAAACGTATAAAGAAAGGGGCTATGAAACTCACCTGATATGATAGCACAATGATCACAAAGGATAGGATGCAAATGAGGCTCGGTCTCTAACTTCGACCTATTGTGAATGATATGATCTAATATAAGTAAATGAAATGCTTCCACTCATGCAATTACGTATGTTAACGATACCACTCGTTAGTTTTGAAAATAACGTTTATCGTCGAAAACTACATTTTTGACGTCTCGCTAAGTCATGAACTACTTTTCGTGTAAATATGTTGTAACGGTACTCCACGATCCTTGTTTGATGTTTTATCGCCAAATAAAATAGTTTCGTCACAAAATAACCCTTTTTACAACTTGTGAAAATATGACCAAACGGCCTCGCAAAACTAGTCGCAAAATATTGCACGTTAAGTGTTAGGAATAGAACTTGACGTTTTTGAAAACCTTGTAACATGATCTTAATGCCGTTTCATTTGAGTTTTGGTCATACGTGACTCGATCAACGGGAAAGTAGCTCGCAACATGGTGACTTGAAAGAAAACTGTTTTACACTTGTAATATATTTTGCTATTAGAAGCTGTCAAAATTAAATAAGTTTCGTCAGGTTTTCAAACGTGTATATCTTGGTCGTTACAAGTCTGTTTTCAACGTTCTTTATATCCACGGAATCGTCATAACATGAACTAACATGTTTTCAGTAGCTCGGCTCTCCTAGATCACGTCTAACGCCTCGTTTTGTCCCTTGAAGTTCGGCAAACAGCAAGCTTATTTTCAGAAAATAGTTTTTGTGTTGTCTAACTTTAAAACTTCGTATCTCCTTCGTTATAACTCGGTTTTTATCCATTCTTTCGGCCATAGTTTCGTCTTGGAATGTATTTTCTAAATCTTTGGTCCAAAGTTACACCCTAGCCCCTGAGTTTCCCACGTTTTGCAAAATGGGACAGCAACTATCTAATAGTGTCTAGAAATGAATTTTCTAGTTTATAACTTGTACAAAGCTTAACCAAACTACTTCAAATCAACTCCACAAGTACTCAATCCTACCATACACCTTCTCAGGGTGTCATGGGTCCTAATCATCACCAAAAATAATGGGTTTCATGAGGATGCTAATAAAACTAGTAGATCTAGTGTTTAGAGATAGTTTAAAAGAAAAGTGGTATCATAAACATACGTAACTTGCATTTTAAACCAACATAACTTGAAAACTCATAACCACATGGATCAAATGAAAGTATAACATGATTAAAAAGATGTTCTTGAGCTTACTTGATGATTGGTGTGCTAGGATGAAAAATGACCACAACCTTGGAGTTTTTATTGCAAAACTCTAACAAGGAAGGTATTTGGGACAAGAATATAACTTGATCTTGAAAAGTTTATGGTTCCTCCTTGGTTCTTGTGGTGTGCCGTGGGATTGAGAGAGAAAGGAGGAGAGTGTGAAATTTTTTTAGTGAAAAATGAGCTAGTTTAGGCATTATATAGGCCAAGGGCATTTTGGTAATTTCAACGAAAGGGTAAAATGGTAATTTCACTAGGTTTTTGAAATATCTAGATATTTTTCAGAAAATATCTAGATATTATAGGTTGGATACATATCTTGACTTACGGAGTGGGTTTTGGTCCCGCTAATTGCTAACTGTAAGTCGTAAAGTCACAAAACTTAAAACCGGGTATCCTAAAATTCCTAAATTCATGAAAATGTCACGGAAGGTGGAAAACATATATTTCTCTTGTTGGTAATGTTGTTTGGACATATCGGGATGCCTAAATGACGTTTAAACCTTAAAGTAAGTCTCGGACACGGTTTCGTGATTCTTGTAGAAATTATCCGACGAGTGCCAAAATCTCGGGTTATCATTAAAATAGTTTAACTTACGAGAATATGAAATAAAAATTTTGGAATGAATAGTGCCAGTGAATAGTAAAAATGAATAGTAACTCGTGAATAGTAATTTGTCGAGGTTCGGAAAAATGGCCTGAAATTACGAGTTGTGACAGTCTCCACCCGTTAGAGGAATTCAGTCCCTGAATTCAGCTCACTCGTTCTACGTACGTACGTTCTCATGGTCGGGTTTGATGGGGGTAAACTTTCCCATGATCGAGCATAGCCTTCAAAAGACCTCTAGGTAACCGATTTTTACTTAATCCCACAACTCATCAAACAAGAACTGTCATGGGATTAGGCTAAATCGGTTTGAGGTTGTCGATTCAAATTTAATCTCACAACTCATCAAACAAGAACTGTCATGAGATTAAACTGAATCGGCTCGGGTAACAACTTGATTCCAGTTTGATCCTCGCAACTCATCAAACAAGAACTGTCACTTAGATCAAACTAGGAACAAGTGGTTTGAAGGAGGTCTTTTGAAAATTTGGCTCGATCATGGAATTACTTACACCGATCAAATCAATCCGGACATAATTCCATTATAACTACTCTCAGTATTGCAAAATTCATCTCTGAGTCGAACATAGGTAGTCAGGCTATGTCCCACTGTCCCGGGTCGAATATAGATGACTAGTCTATATTCCACCGAGGTTCAATGAATTTTGGAATACTCAGCTTAGTTATAATAATACTATGTCCTTCACATGTAAAGGGTGGTTCAAAAGACTAAGGCAGGTGATCAGGCTTGAGGTCGAATGATGAAACTACGTAAGGAAAAAGGTGTAACGCTGTGACATGTATGATATGTATGCACCCTTATATGTAAGACAATCACAGTAATCAACGAGAATAAGTGAGTATAATCTATCTGGCAATAAGATACAAATCTCATTAAATATGTCAGCAATAAACCACAAATGAGGCATCAGCTTGGCAGGCAGGCACGTGGCGGTCATAGGGTTAAGTTTTCGTAAAAGTAGCTATAGTTTAGGTTTTAAAATTACCCAATTCTCTATAGCCTAGGCTCTGATACCAATCTGTCACACCCCCAAAATCGGGTCCAGCGGAAGCATACATGCCACTGGGGTGCAACTCAATTGGTATCACAACACAAGTGTAAAGAACGGTTTTCACATCAATCATTTAGAATATATTTGAGAAGTCAAAAGTGTTAAATTTACATTATGAAAAGTGGTGCGGAAGTTGGCCAATAAAATAAGTTAAGCGGTCCCAAATGTTTTATCAGAGTCTTCTATGACCATGCCATGCCCTGCCAAAAGCCTCCAGTAGCGTGCTATTGCTTGGTTCCTGAAAATACATGTTAAAGTGTCAACACGAGGTTGGTGAGTTCATAGAGTTTGCTATAAATAAGTTGAAAAGCCTTTAGAGAAAGTTTCCACAGCATAGGCATTGTAAATCCACTCAGTTCCAAGCCCTGCCCATTCAAGACTTGCAACCTGTGTGTTTACAACCCAATGCTAACATAGTATGAGTAAGACATGTGCGTATACGATGTGCGTTCTATAACACTAGAAGACCTTATGCTGCTCACGAGGAGACTTATCAATGCTGCTCACGAGGAGACTTATCAATGCTGCTCACGAGGAGACTTATCAACGCTGCTCACTAGGAGACTTATCAATGCTGCTCACGAGGAGACTTATGTTCGGCTACCCCAAGTGTTTGATACTTAGGTCCGCGATATGATTCGTTCGGCTACCCCAAGTGTTTGATACTTAGGTCCGCGATATGATTCGTTCGGCTACCCCAAGTGTTTGATACTTAGGTCCGCGATATGCTTTCAAGAATAACGCAAATAAGTTTAACACAATCATGTATGTAAGCAAACAGTTTAAGCATGTATCTCCCCCAAAAGTTCAAAACGTATAAAGAAAGGGGCTATGAAACTCACCTGATATGATAGCACAATGATCACAAAGGATAGGATGCAAATGAGGCTCGGTCTCTAACTTCGACCTATTGTGAATGATATGATCTAATATAAGTAAATGAAATGCTTCCACTCATGCAATTACGTATGTTAACGATACCACTCGTTAGTTTTGAAAATAACGTTTATCGTCGAAAACTACATTTTTGACGTCTCGCTAAGTCATGAACTACTTTTCGTGTAAATATGTTGTAACGGTACTCCACGATCCTTGTTTGATGTTTTATCGCCAAATAAAATAGTTTCGTCACAAAATAACCCTTTTTACAACTTGTGAAAATATGACCAAACGGCCTCGCAAAACTAGTCGCAAAATATTGCACGTTAAGTGTTAGGAATAGAACTTGACGTTTTTGAAAACCTTGTAACATGATCTTAATGCCGTCTCATTTGAGTTTTGGTCATACGTGACTCGATCAACGGGAAAGTAGCTCGCAACATGGTGACTTGAAAGAAAACTGTTTTACACTTGTAATATATTTTGCTATTAGAAGCTGTCAAAATTAAATAAGTTTCGTCAGGTTTTCAAACGTGTATATCTTGGTCGTTACAAGTCTGTTTTCAACGTTCTTTATATCCACGGAATCGTCATAACATGAACTAACATGTTTTCAGTAGCTCGGCTCTCCTAGATCACGTCTAACGCCTCGTTTTGTCCCTTGAAGTTCGGCAAACAGCAAGCTTATTTTCAGAAAATAGTTTTTGTGTTGTCTAACTTTAAAACTTCGTATCTCCTTCGTTATAACTCGGTTTTTATCCATTCTTTCGGCCATAGTTTCGTCTTGGAATGTATTTTCTAAATCTTTGGTCCAAAGTTACACCCTAGCCCCTGAGTTTCCCACGTTTTGCAAAATGGGACAGCAACTATCTAATAGTGTCTAGAAATGAATTTTCTAGTTTATAACTTGTACAAAGCTTAACCAAACTACTTCAAATCAACTCCACAAGTACTCAATCCTACCATACACCTTCTCAGGGTGTCATGGGTCCTAATCATCACCAAAAATAATGGGTTTCATGAGGATGCTAATAAAACTAGTAGATCTAGTGTTTAGAGATAGTTTAAAAGAAAAGTGGTATCATAAACATACGTAACTTGCATTTTAAACCAACATAACTTGAAAACTCATAACCACATGGATCAAATGAAAGTATAACATGATTAAAAAGATGTTCTTGAGCTTACTTGATGATTGGTGTGCTAGGATGAAAAATGACCACAACCTTGGAGTTTTTATTGCAAAACTCTAACAAGGAAGGTATTTGGGACAAGAATATAACTTGATCTTGAAAAGTTTATGGTTCCTCCTTGGTTCTTGTGGTGTGCCGTGGGATTGAGAGAGAAAGGAGGAGAGTGTGAAATTTTTTTAGTGAAAAATGAGCTAGTTTAGGCATTATATAGGCCAAGGGCATTTTGGTAATTTCAACGAAAGGGTAAAATGGTAATTTCACTAGGTTTTTGAAATATCTAGATATTTTTCAGAAAATATCTAGATATTATAGGTTGGATACATATCTTGACTTACGGAGTGGGTTTTGGTCCCGCTAATTGCTAACTGTAAGTCGTAAAGTCACAAAACTTAAAACCGGGTATCCTAAAATTCCTAAATTCATGAAAATGTCACGGAAGGTGGAAAACATATATTTCTCTTGTTGGTAATGTTGTTTGGACATATCGGGATGCCTAAATGACGTTTAAACCTTAAAGTAAGTCTCGGACACGGTTTCGTGATTCTTGCAGAAATTATCCGACGAGTGCCAAAATCTCGGGTTATCATTAAAATAGTTTAACTTACGAGAATATGAAATAAAAATTTTGGAATGAATAGTGCCAGTGAATAGTAAAAATGAATAGTAACTCGTGAATAGTAATTTGTCGAGGTTCGGAAAAATGGCCTGAAATTACGAGTTGTGACAAGCCTCAACCATTGTGTATCCGTCCACAAGAAACTGCTGAAACAATCTCCTACCATTTAGTATCAAGGAATATTCTTTTTGCCTGTCTTGAATTCTGTATGCGAACCACTCCCTCATTGATACGCGTTTCTTCTTGTCATCTGGCGTCGCATCTGTAACGTCCGCGTGGTAAATATCAGTTCTGTATCCGTCTTCGGCGTAAGGAAAAAGCAAAGGATATTGAAGTGGGAGGTATGAGACATGCAACTCACTTATTCTTTTGAGATTGCCATCTTGTTTGTGCAAAATAATATCTCTACTATTTGTGGTAGAGTCAAAATCACCGACTATTAAGGCGGCAACCTCAAATGAAGTTGGTAGGTTATATTGCCTACCATCGCGCGGCCTTGCACCAATAAGTTTAAGCTTATACTGTTTGTCATCACGTGCCAATGAAATTCGTTCCCAAGCCATTCGAAACTTGGCAACCAACGGATTATTTTTGTCAAGCATGTCACGTAAATCATAGCTTAGCTGGTAGTCAAGTTTATTTGTACTTGATGATGTTGATGGATCGTTGCTGCATAAGAAAGTAAAAGCATATGTTAAACAAACATAGAATGAAAAAGCTAGTTAACAACTCTAATCAATTTAAAAAGTCTAAATGGATTATATTTTCAATGAGTCAGGATATATAAAATGTTAATTTGATTTACAAACCTGACAGCGTTGATCCTGTTGCGAATCTCATTAGCGGTATCGAAAATGTATAGCTGCAAAAATTTTGGAGGATTTCCTTTTTCAGGCAACAAAGTACCAATTTTATGTAAATTCTGTCCTTGTATCCGATAACAATATGGACCACGACCAACATTAATAGACTTATCTTGTTTACCGCCCATGGAGGTGAATGCAAACATAGAATTGTAACGCCTAATATTATCCATAAATGAGGAACTCTTAGGGTGTTCTTTGTTCTTAAGTTGCTTCAAAAGTTTTGGTGGATCTTTAAGTGCGATAGGCAGCTTAACCTTTCCCCTTCCACAACAAAGAGAAAATGCATCTTTAACAAAATTGCCATCCCCACGTATACTCTCATGATACCACAACATTGCACCGCATTCTGCACATTCTACATTTGGATCTCCATGATCAATGTAATATGTAATTGGAAACGTTAGATGTAATAAGTTATATTACAAATTGCATATACTTTGGAAAGATTTGTAACAATAATTTATATCTGTAGTGATGTAAAGATTATGCGTACCAGCAAATATACCATAAAATCGACGTGATTCTGATCCGGAATCATCTTCCATATCATATTCTGTGAAGTTAATACGACGTGAACTTTTACGAACGCCCATTTTACCTTTTAATGGTCGCCTATCAGCAGCCATCGTAGAACATTGTCCATTTGATCGTTGGTTTGTATTAGATGAGCTTGCTCCTGTTAATAATAGAATAAGTATATTAAATCAATTTTGTTGATAGATAAAAAAAACTTAACAGGATAGTTAGCACTTACCTAAAGTAAAGTTCACAGGACTCGGAGTGACAAAACGTGTTCTTTGGTTACTCATATTACCTGAATTTAAATAACATTTAATGAACTTTTAACACATAATTCAATTACAAAAAAGGATAGTGGAAAATATTTGAAATATCTTATTTGACATAGATATCTTTTCTTATATTTGGGACAGCTGAGTTTCTTGGCGTGGAAGCATCAACTACTGTAGACTTAGGTGTCCTGGAACGAAGATTCATATGGTGTTGTAATGGCGTTGTTAGTGTGTTTGTAACGTCGGAGGTCCGTGGAGTTTGAGTATTCACCGACTTAGGTGTCCTGGAGCGAAGATTAATATGGTGTTGAGATGGCGTTGTTAATGTGTTTGTAACGTGCGAGGTCTGTGGAGTTTGAATATTCACTGACTTAGGTGTCCTGGAACGAAGATTAATATGGTGTTGAGATGGGGTTGTTAATGTGTTTGTAAGGTGAGAAGTCCCTGGAGTTTGAATATTCATAAACTTCACAGCTGAAAATATTATTAGAATCAATAAGTTAATCCTATATTATATAATGTCATTTATAGTAGATGGATACAATAGGCAAGTCACCAATATGTAATCGTGAAGATGTGGCTTACGTGTTGAAATGTTACATATTCGTTGACGTGCCTTTGGTCTAGATGTCACCGTTGACAGTCCACTTGATGAGCCACTACCATAAGTATTAGTATGTCTTTGCGTTGACATTGGTGTTTCTGTTCTTGATCCTGAAACAAAATCCAGTTACATGAAAAAAATAATAGTTGCCAAATAAAACTAACATGTTAATTAAGGAGTTGGAAATGTGTTTAACTAACGAATAAACTCACTCTTTTCTGTATTGTTTAGTCTTGTTGTTACAACACTTGTATTGGTTTGTAACACATTGTTTGGGTTCACATTAAAAGACGACGTAGGCAGAAGGATATCGGAAGTTTGACCGTTCGGTGTTGGGACATTTGCTGAAACTGAGGACGATGTCGTCCCTGCAAAGTTAAAATATAATGTAATGAAACATAAATAAAAAGTGATCTATAAGTATAAAGCATGTATGTGTTAATGTTTTTGTTTTTATGACAACCTATGTTTTTGTCTTTTTTTGATGGCCTCCTAGGACGTCTAATGGCCAAGTCATCAGTTAAACCTGTTTGTATTAACAAACAAAATAGATCAATTAGTGTGAGGACATATATTGGTAGGATTGGTGATATAGTGTGAAGCTTATAAAGGTTTTGCGTATGAAACCTATGTTGTTATTTTTTTTGGGCCTCTCAGTAAGTTGAGTTGCTAAGTCAATCTCTAACACTGCAAATACGATTGATAATAATAGGTTAGATGGTTACTATGATGACTTGTATATATTGATAATACAAAAATGATCATACAAACAAAAGTATGATACCTGGGTTGTTATCTATTTTTTTGCGCCTCCCAGGACGTATAATAGATAAGTCATAATCTAAAAATGAAAATAAGATGGATAATTTCAAAATACAAACATATTGAGAATTATTATGATGATCTATATAACAAAAATAATTATATGAAATATAGGTGACTTGTATACATTGATAATAGAAGAATGATAATACAAAAAAAAGTACGATACCTGAGTTGTTATCTGTTTGTTTACGCCTCCCAGAAAGTTGAATAGATAAGTCTTCATCTAAAAATGCAAATAGGATGGATAATTTAAAAATATGAACATAATGAAAAATATTATTATGATATAAATAACAAAAATAATTGAAAAATAATGTAAACATAATTATATGAAATATAGGTGATGTTACTTTGTGTAATTTCAGCAAGTGGACGTCTAACAACACTTCGAGTATGTCTATTGCTTATGTCAATTAAAGATGAACTTCGTAACGATCTTTCTGATTGTAAACGTCCATCATGAGAGTCACTTTGTTGTAGCTGTTTGTTACAAACACGACGACTATCGTTCATGATAGTGGAATTGACGCTTGATCCATCGATTTTCTCTTTACCTTTATGCTTCTTGTTGTTCATGTTTTTGAGAGATTGCCTAGTTTTTTAGTTGATGAAAAAATGAATGATAGATTTGATGATTTGAAATTTCATCCGTTATGCTTAAGAATAGGTGTTGACAAATGTTTGAAATTTAGATTACATTAATTTAGGAGGTCACATTAATTGATATATATTTTGTAACCTATAAATGTAAATAGGCATTACTTTCCCATATTAAGCGTGTGAGTTGTTATGCATATTTTCAAAAAGATTTTATATATTAACGTTTTTGAAAGTTAGTTGATAAAGGTAAATCTATAAAATCAACTTTTATACGTATGAATGTTATGTACACTTCCGGTTTGTGATGGACAACATCAAACGTTACAATGAATCAAAAATCATAAATAACCCAATATGTGTAAAACGCAATAGTATAAGATTGCCTACGAATTGTGAGAACAAATTTTATCAAGTATACTCAAATAAATTCATATATTAGAAGAATCAATAACGTCGACATAACAATTTAAGATTGTTTTTAACATGTTTTATTACTTAGAAAACATCATGCTATTTGAATAAGATTATAGAGCTTCAAAAATCATCATCGGTATCATCATCATCATCGGTACGAACAGAGTCTTGAGTTTCGTCATCAATGAAACCGTCTAGATCATCTCCATCATCAATTGATCGCTCACTATGGAGGTCAGAATTTTCTAAATCCTCTTCGGCTTCTTGATCAATGTATTTGTTAGCATTCTCTAAACCATCAAAAGCTTTAGGAAGATCATTGATATTTACCCACACACCATCTTCACTTAGATTATTTTGTTTATCAAGATCTTCATCAGTTTCCTCATCAATGAGAGAATAGTTGCGTTGCTTATTTTTAGTAGGAGTATGATCTTCATCATCAAGAACCTACGTTTAAAAATTAAAACATATTTACAAAACTTTTACGTCGTATATAGTTTTTAGTAAACATAGAAACAATGATAGCGTCTCAAATTCGTTCATACCAGTTTTCCAATCTTTTGAGGTTGATCTTCAAATGTTGATGCATCCGCATCATTCGCTACCTTGTCATAATCTGACGAACTAAGATCGACCACATTGTTGTTTACAGCACTTCCATTTTTAGTTAATCTTCTACGTTTACTTGTTTTTTGAACATGCTGCAAATTATAAAAAAAATAACACAACAATATTGTAACTATAATGGGCATATTTTTGTTACACAAATATTCTTTTGGTAATCATACCGTTTCGTCATCCGATGATATTTCAATAACGGATATTTCATTTTTAACCACATCATTAGCAGTTGATGCACAATGAATGCCATCTTCATTGGATTTCTGCAAAATGATAAATACATGACACATTTAAACACATATGTATAACACACCAAACAAACAACAAATATTTCTTTTGGAAAAAACAAAATGGCAAACAAAATGTATACCTTTGGGGATCCTGTGTTTGACATCTCTAAACAATTATTTATAAAACGTATATTTTGATAATGTTAAAAATTATCATGAGTTTATATAGAGTTTATTGGTGAGGATATATTTGTATTGTATTTTCAAAATATTTTTATATTAATGACTACTAATTTATGCCAAATGATATCTTGTTATTTGAATTCGAATATATCTCACAAAAATATTGGGATCATTGCCTAAAATATATGAACTAACTATAGATAATTCTTAACAAATCAAAATATAATTTATACGTTTTTTATGTAATTGCTTAAAACAAAAAAATGAAAGACATTGTTAACATAATAAAAACCAATAGGTACCTTTTATATTACATACATTTTAGTTTATTTAGATGAAAAATTAATTGTGTTATCATTTAATTAACAATACTAACTTCTTGCATATCATCATTGATATAGCCACTTGAGTCTCGTTATATGTGAAAGCCGGCTGTGACATGACTTGCAATAACTGTGTTCAACTATAACCATTTTCATCTTCATCTTCTTTAACAAATTTTCAATAAAAACTGCTACTATCATCGACGCAAGGTATTTTTTTTCCTCTTTAATTATTTAGTTATTTTGGTTAATATACCGATTGCAAATGCATGTTGATCATTTATATGATAATGTTTATTGTTGGAACAAATATAACAGCCAAAAACGTTTCGGTTAACATAAAATAACCGATTCAAGATGCATGTGTAGTAGTATTGTACTGATCTTAAAATACTTATGATATTGCATCCTATGATCATAAGAAAACATGGGTTTTAGTATTAATACGAAAGATCAATAGATTAGTTTTGATTTTGTATGTTTAACCGACATGTATGCTGATTTTAGTTACATAAGGGAAATATATTTTGCTTGATGTTAGGAATGTTTTATAAAAAAAATGTTTGCTGAAAGATGTAATAATAGATAATCTTAATGAAAGATATACTAAAGTAAGATCAGTAATTTTAAAGAAATGTATGAATTACTTGCAAGTTGTGATGTAATACGACTTGGTTAAGTAGTTAAGCAAGTTCGCGCTATGCAACTGAGTATAGGTATCAACATTGTATGAAATTATGCCGAAAATGTAGGTTAGGTAGATTACATGTCAGTTATTAATTATTCAAAAACAGGTGATATGGAATAAAAATTTAGAACACTAATGCATACATAAGTAAGTCGTTGAAAGTTTGGATAGCATTTGTAGGCAAAGAATTAGGAGAAGGTAAACAAAAATGTAGATATGGTAATACGCTGGCAAAAAACAGAGCTTGAAGATACTGTATAATAATGACATAAACGTGTTATGTAGATTAAGGACACCTATTTCGTACGTTTTTTAGAATGTGTTTGAGTGTTTTCATCCATGCTAATAGCGTTGCTGTCATTCTTGGGTTGACACTTTAAACATAATATGTGTTGATGTTCTACGGGAATGTCAAAATATAAGTATACATGTGGAAAACTTATTCACGAATGACACGTTTCTGGTTTTGTTAAATAGAATGAACTTTCAATTTCTAGTGGAGGCAAACCAACGAAACATTAGAACACTACAGGTATTTTCTATTTGAAAAATATATATACATTAACCGTTTATTTAAGATTGTTAAAATTAATACACGCACCACGTTTATTAATTTCAGCTTCTTCCATCTCTATTTACGGAAACAATGTACCCTAAAAAAGGATTTGTTTACTTAATACAAAATAGAGGAACCAAACATAAGGTTTATGTGAAGATGGCTGGGGGGAATCGTTTAAAGCTGTATGAAAGTGAGTGGCGGGCATTTTTAGATGACAACAAATATACCGAGGTGGCCACATTACATTTCATTCGTCAAGAAGAAGATACGTACTACGTAACGGCATATAAGAATGACGGGTATGAGCTGAGTGGATACAACCTAAATGTGGTAGGTTACAGACAGCGTCGATGCTTGCTTACTTTGGAAGACCTTGAACAATCTCCGGTAAATTCGCTAATTTATATCATTATATTCTATAAATTTATTAGAAATTTAATGAAAACCAATCCTTACATAACAATTTTTTTTCTTCAAACAAACTGTTATGCAGCCCATTCCTCGCGGTTTCTTCACCAAGGAAAATAATCCTGAATTCTGGGTTTATGTGAGTGGCGTGCTGGTAGCAACTGTGACACATCGTGAGATTCAGATAGTCGATGAAGGTAGACATGTGCATGTGTTTGGAGGTCATGGATGGCATATATTAGTTCAAATTGAAAACCTGACTGTTGGCACCAGATTGGTTTTGACAAATTTGCTAAACAATTCTGTTTCCCTGATGCCATTTGGTGCCAATGGTTTGGAGATGCGTCAGGAAAGGGTAGAACGAATGGTACTGAGCTCAAGAAAGCCATTTGTGAAAAGCAGTATAGATGAAGGTATGTCAATGAAACTTTATGCACAATACATGTAGTTAATACGGGAGTTTAAAAAGCATTACATATGACAATTTTAAATTTATGTTTGATTACGGGAGTTAATACTTGGATACTCTGTTAGCTTATTTCCAGTTCACCTTTTACAAACTCAAATTGCAGTTCACCATTTTCTGTTTGCTTACTTTAAATGTAGATAAAAGAATGCAACACATTTGCGATTGGGATGGGCACACAGAGCATGAGAATGAGGAGAATGGTTTTTACGCTCCAATTGTGGCGTACGTGACAGACAAAGGTCGTCTGGTAAGTAGGCCATTTATATTTTCATTTCAGTCATTGTGAACTTCGTTGATGCTAAACACAATATGTTTTTGCCATATAAGTTAGCGTTTATTAACTATTTCCTCTTGCCTTTAATTGACATAATGTTATTTTTCACAATTTTAGTATGTTATTTTGGTAATATTATCCAGTAAAATTTTGGGTAAATGTTTACATATTGTGTTCTTTGTTGCAACTTTCTATGATATGACATGTGATGCGTGGTTTTGCGACCTTACAACAGGTTTTACCTCTCGAGGGATCTTAAGAGGCTTGCAATCCCCACCAGGCAGTGTACCTGACCGATGTAGTATAGTGTAGTGGCAAGTACCGGGGGATTGATCGTTCTCTAGGGGAATAGTATCGTTAGGATTGAAAAACTACTCTAATAGGTCTAAGGGTGAGGGAAGATTCTTTTTGTATTTTTTTATATTTTTATAAAAGCAAGTAAAATCTCGGGTTTGAAGGAGTGGGCGGAATTAGTTGCTAGTCAACTAACCCAAATAACTACAATTGCAAATAAAATAAAATAACTGAAAATAAAAAAGTTGTGGAACTTATATGGAGAGAAATGTGTTTACTTAGATTTCCTTAATCCCTAACTATCTTTTACCGGTTGATTAGTGTGTATTAATTGCATGGATGACGGGTGTATTCCTTAATACCAATCGTGGGGTGGCGTACGTACTTCCCCAACTCTATAAGCTCCTACTTCACTCCTATGTCGAGCCGGCTAAGAAGCTCCTAACATGGGATCACTAGAATTCGCTCATGTATTAAATACAACCATAAAAACCTTAGTACGCATTGGTTCATGTTTCTTAAGATGTTCAAGCAAGTTACCGTATAGGAGGTTAGCCAGTTTTCTTAAGCCTAACATCGATAAACAATCATCCAATACAATTAATAACACACCAACAACCAATAATCAATAGTTAGGTTTCATTAGATCTAAGCAAACACAAGATAAATCTAGCCTAGCATGTTAAATAAAAGACAAGAACAAGATATAATCAAACAACACATAGACATATTGAATGATTAATTGATTACTTATCTTCAATTGAACATGGGAGATCCAAGGGTATAAAACCCTTAAAAGTAGCAGAAAAATCGTCTTAGGGTTTCTCCTCACAAAGTTGCACACTAATGACTAAAAATTATGAGAATATATATAGAAAATCAGATCTGACGGCGTCACGTTATAGAGCTGACGCCGTCACCTCGCCGCGGTTAGGGTTTCTTGATGGCCTTCTTGACGCCGTCCCCTTTTAATCATCCAAAATCCTCTCTGGCGCGTCAGGGGTTGACTGCGTCACAATAGTGCTTGACGCCGTCACAGGTACTTTTCCAGCCGATTTTGAGACTTTGTCATTTTCTTTACTTTTATGCTCCAAAAACGTCCAAAATGCTTCCTGATTCGTTAAAATCAATACGTTTATTTTTCCAAAGGAAAACACAAGTGGAGTATGTGTAACCTAGGTTCGTTATCCCCGATGAAGGATTGAATGGAATTCGTGAAATCGGGTTTGTGATTCGTGTTTGAAAAATTGAGAATAGAATGATTATTTGGAATAGATTTGATTTGAATGAGTAAAGAACGAAAATGAGAATAAGTGAGTAATAAACGTAAATATAAACGAAAACAGAAATAAATAAACAAATACGGAAACAAAACGTAAATAAAACGTAAATAAAATACGCGCAACTAAAAATGTAAAATAAATGAAATACAAAGCCTAGGGGTACAAAAGTAATAAAAACTAATTTTATAAAAGAAAATAAAAATCTACAAAAGTTTAGGGGCCAACAATGTAAAAATTAAAACTTCAAATATACTAAAACAAAGACAGGGGCTAAATGGTATTTATTCGAAACTTATTTTAAACTAAAAACGGTTTTAAGACAAAGACAAGGACCAAAACGGATTAAACTGAAACTTAGAGGGCTGACTTGTAAAACTTTAAAAACTAAAAACGATTTTTAACTAGAAACAGCCCAGGTTCGAACCTGGGCAAATACAACTTATTGAAACTATTTTTATTTTTATTTTTTCTTTGGAAGAACTGATTAACAACTGATTAAACAAGCTTATACAATTAATATAAGCTTTTCCTAATTCGAAATAAGCTCAAAAATAAGCTCAAAGTGAGCTAAGAAACACTGCAGTCTGCTGCTACACTCGATGTGCAGGGCAAACTAATGATCTTCAAGGCTGGAAAAAGCTACTTTAAGCTACCTCTAAAATCCTAAGAAAAATACCCTAGGTAGGTGAGCTGGGGGAAAATAGGAATCCCAAGTTCCAGCTTATATCAACTTAAGGTGAGGGCACTAGAAATTCCACAAAATCTGCAAAAACTTAGAAAAGCAAAAATGAAACTGTGTGACCAAGACTAGTTGCAATCCTGAGTTTGGCTTAGGGGCACTAACCAAGGTTCTAAAGATGATCTAACCTGACTTAATGGAGTGCAAATATACCAAGAAAAATGCTCAAAAGGTGCTCAGCTTATAGATTGCTTAAATGATCAGATTCTTATCTAATTATCTCACTAACTTATCCAAAACCTGTGAATCCTCAAAATTAAGTAGACTGCTTATCCTAACAACACAAAACTGCTAAAGTATTTAAGATCAAACTTAGGAAAGCTGCAAAGGAACAGTAATATTGAAGTTTTACCCGTTTGACTGGGTTAACCCAAACACCCTTTTATTGTTACTGAATGAAAATTAAAGCTAGAAACCTACAAATTAACCTTAGACTCTTATTGATTAATGTTTCACTAACTTAATGCAGCTGAGATAAGTAACTTATGCCTAGGATTAAGCAATAATTAAGCTAATATCTATATTGACTACTTGTTGACTGTTTTTAAGTTTCTAATGAAAATGTTATTTAAACTTAAGCTAGCTATGAAAACTGACCTATTGTACTTTAATTAAAACAGATAAGTAAACAAAATGACAATAAGTAAACAAATAAGCAGTTAAACAGTGCAATTAGAAAACAACTAACTAGAATGCAATTAAGGCTAAAACTTAAATGGAAAACTTACTTGAATCCCCTCAGCTCAACAGAGGGTACTCCTTAAGCTAGCCTATGTTTAGATAGGCCAAACACTTCCAGTCCACTGTTTGATCTATCAAATTACCCCAGAATCATCACCTTTATGAACCAGTTGACCTGCATTGACTTTTTATTGACTTTTCCAAATTGAAACTGAATTAGCTAATATAAACCCACAAGAAGCTATAAAGAGCTTCTCTGAGCTTATAGAAAAGGTTAGGGAGTTTGATTATTGGTTCTTAACACTAGTAAGTCTTGATACGAAATGAGAAAAATAAGTGGACTTTGCTAAAACTCAAAACTAAATGCTAAACTGAATTAAAAGAGAACAATTGTATCAAAAGTGACTTGAATTTATTACTGGAAGATTAAATTACAACTAGGAAAGCTTAAATTAACATAACGATTTTAAACTAAAAACTACTTAACTACTTGGCGTACAAAGGCTCACTATTTATACTACTAAAAGCTAGGGTTTCCTTTGTCTTCTGTCTCTGAGCAAATCCACACCGTTGAATTAGCTATATTTCATCCCAACCGTTAACTTTGGATTTGGCGGGAAAAGGTTTTATAACCGTTTAAAACTTTTGCAGTCTTCTCTTAGGTGAAGGGTACGCGTGGGTGATTAGGACATGGGGAAGTGAAGAGAGGGTGCAAAGTATTGGGGAAATGGGGATAGTTGCAGTAGGCATGAGGTTGGGGAAGAGGGAGAAGCACAGTACTCAAGAGCCGTATTTATTACTTCTCATGGGTTGACCGTTTGACTTGAAGAGTATAGCAAAGAGGGAGTTGACTAGGGTTTGACCTCAGGTTTTAGCTAAAGCCATATGGGCTTGGGTATTTTGTTTGGGCTGGGTATAGTGAAGTGGGTTGGGTTGTGAAATAAAATCCAGGAAGTAGTTAAGATAGAAATAGGATTAGTGTAAATCCAAGGACCAAAACTGCCAATGTGCCAACTTCAGGGACCAATGTTGTATCATCTGAAATTCCAGGGACCATAGTTGACAAGTTTCAAACTTCAGGGACTAATGTTGTAAATTCCGAAAATGAGCGTAGACCAATGGATTTTCTAGCATACTTCTGAATCCATGAGAGAAACGGAAATCAATCTGAATCAACAGAAATCAATCTGAATCTCTCAATCCATCACAATACACTAAAAGACCCATGATCTGAAATCTCATATAAAGTCCCGGTCCAAATCTCATAATTTCCTTTCCCGGCTTCGGCTCTTGAACTCTTTTCCATTTCGTGCTTGGTTTGATCCATTTTGATGTCGTTTTTGTCTGTTTTCCACATATCCGTACCTGCACATGCATAAACACAAAAACACAATATATTTGGCATTTTTGGTTAGTGTTTGGTTTATTTAGTCCGTTTTATTGAGCAAAAGATATGTGTAATTTAACACATATCACTTCCTTTTCCAGATTTCTTCTCCAAAGTACCTAAAATGACAAAAGGAATGATTTAGGGCAATATTTGATCAAATAAATACGATTTAGGGCTTAAATGACCCCCTAAAAGCGGTACGCTTTTCGCTTCATCAAATACCCTTACACTTGAGATTTGCTTGTCTTCAAGCAAATGCGCTTTTATTCTAATCAAAATACAAGTTAGGGGTCATTTAACGCTAATATAAAAGTAATTACAACAAATAGTCGTTCCACTTTAATCATAATAAGCACGGAGATTACAGACTAGCACCTCACAAGTAGTGTTTAGATACTCACATCTCTCAGGTGTCATAAAAGTATATCTCATAAATGAAAATGAATAATATCTCTCACTACCTGTCATAGCAAATATATTACCATAGGCTTGGGAAAGGATCAAAAACCTCCTCCACTAGGCGTAAGCACCTAAGATAAACTATCAAAGAGGGCTTTTAAACGGGTTATAACGTTAGGTGTAGGGATATGATAAACACGGTTTTGTTGGATAAAGGATATTTTACTGGTGGCGAGTTAAAGATCTTGATTAATTACATGTACAATATGGCGTTGCTAAGCCAAGACTAGACTCGACTTAAGCTAATGAAAAAAATAACAAAAAGATAAAATAAACATAAAATGAAACGGGATGGTAGTCCGTATGTTTTCTCTACTTTTTTTTTATTTATTTATTATTTTTTTTTTAATTATTTTTTTACATACACTCTTGCCCTACCATCCAAAATAATACATCGTAGGGGGGTTGTATCCCCCTTACACTTGAAATTTTACATAACTTTACAATTAACTATTCTAATGACTCGAATTAAGATAATCGAAACACTTGGAGTACTTTTAAAATATTTAGCACATATGGGGGTAATAATGTTGTTCTTCCCTATTACTCCATTACACTAGTACTTTACCCATGAGTCCCAATCTTCCCAAAACAATATGTACAAGGATATGACTCGACTTAGCAACCATGTAATCAATTAGATAATTAACTTGGGGTTCAAACAAATGTTGTCACAATAATGCACTAAAAATGAGTGCATACAAGGTAGGCTAAGGCGATTTGGGTGTACATTTAAGTGGGGTGTAAACAAATTCTTACTTTAAGTAAAATGCTTAAAGTTGGAAACGAAAAGATAGGCTCTGAGGGGTGTACTAGGGGTATCGTGTACTAAAAATGAGTACAACGCAAAGGGTGTGGGAGAATTACTTGACCAATTTAGCCAATGTAACTATAACAAAAACACAGGTGTAAAACAATGGGTTAATCCTAATGCCTCTTATCATGTAGTAAATCTAACTACACGAATGTAGTCTCACTTGTGGCCTCGGAATGGTCCTAACGCAAGTTCTAGAATCTAAGTGCTACCGGTACACACATGATGCGTGGTTTTGCGACCTTACAACAGGTTTTACCTCTCGAGGGATCTCAAGAGGCTTGCAATCCCCACCAGGCAGTGTACCTGACCGATGTAGTATAGTGAAGTGGCAAGTACTGGGGGATTGATCGTTCTCTAGGGGAATAGTGTTGTTAGGATTGAAAAACTACTCTAATAGGTCTAAGGGTGAGGGAAGATTCTTTTTGTATTTTTTATATTTTTATGAAAGCAAGTAAAATCTCGGGTTTGAAGGAGTGGGCGGAATTAGTTGCTAGTCAACTAACCCAAATAACTACAAATGCAAATAAAATAAAATAACTGACAATAAAAAGGTTGTGAAACTTATATGGGGAGAAATGTGTTTACTTAGATTTCCTTACTCCCTAACTATCTTTTACCGGTTGATTAGTGTGTATTAATTGCGTGGATGACAGGTGTATTCCTTAATACCAATCGTGGGGTGGCGTACGTACTTCCCCAACTCTACAAGCTCCTACTTCACTCCTATGTCGAGCCGGCTAAGAAGCTCCTAACATGGGATCACTAGAATTCGCTCATGCATTAAATACAACCATAAAAATCTTAGTACGCATTGGTTCATGTTTCTTAAGACGTTCAAGCAAGTTACCGTATAGGAGGTTAGCCAGTTTTCTTAAGCCTAACATCGATAAACAATCATCCAATACAATTAATAACACACCAACAACCAATAATCAATAGTTAGGTTTCATTAGATCTAAGCAAACACAAGATAAATCTAGCCTAGCATGTTAATTAAAAGACAAGAACAAGATATAATCAAACAACACATAGACATATTGAATGATTAATTGATTACTTATCTTCAATTAAACATGGGAGATCCAAGGGTATAAAACCCTTAAAAATGGCAGAAAATTCGTCTAGGGTTTCTCCTCACAAAGTTGCACACTAATGACTAAAAATTATGAAAATATATATAGGAAAACAGATCCGACGGCGTCACGTTATAGAGTTGACGCCGTCACCTCACCGCGGTTAGGGTTTCTTGATGGCCTTCTTGATGCCGTCCCCTTTAAACTCCAAAAATACGTTCTGGCCTATCAAGGCTTGACGCTGTCAGGCTTGGGCTTGACGCTGTCAAAGGTACTATTCCAGCAGCTTTGGAGACTTTGTCGTTTTCTTCACTTTTATGCTCCAAAAACGTCCAAAATGCTTCCTTTTCCAGATTTCTTCTCCAAAGTACCTAAAATGACAAAAGGAACGATTTAGGGCAATATTTGATCAAATAAATACGATTTAGGGCTTAAATGACCCCCTAAAAGCGGTACACTTTTCGCTTCATCAAATACCCTTACACTTGAGATTTGCTTGTCCTCAAGCAAATGCGCTTTTATTCTAATCAAAATACAAGTTAGGGGTCATTTAACGCTAATATAAAAGTAATTACAACAAATAGTCGTTCCACTTTAATCGTAATAAGCACGGAGATTACACACTAGCACCTCACAAGTAGTGTTTAGATACTCACATCTCTCAGGTGTCATAAAAGTATATCTCATAAATGGAAATGAATAATATCTCTCACTACCTGTCATAGCAAATAGATTACGATAGGCTTGGGAAAGGATCAAAAACCTCCTCCACTAGGCGTAAGCACCTAAGATAAACTATCAAAGAGGGCTTTTAAACGGGTTATAACGTTAGGTGTACGGATATGATAAACACGGTTTTGTTGGATAAAGGATATTTTACTGGTGGCGAGTTATAGATCTTGATTAATTACATGTACAATATGGCATTGCTAAGCCAAGACTAGACTCGACTTAAGCTAAAAACAAAATAACAAATACAATAAATAAACATAAAATGAAACGGGATGGTAGTCCGTATGTTTTTTTCTACTTTTCTTTTTCTCATTTTTTTGTATTTTTCTTTATTTTTTCGATTTTTTTTTTTTCATACGCTCTTGCCCTACCATCCAAAATAATACATCATAGGGGCGTTGCATTCCCCTTACACTTGAACTTTTACGTAACTTTACAAATAACTATTCTAATGACTCGAATTAAGATAATCGACACACTTGGAGTACTTTTAAAATATTTAGCATATATGGGGGTAATAATGTTGTTCTTCCCCCTTACTCCATTACACTAGTACTTTACCCATGAGTCCCAATCGTCCCAAAACAATATGTACAAGGATATGACTCGACTTAGCAACCATGTAATCTATTAGATAATTAACTTGGGGTTTAAACCAATGTTGTCACAATAATGCACTAAAAATGAGTGCATACAAGGTAGGCTAAGGCGATTTGGGTGTACATTTAAGTGGGGTGTAACAAATTCTTCCTTTAAGTAAAATGCTTAAAGTTAGAAACGAAAAGATAGGCTCTGAGGGGTGTACTAGGGGTATCGTGTACCAAAAATGGGTACAACGCAAAGGGTGTGGGAGAATTACTTGACCAATGTAGCCAAAGTAATTATATTAAAAACACAGGTGTAAAACAATGGGTTAATCCTAATGCCTCTTATCATGTAGTAAATCTAACTACACGAATGTAGTCTCACTTGTGGCCTCGGAATGGTCCTAACGCAAGTTCTAGAATCTAAGTGCTACCGGTACACACATCATAGCATAAATGCTTTTCCTACCAATTCTAGGGGCGAACCTCACATATTTGGGGGTGGAAAATTTTTTAGTGGTACGGTTTTATGCTATTTATATAACTCCTATCCATGAGACACTCATTAAGATCAAAGTTTCACTCCTATATGTTGTAAAAAATTTTAAATTTGGCACTAAAATTGCCTTAACAGGTATTTCTCTCAGTTTTATTACACATCTACCATCAAACAAACAAAAATCAAGCGTAATAGCATTCTTTAAGGTATCGTATTTTACCCCTCCTTACACTTAAGATGAACATTGTCCCCAATGTTCAAATAACAAGATGTAAAAGTAAATAAGGTAAAAGAATGAAATCAAATACTCTCCTGATTCGCTCGGTGGATAAAGAGGTAACATGGTTAGATCTTCTTCCAAGGTAATGTTGAAGCTCCAAGACTAAAGCATCGCCAAAAGATAGATTCCACATACATCTCCTTGTCCAAAATAACCTGTTAAACCTGAGAAAACAAACACGAAAACCTGCATAACATCGGCGGGATAAACCAATATAAGGATATAATGCTTGTGGAATGATTATTTTGCAGATTCCTGGAGTTTATAAGTTAGAGATTTAATAAAAACTTTTTATGATTCCGGTAGAAAAACAAAACTTTTAAAAATTTCAGAAAATTAAAACCTGACGCCGTCAGGTTGTAATGCCTGACGCCGTCAGAAATGATCTGACAGAATTCTCATGTTAAGTTTCCGGAAAATTTCTGGAAAAACCTATACCTTACTTCCTGGAATTCCTGCAAAATATCATTATGACTCGATACAAGCATTTGACTCAAACAATTACTAATATGTATGTTAATTTATTATTGTTACGATTCATGTTCATTTGTTCTAATAAACCGATTTGGATTTCCCTTACACTTATCTTTTGCAAAATACCTTTATATGTAGTTAAGACGAAGTTAAAAACAAGATAAAGCATTTTCACAATTTAGATTCGAACATGAATCAATAATAATAAAAATTAAACATACATACGGAAGCAAATAAAATCAAACAAACAAATAAATAAACACACAAAGCAAATAAAGCTTGGGTTGCCTCCCAAGAAGCGCTTGTTTTTGTTCGAGTCACGAGCCTGACTCTACCCTTATTTAACGGAAATAGGGGAGGTTTTCCCTACACTTAGGATTAAGTGCGGGTGGAAGTAGCGATACACACCCTTAGGGTGGAAATATGCCACGTGAGGTGAAGGGGGTGAGTGAATGGCTTCCTTCATCCTAAAACTACCCGGATAATATTGGTTTATGGGTGGGTCGGTTCCTCTTTTGTCTCCTAGATGTAAATCTAAGGATGAAAAGTTGTGTAAAGGTTGAGGTTCCGGCTCATCAACACTAGGAAATTCCCTAGAACTAAGAGTAAGGTCATCACTAAAAGTGTTCAAACCTATATCCTCTAGTTGTGCTTGGTCCAAGGGTTCTACCTCCATCGGGATTCTAAAGTATCTTCTACTTCTTCCGGGTAAGTCACGGGCGGTGTGGGTGCCTCAAATGATGGTTGAGTATTTTGTGGGCTTATGGTGTTTACCTCATCATTCCACGTGTCAAGATCACCTATATCCTCATCAATTATTTTCTTAGGTAGTGATGATAACAAACCTAGCGCTTCATCCAACTTATGGTTTATTGCTTCGGCTCTATCCACAGTTCCTTGGCAAACTAGGTCGCTTTTCCTATTGGCCTCACTAAGATGAGATCCTAAACATGGAGGTTGTTCATAAGAATCTATCCTAGGTGAAGGCTCATATGATTCATAGGTGTCTCTAAATGAGGTATTTTGAACTCCTTGGTGTTCTAGCCACTCAACCATATCTTGCAATCTTAGAAGTCTAAGTGAAAAGTCCATTTGAAGCAAATTACAAACAAAATCACAAAGAAAAGATAGACTACGAGAAAGCTACAAAATAAAAAGAAAAAATCTCACTTGATAGGAATCTTGTGAGTAAACCTAATAAAATAAAAATTCAACCTAAACAATAACTATTCCCCGGCAGCGGCGCCAAAAACTTGATGCGTGGTTTTGCGACCTTTCAACAGGTTTTACCTCTCGAGGGATCTCAAGAGGCTTGCAATCCCCACCAGGCAGTGTACCTGACCGATGTAGTATAGTGAAGTGGCAAGTACCGGGGGATTGATCGTTCTCTAGGGGAATAGTGTCGTTAGGATTGAAAAACTACTCTAATAGGTCTAAGGGTGAGGGAAGATTCTTTTTGTTTTTTTTATATTTTTATGAAAGCAAGTAAAATCTCGGGTTTGAAGGAGTGGGCGGAATTAGTTGCTAGTCAACTAACCCAAATAACTACAAATGCAAATAAAATAAAATAACTGAAAATAAAAAGGTTGTGGAACTTATATGGAGAGAAATGTGTTTACTTACTCCCTAACTATCTTTTACCGGTTGATTAGTGTGTATTAATTGCGTGGATGACGGGTGTATTCCTTAATACCAATCGTGGGGTGGCGTACGTACTTCCCCAACTCTACAAGCTCCTACTTCACTCCTATGTCGAGCCGGCTAAGAAGCTCCTAACATGGGATCACTAGAATTCGCTCATGCATTAAATACAACCATAAAAACCTTAGTACGCATTGGTTCATGTTTCTTAAGACGTTCAAGCAAGTTACCGTATAGGAGGTTAGCCAGTTTTCTTAAGCCTAACATCGATAAACAATCATCCAATACAATTAATAACACACCAACAACCAATAATCAATAGTTAGGTTTCATTAGATCTAAGCAAACACAAGATAAATCTAGCCTAGCATGTTAATTAAAAGACAAGAACAAGATATAATCAAACAACACATAGACATATTGAATGATTAATTGATTACTTATCTTCAATTAAACATGGGAGATCCAAGGGTATAAAACCCTTAAAATGGCAGAAAATTCGTCTAGGGTTTCTCCTCACAAAGTTGCACACTAATGACTAAAAATTAAGAAAATATATATATAGGAAAACAGATCTGACGGCGTCACGTTATAGAGCTGACGCCGTCACCTCGCCGCGGTTAGGGTTTCTTGATGGCCTTCTTGACGCCGTCCCCATTAAACTCCAAAAATACGTTCTGGCCTATCAAGGCTTGACGCTGTCAGGCTTGGGCTTGACGTTGTCAGGCTTGGGCTTGACGCTGTCAGGCTTGGGCTTGACACTGTCAAAGGTACTATTCCAGCAGATTTTGAGACTTTGTCGTTTTCTTCACTTTTATGCTCCAAAAACGTCCAAAATGCTTCCTTTTCCAGATTTCTTCTCCAAAGTACCTAAAATGACAAAAGAAACGATTTAGGGCAATATTTGATCAAATAAATACGATTTAGGGCTTAAATGACCCTCTAAAAGCGGTACACTTTTCGCTTCATCCACACATCATAGCATAAATGCTTTTCCTACCAATTCTAGGGGCGAACCTCACATATTTGGGGGTGGAAAATTTTTTAGTGGTACGGTTTTGTGCTAGTCATATAACTCCTATCCGTGAGACGCTCATTAAGACCAAAGTTTCACTCCTATATGTTGTAAAAAATTTTAAATTTGGCACTAAAATTGCCTTAACAGGTATTTCTCTCAGTTTTATTACACATCTACCATTAAACAAACGAAAAATCAAGCGTAATAGCATTCTCTAAGGTATCGTACTTTACCCCCCCCTTACACTTAAGATGAACATTGTCCCCAATGTTCAAATAACATGATGTAAAAGTAAATAAGGTAAAAGAATGAAATCAAATACTCCCCTGATTCGCTCGGTGGATAAAGAGGTAACATGGTTAGATCTTCTTCCAAGGTAATGTTGAAGCTTCAAGATTAAAGCATCGCCAAAAGCTAGATTCCATATACATCTCCTTGTCCAAAATAACCTGTTAAACCTGAGAAAACAAACACGAAAACCTGCATAACATCGGCGGGATAAATCTGTATAAGGATATAATGCTTGTGGAATGATTATTTTGCAGATTCCTGGAGTTTATAAGTTAGAGATTTAATAAAGCATTTTATGATTCCGGAAGAAAAACAAAACTTTCAAAAAAAATTCCAGAAAACTGTTCCTGACGCCGTCAGAAGTGATCTGACAGATTTTTCATGTTAAGTTTCCGGAAAATTTCTGGAAAAACTCAATCCTTATTTCCTGAAAATCCTGCAAAATATCATTATGACTTGATACAAGCATTTGACTCAAACAATTACTAATATGTATGTTAATTTAATATTGTTATGATTCATGTTCATTTGTTCTAATAAACCGATTTGGATTTCCCTTACACTTATCTTTTGCAAAATACCTTTATATGTAGTTAAGACGAAGTTAAAAACAAGATAAAGCATTTTCACAATTTAGTTTCGAACATGAATCAATAATAATAAAAATTAAACATACATACGGAAGCAAATAAAATCAAACAAACAAATAAATAAACACACAAAGCAAATAAAGCTTGGGTTGCTTCCCAAGAAGTGCTTGTTTTTGTTCGAGTCACGAGCCTAACTCTACCCTTATTTAACGGAAATAGGGGAGGTTTTCCCTACACTTAGGGTTAAGTGCGGGTGATAGTAGCGATACACACCAGCTCGGTAGGAGTATGCCACGTGAGGAAAGATTGGTGGATGAATTATATGCTCAAAGGGGTGTGCTCCTTTCATCATAACCTTACCTAGTTCACTTTGGTCAATGGGTGAGTTAAAGTGTTCTCCTAAAAAGGGATCATTTTCTAACAAATTCGAGAGACTCCTAATTGGGAATCCATCTTGACCCAATAGACCCGGTTTAAACCCATAATGTTTCTTGTGATCAATCATGAATGGGTGATGTAGACATGTAAGGTCATTTTTCACTCCTATATTGTCTTCCTCACTACAAGGCTTAATGTCTACTACCTTAAACTTAAGACTACCCGGACTATATGTTTTGATGGGTGGATCGGGACCTAATTCAATTCCTAAATTTTCATCCAAGGATGGAAGATTAGGTAACGGTTTTGGTTGAGGCTCCGGCTCATCAAAACTAGGAACTTCCATAGGACTAAAAGAAAGGTTGTGATCACTAAAAGCATTCAAACCTATTTCTTCTAGTTGTGTTTGGTCCAAGGGCTCTACCTCTATTGGGGTTCCTATAGTCTCCTCAACTTCTTCCGGGTAAGTCACGGGCGGTGTGTGTGTCTCAAATGATGGTAGAACTTGTGGGGTACTTGGTGGGCTTATATTACTTACCTCATCATTCCTTGTGTCAAGATCACCTATATCCTCATCATGGGTTTTGGTAGAATTTAAACCTAACATTTTCCCTAATATCTCAAGTGCTTCTCTAGGCATCTCAACTTCTATATCCGAATCATAAGGATCATCCTCAATATTCTAACTGCTATATTCAAATTGCCTAAAAGATTCATCATGTGTTTCTTGAAATTCATCGTCATCGATCATAAAACCTAGGTCTTTTTGATCAATGTGATCATGCTCGGCTAGACCCTCCATCACATCAAGATCACCTAAGTGTTCATCCTGTATTATGGTAGTGCCTAACCATGACATGCAGCTAGGTGGCTCAACTCTACCCTCATCCCCAAACAAACTTGTTTCATGATCCTTGAAATTTGTGGTCAATTGACTTTTATTAATGTTTGTTGGGTTGTCTATTATATAATAATATTGGGCACAATTCTCAATAGCTTCCCATGCTTCTTCAGCACTTAATTCCCTAAGATCCCTGCCGACAAAATAGTAAATGTCCCTTTGGGCATGTCGGTCGACACGATCGTAAAAGATTTGAGTTAGGGACCATGAATCGAAGTTATGATGAAGGACTTTTTGGAGTAAATATTTAAAACGAGTCCATGCATCATAGAGAGGTTCATCTTTATGTTGTTTAAACATCAAGATGTCATATGGAGTGGGTGAATTACGCGGTTGGTGGTATGGTGGATTCGCGTTCTCCATAATGGTGAACGGAAGAGTCAATGGAAATTACGAACAAACACACAAAGAAATAAGATAGACTAAAGAAGACCTATAAAAAGAAAATAAAAATCTTACTAGAAAGGAATCTAGTAAGTAGACCTAATAAAAAAGAATTTCAACCTAAGCAATAACTACTCCCCGGCAGCGGCGCCAAAAACTTGATGCGTGGTTTTGCGATCTTACAACAGGTTTTACCTCTCGAGGGATCTCAAGAGGCTTGCAATCCCCACAAGGCAGTGTACCTGACCGATGTAGTATAGTGTAGTGGCAAGTACCAGGGGATTGATCGTTCTCTAGGGGAATAGTGTCGTTAGGATTGAAAAACTACTCTAATAGGTCTAAAGGTGAGGGAAGATTCTTTTTGTATTTTTTTATATTTTTATTAAAGCAAGTAAAATCTCGGGTTTGAAGGAGTGGGTGGAATTAGTTGCTAGTCAACTAACCCAAATAACTACAATTGCAAATAAAATAAAATAACTGAAAATAAAAAAGTTGTGGAACTTATATGGAGAGAAATGTGTTTACTTAGATTTCCTTACTCCCTAACTATCTTTTACCGGTTGATTAGTGTGTATTAATTGCGTGGATGACGGGTGTAATCCTTAATACCAATCGTGGGGTGGCGTACGTACTTCCCCAACTCTATAAGCTCCTACTTCACTCCTATGTCGAGCCGGCTAAGAAGCTCCTAACATGGGATCACTAGAATTCGCTCATGCATTAAATACAACCATAAAAACCTTAGTACGCATTGGTTCATGTTTCTTAAGATGTTCAAGCAAGTTACCGTATAGGAGGTTAGCCAGTTTTCTTAAGCCTAACATCGATAAACAATCATCCAATACAATTAATAACACACCAACAACCAATAATCAATAGTTAGGTTTCATTAGATCTAAGCAAACACAAGATAAATCTAGCCTAGCATGTTAAATAAAAGACAAGAACAAGATATAATCAAACAACACATAGACATATTGAATGATTAATTGATTACTTATCTTCAATTGAACATGGGAGATCCAAGGGTATAAAACCCTTAAAAGTAGCAGAAAAATCGTCTTAGGGTTTCTCCTCACAAAGTTGCACACTAATGACTAAAAATTATGAGAATATATATAGAAAACCAGATCTGACGGCGTCACGTTATAGAGCTGACGCCGTCACCTCGCCGCGGTTAGGGTTTCTTGATGGCCTTCTTGACGCCGTCCCCTTTTAATCATCCAAAATCCTCTCTGGCGCGTCAGGGGTTGACGGCGTCACAATGGTGCTTGACGCCGTCACAGGTACTTTTCCAGCCGATTTTGAGACTTTGTCGTTTTCTTCACTTTTATGCTCCAAAAACTTCCAAAATGCTTCCTTTTCCAGATTTCTTCTCCAAAGTACCTAAAATGACAAAAGGAACGATTTAGGGCAATATTTGATCAAATAAATACGATTTAGGGCTTAAATGACCCCCTAAAAGCGGTACACTTTTCGCTTCATCAACATGTTCGTGTATTTGCGTTTAAGCATTCAGTGACATATTTACTCTGTTAACTATATTCTATTATCACCTTGGTTATAACAAACTTAATATAAATGCAGAACATACCTCATGATTTTGTGAAGGCACATGAGATGTGGAAATACCATAACGCACTACTGAGATACAATGAAGAAGAGGAGTTCTATGTGGATGTGGATGTGGAACCTCATAGTGACAGGCCAAATAGCAAGAATCACGTGACGATCAAATGCAGATGGAGCGAAATTGTTACGTTATGTCAATGGCAACCTAACAAAATGGTTAGGTTCAAGCTTGTTGAAACTGTTGAAGACGTCCGTGTTTCATTGCCTTCACGTACCCCAGTTCTCATCCCAGTGTTTCATATGTGTTAAGACATACATGCTGATGCATCAAACTCTGTGTGGTTGTTCGTGTGTTAAGCTGTTATGGATAGACATCGTTTAATCTTTCTAGTTGTTCTAATGGATATTTGCTGAATGATTGTCATGTCTTTTGAATTGTATGTGGATTTGCTTATTGCTTCTGAGCTTATTATTGAGTTCAAAAGTACCTACTTAGACTGTTTTGGGCTGCAAATGCCACCTTATCTACTTAATTGGAGTTTGCTGCTTAATTCCTTATTGGTTTACCTTATTCTGTTTTGAATTGCTTATTTAGATTGTTTTTAGTATTTCTTAGGTTACAAACTCAATTTGCAGTCCACCTTTTATGAGCTTGGTAACTTATTTCAAATTGCACTTGGTTACTTATCTTGTTTATTCAGTATTTTCCTTGAGTCCTTTTCTCTTATATAATTGTTAGTTGTTCCAATATTGATTTGTACAAAAAGTATTTGTTTATGACGTTATAAACAAATCTCAATAGGAAAGTTAAAAATATGTATATATATATATATATATATATATATATATATATATATATATATATATATATACATATATATATATATACATATATATATATATACATATATATATATATACATATATATATATATATATATATATATATATATATATATATATAAAGCAATGAAGGGAAGCCAAGCGTGAGCCACACTCGAACCAAAGACATCAACACTCTTCAACCTTTAACAGTCTCTCTTTATGTGTTTACAATAAAAAATAATAGCTTGGTCTATCGCGGGATTAACCACATTTCGTGTTTACAATAAAAAATATAAATTTCACGATTTATGGTGTTGTTTTCTTAAAAGTTCATTATTTGTTTTATAAGATGTTGTTGGGTTAATAGAAACTTTAATTTGTATATAAGAATGTGATATTATTTTTATTAAAATGTGGTTATACTAACAATTTTTTTTTTTATAGTTTTTTGTATTTATTTCTTAAGGTATTTATGTGAATAAAAGTGTATCTAATATTTATATGTATTTGCACTCTATTGCCTTTATTGCATGGGAAATGGAACTGATAGAAGCACTGTTCCAGTCTAGTTTATAACAATCATGATCTTTAGTAGTATTTGAGTGCATTTATTGAATGGAGGATTTGAAGGCGGCTATACTCTTAGAAACTCGTTTCCCTATATGTTTTCATCCAACTACATAATCAATAAACTCATTATAACATTTCCCTATCTTTTATTATAACCTACACATATTCTATCAATTAACTTGGATCCGAATAAGATAATGGGGTCTCTTCCACATATCAAAAAACATAAGCAGGCTTGTGGATCCGATCGTCTTCAAGATTGTTTTAGGTCTTTGTTTGGTCAGGAAAGAGCTGAGCTTGAGGTGCGTATTCAGCATATTGGGGAAATATGTGATGAGCTTCGTACCACTGCTGAAAAGCGTGAAGTGTTGACTGCTGAGACCAAGACTTTGAGCCCAAATCATGAAGTAGCTAAAGATGTGGTCGAGGCGATGAATGAGATGGCTGATAGAGAGGCTAGGATGCTAGCTGGGTTGGTTGCTGTGCTTGATATTGCTAGAGAAGGACGGGCAGAAAAGGATCATCACATCTTTGTGATGGATCTTCATGATTAGGGTGTTTAAAATCTTTTTGGGTTAGTGTCTTTTGTTAAGATGTTTATCTGTTAGCTATATGTAAGCCTTTGAGCAAATTTTGAGTAGGCATTGTATATGCCTGTATGTATGGACTAATGTTTTTACCTTTTAAGGAATATAAATATAACTAATTAATCTAAACTTGAAATCCATTGTTGCAATTGGTGAAATGTTGGTTCTTAGTTGAACAAATGAGGTTGTGATTAGATGATTATAACTTATATATGTTATGGTATGTAACTTAATGCTTGCTTATGCAAATGAATGTTTGTTTGAATATATTCATGTTTGGGGATTAATATTCAATTACATGGAACATTTTGGTCTAGGGAATGGTTTTCTACTTTTAGTGTATCAAAATTAGATTAATATGCCTTCAATGATCCGTATCGAACAGGGGAACTCCTTGTGTGAAATGGTTAAGGCATTTTAGTTTACGGAATGGTTTTGTACTTTTGTACTTGTACATGTATTAAAATTATAAAAAACAATTAACCAATACTACACAATATAAAATTATAAATTAACCATTCAAAAGATGAATGAAATTTCAAACCATGTTCAAAACAGAGCATAAGCATGTGGTGAAACAAACTAACCATATCCAAAACAAAAAACATAAAATTGTCTAAGGTGATAAACCTTTATGAAACAACCAAAACAAAGGTAAACGAAACATAGAAATTGTTCATGACATAGCAAAATTTATTGAATGTAGAGAAAGGTAGTATAAACATTCCTCATGACACGTTATAGGTTTGCTCAAGGATCCTTCTCGATCTTCACTTGAACCATTGGTTTTTTTAGTGGATTAGGCTCTGCTTCCTCTACGTCACTGGGATAATCTTCAAGGTCAATGTATTCAACACGCTCACGTTTTTTCTCGTTTGAACCATCAGAACTGCCAGGAGACTGCTTCGTATTGCCATCAACATTGCTTGATGTTTCGTTATTTTTCGTAGGTGGAGTATCGAGATCCAATGTCTTTGTGACACCCTGGTATGTTGATTTCGGAGGCCTTGGTGGTTTAAGAAGCATAATAGGTGTCTTAAACTGGTCAGATTGTTCCTGCAATGATGCACATGTATGATATTTGTTACTTATACATAAGATTATGCAAATAAATTAAAAATTATATTTATATGTTTACGTACATCGGATTCTATAAAGCCATTCTGGAAGTACGATATAACATCAGGATCTTGACACACAGCATCACACCTATACTTACAATCACATCCAAGTCGTCCGGGAAATACTCATCCGGATTCATTCTTTTTTTTTTCCATTATCTCCCAAGCAGTCTTCCCGCACAATTTAAAAACAGTGGTGTTAAAGAACACAGCGGATGCAGATCCTGTTTCGTCAGCGAAATGAAGAATTAACTTGAACCTGTTCAAATATCACAAAATTGCAGCATAAGTAATTTTAGATCAGACATTATAGTTATATCAAATAGTCCTAATGAATGTACAAAAATCATACACTGGTGCCGCATTAACCGTCCCATGACTCTCACAATGGAATGTTGGCTTGCGGTTTCTTGATGGGCCATGAGCCTTAGCAGGTATGATTTCAACGCGCTTGTTGCACATTTTACATGCCGTGTAGGGCCAACCTTCATCTTGCATAATTTTATGTATAGTAGCATAAACCACACATTGTGAATCCTTTCAAAAAAACAAATGACCATGGTTAGTGTAATTTTATTTTGTGGTAGTCATTGAATTATTTCAAGGCAATGTTGATGGCAAATATGTCAATAAAATGTATGATGTACAAAGAATAATGAAATAAGCACGTACAGGTTGTGTATCACGGATCGTTCCCACCATTTGCTTAATGCATCCAGACATGAACTCCGATGGGCTTTCAATCTTTTTGAGTGGAGTGTATAACTGGATCTTAAAGTCCGTTTCATTGAAATCCTCTCGTTCCTGTAAACTGAAACAAATATAGATTGTGTGCTATTTATCAGGCTATTATAAAAATAATGTAAATCCTCGTGTTAATAACATGAATTTGTATACAACATTACCTTTTCCTGAAGTTGACAATTTCTGGCATAGCAGAGTTCATGAATATCTTAGTGCCGAAAAGTGCATTATGAACAGCAGGTGTATCTATACGGTTAAAAATAAAAGTATATTATAATTTCAAATTAGTTTAGTAAGAGATGTTGATGATACACATAATGATTTACAGAATGTGTCAAAAACTATACTTACCATCCCAGTATTTGACTTTACCAAGTTGAAGTATGATAATGAGACATCCTAATGTATCACGCTTTTGTGAATAGTCGTTCCACATGCTTGCCCAATTGTCCCAAAAAGTGAGTTTGATTCTGAGAGACCTACAGACACATGAGATGAGATTGTGTAAATGTAGATGGATATTTTATGATAAATGAAATATAATTGTGAAAAAATGAGGTCTTACTAAGCATCTTCAAGCAAAACATCCCTGCGAGTCTTTTTACCCCATTTCGAATTGACAGGGACAATATCACCAATGGCAACAACAGTACCAACCACATCTGTCATTGAGATTTATAACATATGTTATACAAATAGTGCCAATGCCTTTACTGACTCATATATAGTACTCGAAATTTTACATCATTTCGTACATTTGGTCTATCGTTATTTTTCAAATATCACAAAACATATTCGTATCATTTGTATCAAATTTACTAATCATGAGTAAGAATTATCATTCAAGGCTTCCACAATTACTGCAAATGTATTTAATGTTAATGAAAAGTAAACAAAATAGTAATAATCATACATACCAACATAATCAGAAGTTTCATATTTGTTGCTCACATCAAGAAGTGAATTGAATGGTTCAAACTGGAAACCATGAAGGTCTTCATTGAACGGGTCAATCCGTGTCAAAATTGTGTTGCGGTAAAAGACGATCTTCCATTTGTGAGGCAACAATGGTAACGTGCCACCATTTTCTGCAACCGCAAAATTAGATAGAACGTAGCACTGGCCCTCAACAAAGAGTGGCTCGAATGCATACTTGAATTCCCTTTTGATGTACACCTCAATCCTGGTACCCTGTTATTAAAATAAAACTTGATTTATTTTAACAGAATATAGATTTATCATGAACTTAATTAATTAAACAAATAAAAAAATTATATATACCATACCTCTTCATCTTGTAAAACACAATCAAGACTATACGGGTTTTTTTCATTGCCTTTTCTGTGGGAATGCCATAGCGATATGCAGCGCGCTTTCACAGCAATTTCATCGATCATGGGGTCCACATCTTCAAGTTTAGTGATTTTCAAATCAGCTACATTAACTGTAACGATGAAAAAAGTTCATGTAAGCATTAAAAATTGAATTATATGATGTAAAACTATAATTGTTTCATACATTTGAGTATATAGTAACTATATACATTATACATTTGAATACAGAAATGAAAAAAGTATTTAAATCGTTTGGATAACTAAATTAATACCAGGACAGTATACATTTGAATACATGAATGAAAAAATTATTGAAATCGTTTGGATAACTAAATGAATACCAGGAGATTTGAAGGAACTACTGCTTGGAGACTTGCCCTTATTTGCAAACCTGGAATGAGAATTCTTGGTCATGATTAGTAACTTTGATACAAACGATATGAATATGATTTGTGAAAGTTGAAAAACACAAATAGAGCTAATATATAGCGAAGGAATAGGGTTTTTCATTCAAACTGAAATTGAAATAAATTTGAAATAAATTTTAAAAAACTTGAAATTTTGAATAAGAATACCTTAATTGTTTCCCTCATTATCTCATACTACTCCCTTGATTCTAGAAGACCATTGAAGTGTTTGTAACAAATAATTGATAGTTGCCACCGATATCCCTTGATTGTAGGGTTGATGAATGAATGTGATTCGGTTTCAAATTTTCAAATCAATTTTTTAGTAATTGAGATGCTTAAAACGAATTAATGCATGGATATACGTTGATTATACGCATGTAGTTATTGTTTTGAAAGCTTTAAACAAAAATCATTAAGTGATCTAGTGGTAGGCAGGTTTGTTTCATTCTGCAAAGATCATGGGTTCGAATCCTACAAATGGACAATTTTTAAATTACCGAATTTTAGTACATGATTAGTGTGTGCCATGTCATCATTGAGGTGGCATTTCTACGCTTATGTATCGCTGAATTGTTAGACAAATATATAGTGTAGGATATATATATATATATATATATATATATATATATATATATATATATATATATTATATCAAGGTTACAAAAATTGCGAATCGGTAGTCGGGCGGTCGACCACCTTGTAGCTTATAATCGGTCTAGGCGGGATTAATCGGATTGGCATTACTGATAAATTTTAGTTATTTTCAGCAAGTTTTGTGTATTTCCGGTGAGTTTTAGGTATTTCCGACAAGGTATTTTCTAAAAAACAACTTGTAATAGACTTAAAGAGTTACTATAAGTGATCAAAATAAGTTTACAGTGAGTGTTGGGTACTTCCGGCAAGTTTAACAACCATTGACCGTCGTTGACCACAGTTGACCTATTTGTTTGACCCAGTTTCATAAATCGGCAAGGTCGGTGGCCTTGTAGCACCTAATCGGCGATTAATCGGCCTTGTAGACCTTTTTTGCAACACTGATATATATATATATATATATATATATATATATATATATATATATATATATATATATATATATATATATATATATATATATATATATATATATAATATATATATATATATATATATATATATAAGGGTGAGCATCGGTCTAGGACCGGACCGGACCGGACCGACAAGACCGAAGACCGAATTAAGGAAAAAACCGGGACCGAGACCGAGACCGAATAAGGTCGGTCCGGTCCGGTCTTCGGTCGGTCCGGTCCAAATAGGCAAGATTTGGCAAGTTTTTTCGGTTTTTTGGTCGGTCCGGACCGGACCGGAGCGGACCGACCGGACCTAAGACCGAATTAGCCAAAAAGCCTAGACCGAGGACCGGACCGAATGTGGTCGGTCCGGTCCGGTCTCGGTCGGTCCGTCGGTCGGTCCGGTCCGTTCGGGTCATTTGCTCACCCCTATATATATATATATAAAGTGTAGGAATGATTGTGAGAGTGACATGTGTCGCCTTGCCACATCACCATGCCACATCATATGACATGTGTCACCCCCCCCCCCCCCCAGCAAAAAAAAAATCCTCCAAAAAAATATTTTTCGGGGGGGCAAAAAAAAAATTTTTTTCCCGCAAAAAATTTTCCCGCCAAAATTTTATAACCATGATACACCTTTTTATTTTGGTGCATCACAGTTATAAAAATTAGTTATAACTATGATGCACCAAAATTTAAAACCGTGATGCACCTTGTTTTTTAATGCATCATAGTTATAAGTTTATTGCATTATAGTTATAAGAGACTGCATCATCCTAATTTTTCTGCATCATATATGCATGTAACTGCATCATAATTAAATACGATTCTTTTTTATACAAGTAATACAGTTTTTTATATCATTAGTGCATCACACTAATAAGTTTTGGTGCATCTTTATTATAAGTTACTGCATCATAGTTAATAGTTAATTGCATCAACTATGATGCAGTAACTTATAACCTTAATGCACTAAAATCATAATTGTGATGCAGTAACTTTATAACTGTGATGCAGTAACTTTATAAATGTGATGTAGTTATAAATTTTGGCGGGAAAGAAATTTTTTTGGCGGAAAATTAAATTTCGGGGGGGGGGGGGGATAGGTGACACATGTCATATGATATGGAATGGGGATGACACATGTCACTCTCACAATCCTTCCTACACTTTTTATTTTAACCCATTATATATATATATATATATATATATATATATATATATATATATATATATATACTAACCCATATATATATATATATATATATATATATATATATATATATATATATAAACTAGACTTCAAAGCCCGCCCAATGGGCGGGCATGACTTTTAATTATAGATTGGATGGTTTTGATCAATTTTAAATTATGTTTTAATTTTGTTATATGAAACACAATAAAATATAGCCACTTATATGTAAACACAATAAAATACATTTTGCTTATACATTTTGCTTATATGTTTTAATTTTGCTTATACGTTTTGATGTAAGCAATGTTTTTTTTTTTTTGATTGTCACGTAGGTGCAAGCAATATTGTTTTTTTGTATGTAAATACATCTTATATCCTAATAACATTCGAACACAGTTTGATGTATATTGATAGGTATATATTTTGTAATGAATAAATTTCAAGCTAATCATTATTATTCAAAGGAAGGTTAAGTTAAACTATACATGGTCTTTTCACTTTCAAGAGAATAACTATTATTATTAAATTTAATAGACCAAATTATATTTGATCAAAAAAAATGTGTACCCGAATAAAGAAAACGTGAGTCTACAATCCTGATCTTATAATTTTAGTTACTATAATTGTATCATGCAGGTATATTTTGATGTAAATAATCTGGTGGATTTTTTTTTTTTTTTTTTTTTCCTGTTATGGCATGACCTTCTGTTTGTAAATTATTAAGAGAAACATCTTTGAAGAACATGCAAGTTGTGTAGCATACTCATTAATAGGCTATTCATATAGACTTGCTACATTGTCTTTTCATCTTATCAGTTATAATTACTCACAGCCGTTCTTCACACTAAGTATCATTACATTATCGAAAACACCAAATCTTCACTGCTCAAAATATCTGTGCCTGGATCAACAAAAGGTGAACTATAGAATCTTGATCCAATATTTCTGTTCATGTTTTGTTAACCTTTGTTACCTGATTTTCTTATTGAAAAGATGAAATCCTTAATCTTTTGATTGTCTAATTATATTTTATTTATCAGTAAATTTAAGCTAATATCTTGTAGTTGCATGTTTTGTTTTTTGTGTCTGATCCTATGTTATAATTAACCTGATTAATCATTTATGTATTATTATTTATGAACATAATATGAGAAGATACAGTTGGTAGGGCGTGGTTTTTGGGTAGATGTTGATGAAACCTGTTTGTTATACTATTTCTTCTTGATCAGTTAGAAAAAAAATAGTTTAGAATGGTCACAGTAACATAGTTGTTAATCTTAGGGATGAAATCTCGTCTAGTTCTTCTTGATCAGTTAGCAAAAATTGCTAACTCAAGACTTGTTAAGGACGTGATGATTGTCCATTATAGGCGTGAAATTGATGTTACTTTTAAGGATGAGGAAGATTTGATGTCTAAGGCTTCAGAGATTAGTGCGCGAGTTGATCATAGGGATCAAATGATAAAAGAACTTCAGCTCCTTTGTGGCTCAGACTCATCTTTGCATTCCATCGATGACATGATGAAGATGCAGACAGAAGATTTGGCTGAAGTTGCTGGGTTGCTCTTAGGTGTCGCGAAAAAACATGCTCGACTCCACGATTTATTTTCGTTCTTGGAGAAGTTGGGGTTAATGGAGATTTGATGTATTATATGTTTGTAGTGTTGAAGATATTGTCTTTTGGTTTGACTTCCGGTTTGGTTTATTTTGTGGGAAGTCAATTGGGTTATGTAAATCTTAGTTTAAGTTTTTTTTAGATTATATCAATGTTTATGGGTCATATCTTTTGGGAAAGTCGTTCAAGCTGGCTGTTTATGGTCGTGAAATAGTGTCTATCTTTAATCATCCGTGGTGCGTTTCTCTTTTGATGTTTAGGAGGTTATTTGTGAGTATGTACAAATAGTTTGACTTTAAATGAATATGATCTTTTTTTATATTGGTTTGTAATTGTTTGTTGATTAGTTGGAGTGTTCCATTTGTATTCGTTGTGGCTATTTAGTAGGGTGTTTTTAATCACACCTTAAAATTATAAGATATAAGTTATTTTTGGTATGATTCTCATTTGATAATACATATAAATTAATAGGTATTTATTGTGGGTATTTAGTAGGGTACTTTAAGGATGTTTTCGTATTAGTATCCGATATTCGATTTATGTATCAAAATACATATTTGTATTCTAATAATATTTGAGTGTGAGTTGATGTATACATTTAATGAATATAGTCAAACAAAATTATATTTGATACAAAATTAGGTATCCTGATAAAGAAAAGGTAAAGCTACAATCTTGAACTTATAATCTTAGATACGATATTCTGTTGTTACTTATACGCTTTATTTATTAACGAACTACGTCCTTGAACTGTATTACCTAATGATATCATTTTTTGGTTCAGTAAGTTCTGTTTCCATTTGGGTTTTTATGTCGTCACTATTTTCTCCTTTCTTATTCACACGAATATGAAGCACTTTATCTTCTTTCATGCAAGAAGCACACAATCATCTCCAACTTAAGCATGAAGCGCCTGTATTAACTAATACTAATGTTTTTTTAGTTATGGTATTCGTTCTGAATATTGAAAAGTTTTGTGCAATACCATACCTACTAAGAGAGTGGTATGAACTTATAAAGGCAAATATGTTTGAGGACAGAGATATTTTACAAAATGCTTCATGCTCGTGTGAAGAAGAACCGAGGGGGTCAGAAGCAAGGAAATATAAAAGAATCGAGACAGAGTAAGGAGGTAATTGAAGTCTGTTTTGAGTTACTGTGGACGAAGGTAATTTTTAGTTGTTTTGAAACATTTTAATCCTTGGTGGTTAGGTGGTTTTGGCTAGATCGTGATTAAAAAATGTCATGGCGTTGTTTACTGTTTCCTAAAATCGTTATCAGTAGGTTGCAATTGTATGACATTGTTATAGATCGTAAGGATCGAAAGTTGTTATTTATGTTGATCTTGAAGTAATGTTGATCTTGAAGTAAGTCGACTATGGTGGGACATAGTTTAGTGAGTGATTATGTATTATTCTTGTGTATGATATTCAAGTGAATAATTATGTTGTGATTTGTTAATTGAATGTGCCATGGTTCTACAATGTGATTATGCCTTTTGTAATATCGAATTTAGCTGTATTAGGCTGACCGTATTGAATCTTCAGGATTGAAATAACCAAGATGGATCAGCAATTCTTGTGCCATTTTAATTTTGGAACCAACCCAGGATACCAGGTTTACATTTGTATATACATGTGACTGTTGATTTTTACCCAAAGATGTTTTGCACTTTTAGTAACACAGGATTATAAGTGTATACTTTTTTGGAATTTTTTGTTTTCCAGAAATTGCCCAACGTGTTTAAAGAGAGATTTTACGATGATGAAAAGTATATTTTCGTTAATGGCAATAACAGATGTAGATATGTATGCTTAATCAGGATCGTTGAAGGTGAAATTTAGCTTTATGGACATGAGTAGGGAAGGTTTGTTCAGGATAATTTGCCATCATCAGTTAAAATATTGCATTTTGTAAAGGAGGGGTCAGACACTTTCTACGTCACCGGGTATAATGAGGATGGTAGTGAAGGCCCTGGGTACGACAGACGTGTTGTGGGGCGTAGAGTTGTGAGGTGTTTGGTCAGGTTTATGGTTGGAGGACAGGTATGAATGTGTTATCTTTTGTCTTTTACATATAGGTTGGATTTGCGTAGATTTGTAGACATTATGAGTTAACGTTCAACTAAAATAAGTACAATATAAGTTGGCCACAGAAACTGATTGTGAGCCTCGTTTGAACTCCTTTAACTGAAAGCAGAATAGAGATTAGTTAGATGCATGTGAGGATCAAACTTTGTTTATATCTTTAAATCATCGATTTACTAACTTATTTAACTGGTCTTCTTGTTTGTGTAATTCAGATTCTACCGGGAGATTTTTTTCAAGATATATGGAAAGATAGGTTCAAAATTCATGCTAACGGTTTGAGGGTTAAGGTGAGGCATGAAAGAGTTAAATTGGATGTGAACAGTGTCGTAAGGTCCAATAGGTTGTTTGGAAACCTTTGGGAAAGCCTTGTCGACAATTTGGAAATTGGCATAAGTCAGCCGATGGTATTCACCAATCTAGGAGATAACAAATTGAATCTGGTGCTCTTTCGCAATAATGGCACATGCTTATATCCAGAGATTGTTTATCCAACATTGTTGAGGTTACCCGGTCGTGGAATACCACTGTATGCCATGGAAGGTTTGTATACTTTAATGGTTGATGATGTGTTTCAAATAGAATATATGTGTTGTAAGAAGGTGTGTGTTGTTGTTAAATGCAATTGCAGATAAAAGAGCCCATCATATTTGTACATGGGAAGGACATACCAACCATAATGATGAAAACACTGTGTTTTATGCTGAGCTGAATGGAATTGTCTTGGAATTCTACCACGTGGTAAGTATTCAAGGAACATGTTATGTTACTTATGTTGGTTATATTTTGTTATTTTGTGATATTTGAATATTTTTATTTTTTTTTATTTATTTTCCATGACAGACTGTACCTGTGGATTTTGCTGGCCATCCTCAGATGCAGGCATACAAACAGGCATTTCTCGTGCATGATGATGAGAGGTTTCCCGTTAAGGTTCGTACGATAAAAGATACAAAAAGAACAAATAGGGAACAGCAAGTGAAGCTCACTGAGAAATTTAGAGCGTTTGCAAACATGTGTGGGTTCAGGGTTGGGAAAATGATGCGGTTCAAATTTGTTGACACTGTTGTGGAAAATTTGGAAGGTGAACAAAATGTAATTCCGATCTTCCACGTCTGTTAAGTTTGTCACAACACCGTATCAGCTCTTGTCCAGACAGTTTTATTATGAATATCTCCCATGTGGGTATGGGTGGGTTGGTATTTTGCTGGTTGTGTATATGAAAAATAGGTGTATGAACATAATTTAGATTAGTAATCCCTACGACTGTTGTGTGCATAAGGTATTTTAACGGTAGTAGTAGGTTTAACAACCATTCCTCAATAGGTTGCTGTTCTGGAAAATGCTTGTTCTGGAAAATTTTGTTCTGGTAAATGAAAGTGTTAGTTTTTGTAACAGGTTATGTGTTGTTATATTTTGTGTTGATATTCTTATGATATTTAAAGGGAACTATATCTGTCTAATTCATAAGCTGTAAGTAAAAACAAACATTTAACGTGAATCAAAGGTCGATACTGTTAATAGGTAAAATTAAAATACTTTTAAATGCGAAACAACGCTTCTTTATACACAACGTTCGTTGTTGATTTTGTGTATTTCCCATCCTCGTCACAACAAAGGATTTTCAAACCTTTCTTGTTCTTCACTCGAGACACTGCCACATAAAGCTGTCCGTGCGAGAAAACAGGACGTTGGAGAAATAGTCCTACATGTGTCAACGTTTGGCATTGGCTTTTATTAATGGTCATTGCGAAACACGGTGATACCGGGAATTGTCTTCGATTAAATTTAAAAGGCATTTTGGTATCCGAAGGACTTAAAACCATACGTGGTATAGCGCAAATAGTACCAACACTTCCGCCCGATATAATCTTAGCTTCAATTATATTAGTACCAAGCCTTCGAACTTGGAGCCTGGTTCCATTGCACAATCCAGCTATTTGATCAATGTTTCTCATGCACATAACAGGTGTCCCTATTTTCAGGGTCAAGGAATGACGTGGAAGTTCGGATATTTTAATGCTGTTGAGAAAGTCACATGTGTATAACTCCGGATTGAAAGTGGTGTCTTCATCAACAATACCAATTGAGTCAGAACTTAGATATGTTTTTTGATCTCCTTGAAGTAGCGTAAGCATTCTGTCATTGATCATATCCACAAGCTCATGTGTAGGTGCGAGGATGGCCCTTTCCTGGAAAAAGGTCGGGTTATAAAGGTTTTTGACGACATCCGGGTAAGTTCCTTCTATTATTGCACCAATATGATCTTCGGAATCAGGAATCAACACATCGTCCGTGAATTCAACGTTTGCTTCTCCATCGTTTTTCCCTCCGATCGTTCCATTTCCAATTGACAATATCCAGTCCGCAAAGTCTTGTATTTCTTTACGTTCGGAATGATTTGAGCTTGTTCCAAGTCTCATGTTGATAGTCAAACGTAGCACTGTACAATGGTCCCAAAGATACGAAGAGTTTATTGCCACGTGTACAACATTGTGTCTTGAACCACCTGTGATGACCGGAAGAATTTGTCTAAAGTCACCCCCGAACAAAACTACTTTTCCTCCGAATATTTGTTCCGATGGGGTTGAATGGTGTGTCCTACATATGTCTCTCAGTGTCCTATCGAACGCTTCGTAGCAATGTCTATGTGTCATTGGAACCTCATCCCATATGATTAGTTTGCACATCCTTATCAACTCGGCCAGTTCACTATCTGCTGGGATATGGCACATAGAATCATCGACTACATTGATGGGAATTGCAAATCGAGAATGCGCAGTTCTCCCCCTTCCAACAAAAGTGCGGCTATACCACTTGATGCGACATTTAATACTATATCTCCTTGTGATCTGATTGCAGCAGATAATGTTTTGTAAAGATAAGTTTTACCTATGCCTCCATATCCGTATACGAAGAACATACCACCCGTTTGGCCATTAACAACATCCATTAAAGTATTATATATTTTTTTTTGCTCGTTTGTCAACGTACCAAAGAGTTTATCGTGTTGTTCTCATAATTCGTCTAGGTTGTATTTTAACTCGTCTGCTATCAGCCTGTTGTAATTCGCCAAAAAAAACATTTCGTTTGGGAAAGGCATGTTTGGGATATTCCTCAAACTTTTATTGTTACAAAGAAGCATGTGCTCAATATATGTAAGGCATATATTCTTTCTTTGTTCATCCGAAAGATCCAAATCTGCAAAATTAAAATTTAATTTTTTTAGTTTAATTTTATAAAGCATTTACATAAAATCAAATGTACAATATTTAACGTAAAATTTGTTGTAGGACTTTATCCATGTTGTTGTACACTATACATGGTATATATATCAAATGCATGTTAAATATTTTAGGAGTGTTTTATAGGTTATCATTGTGGCTATTTAGTTTCTTGTTTTTACTACCATCTTTAAACTAATATATATAACTTAACTTCGGTATCCATCTAAACCAATCTAACACACATATATTTGCTGATTTCATTTGCGATCATCACTGTAAATGGTTTTTTTTTTTTTTTTTTTTTTTTTTAAACATAAAAAGAAGGGTTCCATTTTCAAGCAATGCAATATTCATTTTAATAACAGTATTTCACCGGTGTTTTTTTTTATGTATCTTAAACTATAAGGAGGTTTGTAATGGGTTAGTAATGATTAACGATTGATTATCACTGTAATTCATGGTTAATTATAACATTATAAGATTGCATTGTTGTTATGTTGTTTAGTTAAATGATCCCCAAATATTGTAACACAATGATTAGTGGTTTGTTTAATAACATTGTGTTATAGTATCACCCATGTGTTTTTATTTAATATATTGTAGATTTGAATGTGTATTTTAAAATGAATGATTTTTGCTTGGCGGGGGTTTATCATTTTTTTTAAGGCAACAATGAATGGACCTCATATTCAATGGCTGTTGTTATTTAATTTATTAAAGGTGATTTTTTCTTTTTCAGAACCATGGCTTATCAGTTTTTGATGGAGGTTGATTACTATTATCGGAAAAATCAGGTGTGTACTAATTTGTGGTTGTTGTGTACATAGTAGAATACTTGATTTGATTTCGTGAGCTGTCTTCCTAATATTTGTTAATACATATATATAATTGTATTATGGTTATGTTGTAGACACTCCCTGAATGGTTTCACGAAATGTATTATAATAGTCAGAACTGGGTTTATTTGATCAACAATAAGTTTGTGAAATTCAAGGTTTGGATGGACTGGTTGCCGTGTGAACAGTGGCAGTTGCACGGCGATGAATGGAGAAACTTCATTAAAAAAAAGTGGTTATGAAGACATTTCATACCTCCACTTCATTAAGGAAAGTTCCAATACATTCTATGTGACAGGGTATAATCTTGAAGGAGTTGAGAGCGGTGGTTACACGAATGTTAACTCAGATATGCGTTCACCCAAATGGATGGGGTTCGTTGGCAACAATCCTATTGAATCACCGGTCAGTATATGCACATTTATTGTTTATTGTTCTGATTTGGATAATGTGATATGTGAATTTAAATTTTCCTGCCAGTAATAACAGTTGTTCATTTATTTTTTTCTCCCTGATATTCTTGTAGATTGTCCCCGGAGAATTTCTTAAAGATGTTAAAGATGATGAGGTTTTTATGTTGAAAGTGGATGATCAAGAATATGATGTGATGCATCGTCGTACGCCGAACCCAACATCAACAACGAAGTATGATTTTGTTTTCTATGGGCAGGGCTGGCTGGATTTGGTTAGTGATAATCACATTGTTCAAGGTGTTAGGATGGTGCTTACAAATCGGTTCAACAACAGGGCTCAGATGATCATATTTAAAGAAAATTGTATGGCGTTAACACATGAGACACTCAAGTGCACATTAGTTGCAAGAGGTGATCCGTATCCTAGCATCGATAAAGGTCAATGTTTATAAGTGTATTATTGTTGTGTGCACATTTAATTATTGGTTGCGTTATTTAATGAGATATTGTTATTTTGATTTGTTAGATCCGAGGATACTACAAATTTGCAAATGGAATGGCCATGGCAAGTATCATATGGATGAAGAAAAAACTTTTTACAGACCATTATATTGTTATGTTTTTTAGCAGAAAAGATTGGTATAAGTATTAATTTTTGGGTTTTAGTTATTAAATTAAAATTATTCAAATAAACGGTTTTCATATTTTTTTATCGCATTATTTTTCAGACAATTCCTGAAAACTTTAGCAGGAAGCACAAACTTTTCAAACATGAGCATGCATTGGTGCGCCATAAGAATCATCGTTTCAGATTTATGCTTTTCCAGGAGAAACACCATGAGAATGTGAATCGTGTTACCGATGTTTATCTGAAAGGACCCTGGAGACAATTGGCTGCAGAATGTTGCTTCGAAGAGAATCAGATTCTGAGATTTAAATATATCAAGTATGTTAAAGACGATAAAGCTATTGTTTTTTATGGGGAAAATGAAGTCAAGATTCCAATGTTTCATGTTTGCTGATACTGCTTGTTTCGTATGATGCTGTCTGACAAATGCTTTTGGTATGTTTTTCTAGGCATGTAAACTTTTATTTTGGTTATGGTGACCATATGTTGTGATAAGTATGTGTAAGTTATGTGTATGCGTTGTTGTGCAATTTTGACATGGTAGTGGTAATTTTCTTTAACTATGGATATAATATGTAGACTTGTAGACAGTGTTTGTGTCCTAATATAATGTTCTGCTTATTAGTAGTTATGTTGAATTACAATTTTTTTAGATAACAAATATAGCGCATATTTTTTATAAGTCATGCAGATAGGTTGTTACGAATTTAATTTATTATATTAAAAATGTCATACCTGGATCATTCCTCTTTATTCGCTCTGCATGTAACACGTCAGTAGCCATTACTTCCCATGTTTTTTTGTAAACAAACTCTGGTCGAGACATGCAATCTGTCAGAATTAGTATGACATAAAACTTACGCAGATAGTTTCCGGACCCCCATAGACAGGCTTCTAACAACCCGTCGATATATTCTTTGTCATCTTCCAATAGACCCCGTGCTTGGCAAGCCTCTTTGTATGTATTGTACGTAACATTTTCGAATTTTTAAAGTCAACCCAATCTTGTGCACCTGGAACTTTGTTAATCAAGACTCGTAAATAGAACAGCTCCCCGGTTGACGGCGACACGTGATGTACACGTCCAATGCATGTGCCTTTTTGTCTTTTTACCCAAATCCTCTCTTCTTGTTTCCATACATAGTGTTGTGGAAACTCGTGGTAAAGTAGGCTTCTTGCTTCTTCATCCGTCTTGTTTGTTTTCATCCATTGAACAAATTTCGTGTCAACGGGAGGAAATCTGTAATGGATGTCAAATTTGTAAATCCTCCATGCCGCCTCACACGCCGAAAGGTATCGACAATCGTAATAGTCTTTGACTTCATCTATATCTTGGTCTTCTACGGCCGCCGTGGCCCTATCTGGACCCTTGTTTATATACTTGAAAAGATATTTTATGGAACCCGCCTGATTGCACCACTCCACATTAATATGTGATTGGTAGCGTCTCAGCAACGCTGGATTGTAAGGTACCACGTATCCGTTGTGTAATTCTGACCCACTCTTTGTTACTGTACAACCATCGTTCCTCCTTTTATAAAGTGCATAACCACTGTCATCTATGACTATTGAATCGTTAAATTCCTTAGGGAATTTCTTTGTGCACTTGTTTTTTACAGTACACGGGCAAGTTGGACGCTGGGGGCCACATGGTCCATGCATCATATGATCAGTAACGATTTCATACAGCTCCGGATCTTCATATTTATCCGGTATTTTTGCTGAAATAAATCGATCAATTTGCCTTTTTGTTTTGATTTTATCATTTTCTTCCAAGAAAAGCAGTATATGAGCATGTGGCATGCCTCTTTTCTGGAACTCAACGGTATAAACAGCTGCATTAAGATGATAATGTCAAGTACTGTATATAATCAATGATAATTGATGCAGTTACTTTACATTTGCTAATAGAAATATGATAATACCTGCTTTTAAATGTCCAAAATAATGTCGGTCTTTAAAATCTCTCATTAGGCTGTCTAGCTTTTGTTTAAAGACTCTAGTTATCGCATCAGGTCTGTCCTCAGACTTTAATCCCTTATCTGCGACAAAACGTGCAATTTCTGGCCAATTTGGATTGCATGTAAATGTGATAAACAGGTCAGGATATCCGTAAACATTGCATATTGTGACCGGATCTACACACACTCCTTGTGTTAGATGTGATACGAAGAATTATACTTAGTCTAGCACGCGGAATTTACTAGCTAGCACTTAGAAGACCTTATGTGTTTTGTATGATTTAAATAAACAAAGAACACAGAATAAATAACCTTCAACGATTCAATATTATTAGGATAATAATACGAGTGATCTCCTATCACTAGGGTTTACAACCTTGAATCTTTCATACTTCTAAGAATTGTATCGTATGTCTATGTATTGTATGTTCTTGTATTGTGTATTGTTGTATTGTGTATGTAACCCTTAACCTAGGCAATCGTTTTATAGACTAAGGATCCCTTTACAAGATAACTATCAATCTATTCTTATACGATATACACAATATATTTTCCATATTTATCTACTTACAATAAATCATAAATCGTCTTAACTTCTTCACTCAACAGTCTTAACTGCTCATGTCTTCAACACTCTTCAGCAGTCTTAACTTCAATCTTCTACAGTCCTAACTGTTACCTCCAACAGTCTTAACTGCTTAAGCTTAATTTCCTAACAATCCTCCCCTAAATTTATGATTTCTATCCAATCACTAAGTTTCTTCAAATTAAGCTTCTTCTTCTTAATGCTGAAAATTCTTTCAAATACCCATCAAGCCAATCTCTTAGATCTAGCTTTTACTTCTTGTGCAAGGTTAAATATCTTTTTCACTAGCATATCAGCCATCTCAGACTCTTCATTAGCTTCAAGTTTAGTAAATACCAGCATTGTCAAAACACCTGGTCTGAGTGGATAATTCTTTTCAACCAGCATATATATCTCTATTCCATCCTTTGTAGATACCCTGTGTACTCCACATGCTCCAAATAACTTCCAAGAGATGTCCTTGACTTGAGCTTGAAATCTCCATATCGATTCTCCACCATCTGGTTCATATATTCTCTTCAATTGAACCTATAGTTCTTTGTCTTTATCTGCTCTTCTCCTTTCATATTCTTGTTCAGCAGAAGTTTCTTCAGTTGGAACTGCTTGTTGTTCTTTCTCAGCAGTTTGAACTGTTACTTGCTCTGTCTCAGCAGTTTGAACTGCTTCTTCATTTGGAACTGCTTGATGTGTTTCAGCTGTTTCTTCATGAACATTACCAGAACCTGAACCAATATCAAAACCTTTATCTTGTTCAAAACCTTCTTCATACATCCCCTGAGATCCTGATCTATCCTTATCTCCAAATTTCCTCTCTTTACCAAATTTTCTCCCCGGTTTGGAAGAATTTTCATCATCCCCGTCTGAACCATCTGAATCATCATCATCAGAATCATCATCCAATACCACTCTTGCCCTTTTCTTCTTCAACTGTTCTTCAAGCTGCTTCACCCTTTTTGTTAGCTTTGTATAGACTTTGGCAAAAGTCTCCTTGTGAGCCTTGAATTCCTCCTTAGTTTGCTTTAGCTCCTTCTCCAAAGTGTCAACCTTGGCTACTAACTTGGTACATAAAGCCGTCAATTCAGTTTGTGAAGAACTACCCTCATCACTTCTAGCTGTATTACCTGCTATGAGAGGTGAATCTTTGGGCAAGGATTCAGTCACAACCCTAGTTAGACTAGGTTTAGACCTTCTCCTATAAGTGATAGGTGGTTGTTGGGTTGTTTCAAATACGTGAGTGGATGTGTGATGGGGATCAGTTGGAACTGCTGAACCTTCACCCAACTCAGTTTGAATCATTTGAGGAAACAATGGAACAGGTTCCCCTTCAAAAAGTCTACTAGCCATAGTCATATTTTGAAAAACCTTTGATTGTAGACTAGGCGTAGCAAAAATTTCAGTTGGTTCTGTAAGCAGGTTTTTCTTTTTGTTTAAAATTGTTTGAACAAACCTGGGATACATTAAAAACTTTGTTTTACTATCAACATTTGATGCCATACCCTCAAAAATATATTTTGAAAAGTTAAAAACCCTGTTTGTAGACAAACAAATGAGAGCAATAGCAATATTACTACTGAATTGTTCCCAAGCAGTCTTTTTATTACTTAAACAGCATAGAAGAGTATGTATCAAAAATCTCCATTGGGGTGAAAAACATGCTTTTTGAAAAGTCAATTTATGTTCAGATGTATTATACCCCATTTTTTCAAGTTCTTCCCAAATTTCAGTATTTAGCATAGTGTGGATACCATCTGAGTCATTTAATTTAAGATGTCTCCTAAGTATAGACTCGGTAACAAAAAATTTAATGCCATCTACTTTAGTATGAATTTCTAAGTTTCCATCATCACTTGTCAAGATAGATGAATTCTGCCAGAACTGTGTGATGTGTGAAACATAAAGAGTAGGAGAAACAGTTAGAGCATACCTTATGTGAGAGTGGTTGAGAAAGTCCACAACCTCATAAAATTTTGGCCCATCTCCTTGCTCTGTTTTCTCTAAATACGCAACCTGGTTGTGACGCTTAGCAAAATCCAATCTTGCCATTCTTAGTAGAAAATATTAATTAACAGCCGTGAATAGTAATAAGTTTGAATGAAAAGATAGAAGATGAAAGTAATATTGAGAGTTTATGGAGAGAGTTGTAGGGTTTCAAGTTGACCGACTTAAAGAATATGGTAACTATTTATTTTAGTATAAGAATATAATAAAATAAAAGTTAAAATATCTATATGAGGATCCCTCGAAATCCGTAATCCATCCAGTAAAAATCGCAACAAACCGCCAACGGCTAGTTTTTACTCCAAAATTAATTACCGACACGTCAGTCATAACGGCTAGTTGAACCGTACCAATATTTTGTACTAACCGTCCCAACTGTTTAAAAATTTTATTGAGTCGTACCAACTTTTTAAAACAAAATTTTAAAATACCATGGCTCAAACATAGTTTTTAGCAAACTATCAGCTATCAACGGATTTGATATGTCTTTACCAATAGCCGTTTGCTTTGGACTAGTCAACTCTTCACACTTAGATATGGTGAGCTGATAACCATACAATTTTTGGTAAATTGTCAACCATCAACGGATTTGATTAGTCTTTACCAGAAACCGTTTGCTCTGGACTAGTTGGTTCTTATGTGGATAAGACATGGTGAACCAATTACCATTTGTTGTATGCAAGGATCACATACTAATCTCCAGAACACCATTTAGTCCAAAACATCAAGCATTCATAATCCCTTGGTGTTTTCTCTCCAATCCTACAATTGTTAGTCCAAAAACAAAGAAACCAAATACAAGCATATGACTAACAATGCACATTACAAGAAAAATTAATTTCCTTGTGGAACCCAAGCCAAAACAGACTTAGGCTTTCCTCTAGCATCAACATAATTCATTCTTTTCAAAACAGTCTTAGCACCATTGGGTTGAATTGGTCTCCATACCCAACATGCTGAAGCATTCACTCCATTACCCATGTTTCCCTTAGTAGTGTTTTTATTCACACAGTACCAATTACCCTGCTAGCAGTTGGAACTGCTGGCTTGGCAGTTGTTACCTTAGGTTTCCAAACTTGATTTTTTACCACTGCTTTCTGATGAAAGGGTCTATTAACAGTTTTTGGTGCTGATTTGGAAAACATTTTTGCACCTTGAACTGTTGGCCTTGGGTGAATTGGTCTCATAGGTCTGACAGTCGGAACTGCTGGTCTAGCAGTTTGAATTGCTCTAGGTCCAGACCTCAAAAGAACTGATCTGGGTATCATCTTGTCATTCCTAGGAGGAGTTTTAGGTCTCTCAACATACTTATCACAAAAAGCTGCAAGATGGTCAAAGCTACCACAAGAGTAACAAGCTTTCCTATAGCAAACAAAATCCTATCCTAATTGGTGGGATTTGAGGTCATTCCAATTCCTCTGGTTACCTCTTGGCTTGTTTGTGGTTCTATACATCTCTGCATACCTAACTGTTGGTCTAAAAGGTTTGGCATTTGATCTAGGCCTAACAGTCTCAGGTTTAACCATCTTTGGAACTTTTGGTTCCTCCACTTTATCACTAACAGGCTTAACCACAGCCTGATCATCCTCATCATCAGAAGTCCACTCCTCAATGGTTGGAGCATCTGAGTCCTTAGGTGAGGACCTATCAGAAGACACCTTGTCCTCAGATAGTGACTTATCACTTGCACTTACAAACACAGGTTTATTAACTACTTCCTTCTTAGTTTGAGGACCATAGTTAAGTTCAGGAAATTGAAATTCAGGGAGTCCTGTGTGTTCTAAGTCTATACCTTTAGGTGATGGAATTCCTCTATAAAGAGGTGGAACTGACTTATATCCTAGGCCTAACTTAGCTTTATTTTGGATCTGACTCTCAATTATCTTTTGAACACCTTTTGATGTGTATTCAAGAGTGTCTACACTCATCTGTATGTTCTCCTTAGCTTTCTTAACCTGTTCTAGCTCATGTTTTAACACAGTAATTTCATTCTCTCTAAACATTAAGTCTCTCTTAACAATAATCATATCATCAGAAAACTTAGACTCATTGTTTTGATAATGAACAATTTTTTCTTCTAACACAGCTAAAGCTCTCTTATGATTTGCTAAGCTAAAAGCAGTTTCTTTTAATTCTTTCCACTGACTCTCATATCTTGTTTTAAATGTTTCTAGTTCTTTTAAAGCTTCACAAGATTTAGAACATTTTGAAACTTGTACCTCAGAATCAGAAAATGCCATGAGAGCAACCTCTGTAGATGCTTCTGCTTCCTCCTCTGCAATATAGCTCCAGTCAAATCCTAAGCCATCAATAGCAACCATGGCTTTCGAGCTTGAATCAGTAACCTCCACAACTCTTGACTTGTTTCCATATGCTCTACTCTTTCCATCTTGTTTACTTGGCAATCTGCACTCCCTTGAGTAATGACCTTTCTTGTGGCAATTGTAGCACTCAATCTTGGACTTGTCATACCCTGCAACATCATTACTGTTTATGACAATCTTCTTGCCAGTCTTCTTCAAGAATCTCCTAGCTCTCAAACTGAGAAGAGAGAGCTGCCACTTAATATCCATCTCTTCAATATCATCTTCATCAATCTCTTGAAGATCTGAATGAGTCAACATACTTCCATTGTGCTGAGTAGTCAGAAAAGCACAATAAGTATCATCATTCAAAAGTCCACTAGTACTGCTTGAGGTGCTAGCAGTACCAAGATTTGCACTAGCAGTTCCAACTGCTCCACCAACTTGCACTTCATCATCTGGACTTGAGGAACTGGGAGTTGATACAAAGGCCAAATTCCCTGAGCTTGAGCTTGAACTTGATCCAGCAGACTTCTTAATCTCATGTTCAACTATCTTGAAGTTGCTATATAGATCCATTAAGCTCATGGAATCTATATCAGGCTTGTTTTTCCATACTACCACATGCATAGCCCATTCAGAAGGTAGACTTCTTAGAAACTTTGAGTTGAGATCTTCCTGAGGCATCTCAATCCCTAAAACAGCCAATTGACTCACCAACTTTTGAAGCCTATTGAACATATGATCCAACGACTCATTGCTTGTTGCAGTAAAGTTCTCAAACTGATGCTTGAGAAGGGTCTTCTGGGTTTTCTTGGTGGCTTCATTCCCACCATATCTTGCAACAATAGCTTCAAAAAGAGATTTAGCACACTTGAACTTACTAAAATTCAGCAACTGATCATTGGGAATGGTCATCAGAAGCAAACTTCTAGCCTTAAAATCATTCTTGTATCTTGCCTTCTCTTCATTAGTGGTTGGCTTTGTCTGGGGTAAAAGAGTTTCCATCTTCAATGATCTCCCATAGTGCATAGTCTTGCACTTGGAAAAACTGCTCAATACGAAGTCTCCACATGTCGAACTCATTAGGTTTAAGCATAGGAAGCTTAGCAGCAATGTTGGTTGTGGATGGTGTTGTTTCCATGTCCATCTTTGTTCTTCTCGGATCTTCTAAATCTATGTATCAGCAACCTGTCTCTGATACCACTTGACCGGATCTACACACACTCCTTGTGTTAGATGTGATACTAAGAATTATACTTAGTCTAGCACGCGGAATTTACTAGCTAGCACTTAGAAGACCTTATGTGTTTTGTATGATTTGAATAAACAAAGAACACAGAATAAATAACCTTCAACGATTCAATATTATTAGGATAATAATACGAGTGATCTCCTATCACTAGGGTTTACAACCTTGAATCTTTCGTACTTCTAAGAATTGTATCGTATGTCTATGTATTGTATGTTCTTGTATTGTGTATTGTTGTATTGTGTATGTAACCCTTAACCTAGGCAATCCTTTTATAGACTAAGGATCCCTTTACAAGATAACTATCAATCTATTCTTATACGATATACACAATATTTTTTCCATATTTATCTACTTACAATAAATCATAAACCGTCTTAACTTCTTCACTCAGCAGTCTTAACTGCTCATGTCTTCAACACTCTTCAGCAGTCTTAACTTCAATCTTCTATAGTCCTAAATGTTACCTCCAACAGTCTTAACTGCTTAAGCTTAATTTCCTAACATATTGTCATGGCATCTAAGTAATTTTGCATCATATATCTTGGGCTCCCAGTAAATGACGATGGTAATATAACCTTTTTCCCACGTAATGTGACCCCAGAATCTTCTTGCTCTGCCAATTTTGCAAGTTTAGAATATGTTTCACTCCTCAAATCTTTCTGTTGATTTTTAACATACGAAATCCTTTCAGATTCTATCATAGTGTATGCATCAACAATAAATTGTTGACATAGCCTCCTTGCATTGAGTATCATCGAGAAAACTCCTGTCCTTTCTTGCAGTCGATATGAAAAATACTCCCTCATTGTTACTCTTGTTTTCTTGTTTGTTGGTTTGTAATCGGTAACGCCTACATGGTATATATCTATCCAGTAACCATCTTCTGCATATGGGAACAACAATGGGTATTGTAATGCCAGATATGACGGGTGCAATTCACTAATTCTTCTAAGACCCCCTTCTTGTAAGTGTAAAATAATGTCTCTTTTGTTTGTTGTCGCGTCAAAATCTCCAACTATGAGTCCTCCAATTTCATCAGCCGTGGGTAGGTTATAATTTCTACCATCTCGTTCTCGTGCACCGATAAGGCGTAATTTGAACTTGTTTTCATCACTTTTCCTAACTAATCGTTCCCCGGCCATTTTGAACTGACCAACTAATGGATTGATGGTATCCAGCATGTCGCGTAAATCTACAGTCAATTGGTGGTCTATGTTATAGTTGGTTGATGTCGATGTGTTGTCAATGGTACTGTATGAAATGAATATAATTGTATTAGTATGCTGTTGTTTATGCAAGGAATATATAAACAATATGTACGAAATGACATAATAATCAACGTTGTCATACCTGACACAATTAATTCTATTTTGTATTTCACTCTTTGAGTCGTAAATATATTACTGCGCAAAAACAGGAGGTCTACTGCCTTCTGGCAATAGACTTCCCATTCTGTGGTAATTTTCCCCCTGTATCCTGTAACAATATGCTCCATATCCTTGATTAATAGACGTGTCCTGCTTTGCACCCATGAATGTGAATGAAAACATCGAATTGTATCGCCTGATATTATCAACAAAATCTTTGCTTTTTGGATGTTCACCATTCATAAGTTGTCTCAACAATTCAGGTGGATTCTTAACTTCATTTCCTAATTTCACTTTTCCTTTTCCACAACATATAGAGTATGCCTCTTCATTTGAAGACATCGATCCTACCATAGCCTCAGCATGCCACAGTAATGCATTGCATGATTGTCATGTGTAAATAGGATCTCCATGGTCAAAATAATCTGTAAACGTATAATATATTAAATAATTTCTTTAAAAAAAATTAAAAAAAAATAAAAAAAATAAAAAAACTGATATTTTTTGGCACTAATTATTGTTTTTTATAGGGATTTGTCTAATGGCTGTACCATTAGATATGCCTTTAAATTGATTTTTCTGTGCATCTTGATTGTTTGCAGAGGCTGTAGTATTTAAACCCTCACGTCTTGGTATTTTTTGCGCGGGTGCTTTCATTTTATCATGTAGTCTTTGTGATTTGCGTTTTGAAATGTGTACACCAAGCTGAATGGTTCCAAGATAGGTAGGCTCTTTAGGTATGGCTGCAACAAAAGTAAGTGAATAAAAAGACGAAGAGGAAAATATTTGTTAATTATTTGCTGTGGGAATTATAACATTATTACGTGTTTTGGTTAAGTCTTTGAATGGACGTCCCCTCGGTCTTTTTGTGGTTCCTATGGCTGTTGTTGATTTGGGCTGTGAAGGCGTGCGAGTTGGCCGTATGCTGATATCATTAGTATCTGTTGTAAATTGAAGTTGCATTAACATGATCAAATAACTGCCATTGCAAGCAAAAGTAGCGTGTGAATATCATGTTGGATAGTTTCAGTTAATTGAGTTACCTGTTTGGTTTAGGTATATCGGTGGTCGGCCTATGCATCCAAATGTTTTTTTTGGTTTGAGAAGGCGTGTGAGTTGGCCGTATGCTGAGATCATTAGTATCTGTTGTAAATTTCATCGTGAATATTAGTTGAAAATACCAAACATGATATGTACACGCTACATTATCTTACAATGACAATTATTTGATCATATTAACGCAATTTCAATTTACAACAGATAGTAATGATATCAACATACAGTCAACTCGCACGCATTCACAAACCAAAATAACAACAGCCATAGGAACCACAAAGAGACCAAAGGGACGTCTATTCAAAGACCGAACCAAAACACATAACAAAGTTATTATTCCATCAACAAATAATTAACAAATATTTTTTCTTGCTCTCTTTTTATCCATTCACATTTGGTACACATGTTGTTGGCATATGCGTTAAGATGTTGTTGTCTTGGTTTGAGAAGGTGTGCAGGTTGGCCGTGTGCTGAAACTATTGGTACATGTCGTAAATTTAATTTGCATTAACATAATTAAATATTTGTCGTTGTAGGCAAACACAGTACGTAAATATAGTGTTGTATAGTTTCAGCTAATTGAATTACCTGTTTAGATTGGATATATTGGTGGCCGACCTCTTTGTGCATTTGTTTGTGGCTCCTTTCGTTTTGGTTTTCCTCTCGGTCGAATTGCTAAATCATTTGATATAGTTGCCATGCTACTAATAAATCAACTATACTGTAAATTCACTTGAGTTGTTTATCGTATCAAATGGTTGTGAAAGAGATTGAAGATGTTTAATTTGTAAAAAAATTGTATAATCTATAATGAATATCATTTAAATTTAAACAAAATTTGGTATTCCATATCTATCTATTACTATATAATAGCATACATTTTAACAAAATATAAGCGCATATATTAATAAAATTTTATTAATGTGCTTTAAATATAAGCTTATATCCGGAAATGCTTTGTGCATATCATATATCTAGGGTATAAGATAATTACCAAAGTTTAAATATATTCAGATACGGTTTACTATTTAAATACAAAAATATATAATGAAAGATGCCGATCAACTGGCATAATGTTTCCAATGGCACAATTCCAAATTTTAGATGATCTAATGAAAATTGCTGGCTCGTCCAAGTTGCATGATTGTATGCGCGTGTGGTTTGTGCAGCAGGTAGATGAAGACTCAGCTTGTGCAAAATTGATACACGCTTGTTGTGAGCATCTCAGGAGGGTGATGGCGAAGAACCGAGTGATGATAGTTGACATGGAAGCATTAGGACACCGTGAGGTCGCATTAGATTCGCTTGATGCTTTGAAAAAAACTCAAGAGAGGCATCAGGCATTGCTTGAATTGCTGGTAGATTTGTGGGCTCAAGCCAAAGCCGGTGCCCGCGAGGAAGAGGGTAATGCCATGAAGATGAACGATTTTAACTAAGTTGTGTAGTTTTTTTCCTATACAATGTTTGATTTCCATATTTGCTTTGTGTATTTAGTAAGTCCGTTTGCTTGATCTATTTGTTTAGTCCATTTGTTAGACAACTTACATGAATGTTTTTGCACACCACTCTTTTCTCCCTTAATGGTTATTCACAATTGCGGTCAATGGTTCCAGTAATATGCACAATAAAAAAAATTCAAGACACATGACATTTATTATCCAAACAACTAAAACAATGATTTAAATAACATAATGTTCAGAACGTAAATGAAACTTTAAGAAATAAACAAACTGTTTTCAATATCTTTGTAAACCTCAACAATTTTTTGTTGTGTTTCTGCTATTGTTGCATTCCGAGCATCAATGTTCTGTTGTCGTGCCGGGATGATTTCTGCATCCCTCCTGTTCTGTTCTTCAAGAGTCTTTATACGACGATTGTAAAGATCAATCAAGGTTTTTTCAGTCGCATAAGCGCCTGAATGACATTTATCCCATATATGCTGGGGTATGTCGAAAATCTTGTACTTGTCCGGCATTGGAGGAACATCATCACGTCTTGGTTTTTTAGCCTCCTTCGATTCAGGGTTTGATGAGGATGATGCCATTGAATTTTCAAAGTAAATAATAATTTAGAATAGTGAAAAGGATAATAAAAAGTGTTTGTTATGCCTTTGTATTTATAGACTCCTTAAAAGTCACAATGTTTACATTGAAAAGTCACAACATTAAAGATATTCATATTTCTTTTAAATACAAATATTAAATATTAAGTTGTAATTTAAATTGTATATTGTATTTCTATAAATATGTTTACCTATACGAATATCTTATGTCGAATATACGTAACCTTTATTATGTCGAATATATTTAATTGGAAAGTCGATTTCTTTCCAAATTCGTATTTCCTATAAATATGTTTATGTATACGCATTAAAGATTAGTGTAAACCTTCATTTGAAAGTCACTAAATTTAATTGGAAAGGCGTATTGTTTCTAAATTCGTATTTCCTATAAATCTGTTTATGTATACGCATTAAAGATTAGTTCAAACCTTTTTTATAAATTTATACGTATGTCTTATAGATACAAATATTAAATATCATTTTCCTATTTAAATTGTATCGTAATTGTTACTTATGTAATATTTTGTAGTTAACATATGCATTAAATACTCAAATAAATAAACACAATATTTCACGTATCAACTAACTTTTTGTATAATGTTTCATCAGCTAAAAAAATAAAATTCATCTGCTATGAAAGTTGATTAATAAACATGGTGTTCAAATCCGTTACTGATGTGCTATTTGTAATGCTGCTAAAACTGGTTAACTCTGCTCGCACATGATTACTATTGTTTGTTCATGTTAGTACTGCTGCAATTTAGCTAACAGTGTTCTACATGTGGTTAGCGCTGCCATACTTTATTAGTACTGCTCGATATAATTGCTATAGCTACACCGATTTTTTTAGTACTGATCGACGTTTGAACTGATTGTACAATAAGTTTGTATTACTAACATTGGATATTAGTACTGTCAAGCTTATGAAAACCATATGAATGTGATCAAGAATCTACCAACATTAAACATAAAAAATGTATAAAAAAAAACGTTGAAAAATACCATTGCATACGAAAAAACCTATAAACAATTATAGTTGTCCATCTGTTTTTTAGCATTATTTATCCTCTCTTGATACTCCAATATTTTCTTCTTTTGTTGATCAATAGCCTCTTTACATTCCAATACTGTTTGTTCATCGTGTGCGATTCCTGATTCCATCTCTGCTATCAGTCGCCTAAGCTGGGCAATATATCGTATTGGTAGGAAATACCTCGCAACTGCTGGGTCGGTTTTTGAATCCGATGAGAGTTCTTTTGGTGGGGAAACACTTCTTGGACGTTTGTTTGGCAAATTTGATGAGGAAAAAAACAAACGACCCATTAGAAACCTTTTTTGTTAACCGAAAGTAGAAAAGAATTATAAAAGTTTAATTGCTTTTGAAATCGAATCAACATTTATAGGTGCGGAGAGGGTGTATAATCTATGATGAGTATATTTTAAATTTAACCAATATCCTGTATACCATGTTTATCTATTACCATATATTAGCATGCATATTATCCGATTTAAATATAAGATTATATTCGGGGGTGATTTGCGCATATTTTATATTTAGAGTATAAAATAATTGTATTATTTGCATCTAATAAAGGTGAAACACGATATATAAAATTACTAAACAAAATCGATGAACCAAAAAATATTCAAATCATTAAACATCAACGAAATTCATTCATTATTTAAACTGAAAGTAAATTAACTTGTAAACAATGATTGCTAATAAGATGATAAAATTTCAATCTTCATCACTAAAGAAGTTTAAATCCACGAAGTAGTCATCAGTTACTTCATGACCCATCTCGCGTAATTCGTTAATCATAGCTTCTGCCTTTAGGACCTTTGACTGAACCCCATTGAGAACTTGTAGAGACTCTTGAGGATCTTCAATGTTCAGTTTAAGCCAATCAAGGAGAATAGATTCGGGTAACTCATCTAATCAAGAAAAATTGTACGGACTAATAAACTTAACATGAAAACATAAATCTATTTAGAAAATATTATGAGCCTTATATACAATACCTTTATTACTTTGAGAAGGTCCACCTTCTTAAAAAACCGACGTAAGAAATCTCAATGCATCGTCCACCTTGGTATTTGGTTCTTTTGTGCGTCGATCATGTACCCCATCGTCAATCTTTGGTTCTATCACATGTTTTTTTCCAGGAACGGTTTGATCTTCACACTTTGAATCAGTGTGAGGCGCATGTGACTTTTTATCTTGAAATGTTTTAGGGTTCGATGACTCCATAGGAAAAATATATGTTGATGGATGTTGTTCTTTTACATATTATATAGCTCCTCATTTATTCGGAATGGCTATTACTGGGCTCGTTTTCTTGGGCCAGGGTTTTTCATATATTTATTAAACAGATGTAGGGCGACCATATTGATAAATGTATGTTAACGATAAACTCTTTTTTAAGAATATTAAGGTATAATTTTGTAAGTATCAGGAAACATATAATTCGAAATTTTAAAACATTAAATAAGGACAAATAACCATATAATATTGTAAAGGATATGTATTGATTTTTAAAAAGCAATTTTATGTTAGCAGATTGGAAGTAAACCATAACAACTTAATAGGAATATCCATACATATGATAAATTGCAAATTGTAATTAAATTGTTCAAAAATATTAAAAAATGGAAATGAAACTCATTTGTCTTTCTGCTTTTATAGATTATTAAGGTAATCGGCTGGTGGTTCATCATCCAATGTTTCTCGAACACTGTTACTGTGGCATGTCGTATCCTTGTTTGCATCATCAAATTCAGGTAGAGTATCATCCGTGTCATCAGCACACGTTGCTGGAATATCAATCGTTGTATTTACTGATGGAACTACACATTTTGACATAAGAAATAAAAACTTAGACTGTATTTTTTGCTAAAATTCAACGGTGTTTATTGACATTTAAAAATACAATGCACAATACTTCATCCATATCATCAGATTGTAATTCTGATCCATCATCTGAACACACATCGTCATACTCCAAACCTTGATCTTCAGCATCGTCATCCTATTTTGATTCATGCATAACGATTAGTATATACTTGCTTATAAACATACACAATTGTTAAATATATTAAAATAACCAATGAATCAAACCTGTTCTTCTATAAAACCATTTTTGAAATAGTTGATTGTATCAACATCTTCAATCACCTTTTCCGCTCGATATATATAACTATTATTGCTGCGGTTGAATTCAGAAAAACATCAATGTAATTAACACATTACAGACACCATGTACACTGTATGCAAGTAAAACATTAAGGAAAATAACGCCAATTAAAAATATTAAGATTAATGCACAATGCATGTAAACATATACAACAATTCGATACTGATTTAGACGATATAAACCAATTAACACATTACAGACACCATGTACACTGTATGCAAGTAAACATTAAGGAAAATAACACCTGTTGATAATCTTCTGCATACTGTATCAGAATCGTGTTGTGGAGGATTACCTGATACAAAATCATAAATTTGCATGGTAAAATAAAACAAATTAATGGATGATGTATTAAAACCTATATAACAACAAAATACCTCATGAACTTTCAACCATGTTTACCGTCTGTGGACGTTTACATGTTATAGAAGCATAAACATAGATAGTAAAAATATTAAGATTAATGCACAATGCATGTAAACATATACAACAATTCGATACTGATTTAGACGGTATAAACTTTTCTTCTCAAGCCAAAAAAAGAGAAGCTGTAAACATGACTGCCAGATCACGCACAACCAAAAACACTCTGCAAGGCTTGCAAAAGGATCTGATAAGAATAACACTGTATCATAATCATGTTGTGTAGGATTACCTGATACAAAATCATAAACTTACATGGTAATATAGTGTCCTACATGTGGTTAGCACTGCCATACTCTAATAGTACTGCTCGATATACTTGATACTGCTTTTGTGTGTTTATGCAATAAAACATTAGATTGCTTCAACAACAACATCATTAAGAATACAACAACCCTACGAATAGATTGTTTGTTAATAAACGATGGTGCATGTAAACATTAGATTAATTATACAACAACAACATAAAAATTACAACAACCCAATAGTTAAATTATATGTAACAAAACATACCTTCTGAAACAAAGCATTATGTATCGATGGGATATCTGTGTTTCACAACAAAGATAAGCAGTTTAAAAAACTATTAATATGAATTAACAATATTAAAATTAATGCAAAATGCATGTAAACATATACAACAATACGATACTGATTTACATGATATAAATTAATTAACACATAAGATACACCATATATACTGTATGTAAGTAATACACTAATGAAGATAACATCTGTTGATAATCTTCTGCATACTGTATCAGAATCATGTTGTGTAGGATTACCTGATACAAAATCATAAACTTACATGGTAAAATAAAACAAACATTTGTTGATAATCTTCTGCATACTGTATCAGAATCATCTTGTGTAGGATTACATGATACAAAATCATAAGCTTACATGGTAAAATAAAACAAACTAATGTACGATGCATTAAAACCTATACAACAACAAAATACCTTGTGAAGGGGTTTTCCAATGTTTCTTCTGAATGATAATGCTTCTGTCTGCTTCAGCAACTATAATCAATTGAAAAAACTTTTTGGAATAAAACATTGGATTGCTTCAACAACAACATCAATAAGAATATAAGATTAATGCACAATGCATGTAAACATATACAGCAATTCGATACTGATTAAGACGATATAAACCAATTAACACATTACAGACACCATGTACACTGTATGCAAGTAAAGCATTAAGGAAAATAACACCTGTTGATAATCTTCTACATACTGTATCAGAATTGTGTTGTGGAGGATTACCTGATACAAAATCATAAATTTGCATGGTAAAATAAAACAAATTAATGTAGGATGTATTAAAACCTATATAACAAAAAAATACCTCATGAACTTTCAACCATGTTTACCATCTGTGGACGTTTACCAATTATAGAAGCATAAACATCGATAGTAAAAATATTAAGATTAATGCACAATGGATGTAAACATATTTACCGTCTGTGGACATTTACATGTTATAGAAGCATAAACATAGATAGTAACAATATTAAGATTAATGCACAATGCATGTAAACATATACAACAATTCGATACTGATTTAGACGGTATAAACTTTTCTTCTCAAGCCAAAAAAAGAGAAGCTGTAAACATGACTGCCAGATCACGCACAACCAAAAACACTCAGCAAGGCTTTCAAAAGGATCTTATAAGAATAACACTGTATCATAATCATGTTGTGTAGGATTACCTGATACAAAATCATAAACTTACATGGTAATATAGTGTCCTACATGTGGTTAGCACTGCCATACTCTATTAATACTGCTCGATATACTTGATACTGCTTTTGTGTGTTTATTCTACATGTTGTTAGCACTGCCATACTCTATTAGTACTACTCGATATACTCGATACTGCTTCTATGTGTTTATGCAATAAAACATTAGATTGCTTCAACAACATCATTAAGAATACAACAACCCTACGAATAGATTGTTTGTTAATAAACGATGGTGCATGTAAACATTAGATTAATTATACAACAACAACATAAAAATTACAACAACCCAATAGTTAAATTATATGTTACAAAACATACCTTCTGAAACAAAGCATTATGTATCGATGGGATATCTGTGTTGCACAACAAAGATAAGCAGTTTAAAAAACTATTAATATGAATTAACAATATTAAAATTAATGCACAATGAACGTAAACATATACAACAATACGATACTGATTTACATGATATAAATTAATTAACACATTAGATACACCATGTATACTGTATGTAAGTAATACACTAATGAAGATAACATCTGTTGATAATCTTCTGCATACTGTATCGGAATCATGTTGTGTAGGATTACCTGATACAAAATCATAAACTTACATGGTAAAATAAAACAAACATTTGTTGATAATCTTCTGCATACTGTATCAGAATCATGTTGTGTAGGATTACATGATACAAAATCATAAACTTACATGGTAAAATAAAACAAACTAATGTACGATGCATTAAAACCTATACAACAACAAAATACCTTGTGAAGGGGTTTTCGAATGTTTCTTCTGAATGATAATGCTTCTGTGTGATTCAGCAACTATAATCAATTGAAAAAACTTTTTGCAATAAAATATTGCATTGCTTCAACAACAACATCAATAAGAATATAACAACCCTACAAATAGATGTTAGTTAAAAAACGATTGTGCATGTAAACATTAGATTAATTATACAACAACAACAATAAAAATACAACAACCCAATGGTTAACCTATACAAAAACAAAATACCTTGTGAAGGGGTTTTCGAATGTTTCTTCTGAATGATAATGCTTCTGTGTGCTTCAGCAACTATAATCAATTGAAAAAACTTTTTGCAATAAAACATTGGATTGCTTCAACAACAACATCAATAAGAATATAACAACCCTACAAATAGATGTTTGTTAAAAAACGATTGTACATGTAAACATTAGATTAATTATACAACAACAACAATAAAAAAACAACAACCCAATGGTTAAATTATATGTAAAGAACACACCTTCTGAAGGAGTACCCGTATTATTCTTATCAGATCCTCTTGCAAGACTTGCAGAGTGTTTTTGGCTTGAGAAGAAATGTTATATTTTGATCCACATATAGTGTCAAAGTAGGTATATGATCTTAAATATAGGAATAAAAGATTTATACAAAATACATTCTAAACTTATCTTTCAAATCATATCTTCTATAAATTAAACATATTTAAAAAAAAAACGGAATACGTGTTTACAAAATATATGTATCATTTTAAAAATTCAGTATACACATTCAAGAAGAAGATTATAGTTAACTTTTTGGAAGTTATATCACAAAAAATAATTTGATCTAATGGTAACATTGACATATACTTAAGCTATATAGACAACCCAAGTTCGAATTCTTTAGTGTCTTTTTTAAAATTTCGAAATTAAAAGTCAAACTTCGAATTTCATTTGGTCAAATGTTGCTTAGGTGGACTGCTTAGGTGGAATAAGAGCATGATTACTGGGCAATCCACCTGCTTATTTGTCACACCCCAAAAATGGCGCAGCGGAAAGGCATTCACGGGGTATGACCTCATAGTCGAGAACACAAGGTGTCACAATAGAGAAATACTAAATGTATAACATAAGACGGATAATAGTCGCGAAGTCCCACAACCGGGATAGGTACAAACATCTAAAATAAACATAAGTCTCAGAGTTAAACAACATCACTAGGAAATGTCAAAATGCAACTCCACGGGATATACCCTAGGAGGGTCTTGTCTTAAGTCTTGCTAAGGCAGTCAATACTCAACCTTCTAAGCAACTTCAGTCACACCTGAAAATGGTACTAGAAAACGTCAACATAAAGTTGGTGAGCTCGTAGGTTTAGATGTTAAACCACGAAGCTGTGAATAATAGCGTAGGACAATAGTGAGCAAGATATACAAATATGAGCACATAGTAAAAATCACAAACTATCACAGACGACAAACACGTATAATTGATCCACACATAATCTGGGTGCCACTTCCCTAAAGTTATACCCCAAGTTTGCTAAATACGGTTGCACAAGGTTGCTAAATACGGTTGCACAAGGTTGCGAAATACAGTTGCACAAAACAAAACACGTCATAGCATGTAATCGCATCAACACACATAATGCCCATGCGACATAGAAACCGCACAAATTTAGTTCTATCATCCAAAACATTAAGCTATGTAACAACTTGGATCTAACTTGATTTCACAACTCATCAGACAAGAACTGTCATGAAATCAAGTCGGAAGTTGTTACACAAACTTAATGTCTTAAGTGATAAACAACAAAATAAATCCACACCATGCTAATTACCCAGATATTGTCCACACAAAATGATTCACACAAAAGGGCACATATTGCAATCAAACGCACATATTGTCCAAAATCATGAAAACAGTATAATCACAGCATGAAAACAGTTAAAATAGCATTTGAGTACCATTTTCCCCCAAGGAAAAACATAATGAAAAAGGGCTACGAGAACTCACCTCAAGCAAGCAAAGCACAGCAAGATCTACAGAAGTAAAGTACTCGGCAGCTCTCAAGTATCGGCACAACCTAATAATGTAAATTCACCTTAACAAATCTCCAAATGTAAAAGTTCCAAAAGTTAACTAACCCGAGTATATTCCATTTTAAATTCCAAAATCTCTTTATCATATTAGTTACTAGCGTTTGGTATCGACGGGTGTGTAGTGGTGACACGACATGACTCAAGTGAACACACGCCAAGCAAAATGACCAAGAGGTAAACGACTCAAAGTAAACTTCTTATAGCAACACGACAATTTAAAGCAATACTCCAAAACAATCTCTACGACAACCTGAAAATTTAGTGATAAAACCTTAAGACTTAATATGTTACTTGAACGAATGGTCGGATACTTATCCGCTTCGTCAACTTGACATTAATCCTATAATATCCTCAATACTACTCTAATAATACCTCTTGTCTTGCGTGCCCTCGAAACATTTAATAACTCTTTATTATAAAACTTTCGGTTTTAAGTTATTAGTTTCGTTTAAATATTAAATAAACAAGTTATTCAATATTTGTTATATGAAACATTTTTATTTGTTTACTTTTCTTGTTTTATATATATGTTTATAAGTTTTTGAATAAATTGGTTTTGAGTTATTATTTGTTTCGAGTCACAAGTCCGAGTCATCACTCTCGGCTTATATAATAAATCAAGTCCTACAATATATAAATATTCACTTATGGCATTGTCGGAGTCAACGAGGACTAAAAGTCAACGTGACACCGACGTGGCACAAAACTCACAAGTTACAACATATCATAAATTTAGCCTCATTATCGCAATCAACTTCAATCTCTCGTGGTCAACTACGACTCACGTCTAACCTATTCCTCGTCAGCTAGTAATCGTCACACAATCGATTCCCATTTTTCTCAATCAATCTAACCAGTATTATTTTCGCTTGATGTGGCTCGACAAATTAAAAACAACACAATCATTAACACAACCATTGCCGAGACCATACGGGTCTCGGCTTAAATCTCTTGTCACCAATCAAACCGAATGGACCCAATGGGTCTTCGGCCTCAACATTTCGCCAACAAAACAAACAACAACACAACAACAACAATAATATCAATAAGAGTAGCATCAAAAACGGTTTCAAATCAAGAACCATGAGTTTTGCCGAGACCATGAGTGTCTCGGTTTAGTTTTCTCGACTTCAACAAGTAACCGAACCCCAAGGGTCTCGGTTTCACTACCACATCAACAAAAAAAATATCTATACAACTCATACGAATCGGTGATATGTATGACCCATTCGAACATAACCAAAATAAATAAATAATGTAACCACAAGAACCATAAGCTCGAAAATAAGCCCATGCCGTGAGCTTATACTCACGGTTTCACAATGACACCACAAAAACGCGACAAACACGACCCATATCGATACCAAATCATTTTTTTTACTGGTTCAAAACATCAAAACCCATTTGTTTTAACCCGAAAAATTAATAAAAACCACGAGTTGACTTGGTGGTGAGTCAACCCACGCGTAAAAACGCGATTTCTTACCGTTTCTTCACTCGATCTATATGTTTTGGAGTATGGAAATTGTGGTGGTGGGTTTTGGTAGCGGCGGATCAAAAATAACGAATGGTTGTGGTTGTTTTTGAGGCGCGTGAGTAGTATCAAAAGAGAGAGGAGAGTGAGAGGAGTGTTATGGTGGTGGCGGTGTGATTGTGGGAGTGGCGATGGTGGTGGTTTAGGGGTGGCCGGCGGCGGCTATTAGAGAGAAGGGAGAGAGGTAGAAGATGAAGTGAAAATGAAAATAATAATATGGGAGGGTAGGGTTTAGGGTTATATAAAACCGAAAATTGCAAAAAGGGGTCCTTGTTGTATAATTTATTTCGCTTGAGGAGTCGGTGCAAGGACTAGCGGGATAATTTCTACCATACTTTCCCGAGTTACTCGTTTTTATTCACGAAAAATATTAAACGTCTCCCGAATAAATTTTTAATTGACGCCGTTCACTCTAAATATGATTTTCCATTAAATTTGATAATAAATACGTTTATTAAAAAAAAAAAAAAAAACCATAATCGTCTCTCGTTTAAATTTGACTTATTAGGTTTCTTAGTGCCGGAGTCGGAGTAGTGCCTAAATTAATCGTCACGCAAGAACCTAGAAAATTCACGGTTGTTACAGTCTACCCCCGTTAACAGAATTTTGTCCTCAAAATTCAGTTGACTAAGGGTCTGAGCTTGCTCGGACAGTATTCACCCTTCGATTTGGTTGCACACAGGAAGGTAAGGGTGTGGGTGTCAATCCAAATAGTACCGGGTGCTACTTCAAAATTGGTACTATCAATACTTCCTAACCTCTAGAAGTCACACAAATAAAACCACATAATAATCACACAGTAAGGCAAGCTTTCCCGTCCTTGAGTAAAGCCGTCAAAAACCTTAGGCATCTTTTCGGTAGTTTAAGTTGAGCCTCAACTGAAATCTAGCTTAACTCCACAACTCATCAAACAAGAACTGTCATGAGGTTAAGCTAAACCACAAGTTTAAGCCCAGTAACAACTTGATTTCAGCTTAATCTCACAACTCATCAAACAAGAACTGTCATGAGATTATGCTAAAATCAAGTTGGACCTCTTAAACTACAGAACAACTTGGACCTAACTTAACTCCACAACTCATCAAACAAGAACTGTCATGGGATTAAGTTAAGTATCAAGTTGTAAGAAAAGAAACTCAACATTTTTTTTAAGGATTGGCTCAATTTTTGGATCGCTTTCAAATAAACAATTCAATAAACACACAAAGCTTAGATTTAAACATATATGTTGTTTTTAGAACATATGTGCAAAAATACAATTATTGAAGGCGTGCATGTATGTTTTTGGTGGTTCTGTCAGTTCTCGCAGATAAGATGGTTCTCGTAAGAAAGTCTCACTGTATATATATATATCAGAATGTATATGATGTCATTAGTGCCACCTAAGCAAAGCATGCCACCTAAGCAGTGTATTCAGAAAATTCGGCTTTAGTTTTTTCCAAAGAACCATGAAGTTAGATTCGAACCTACGTCTGTTACTCCTGAAGGAAGCACCTCAACCAATGGAACCAATCCATGAGTTGTAATCAAAAGGCCAAAACAAAATTTATATCTTATAATAATACCTAATTTACAACAAAGGTAAAATAAAGCCCAGTCCATTCATTATACGGAGTATTTTTTTTCCCAAAACCCTAATATCACTCATTCATCTAATTCTTATATACACGATATTTTTTTCCTAGTCCATTCATTATACGGAGTATTTTTTTTCCCCAAAACCCTAATATCACTCATTTATCTAATTCTCTAATATATGCTATTTGTTTTTTTCTTTTTTGATTTGATGTGCAGGTTATTCGTCTTCTTTGCTAGTAATATGTATGTTGTTGAGGGTTTTATCGATTTTTAATGTGTTTTTGTGTAGGTATCTCACAGTAGAAACAATGGATTATATGACCTGACGTTTTTTTTTTTTTTTTTTTTTTTTTTTGACAGATCACATATAGGAAAAAGGTATGCCTCTTTTCCCTCTAAATCCTAATGATGCAACTTTGTTACCGTGTATGCATATGTTGGTTTGTTTGCAGCTTTTTTCAGGTTAGACATCGTCTTTGCAGGTTAGTCATCTTCTTTGAACACATGTTGATTTGTGCGCATGCATGCTAATATATAAAAAATATAACAAAGTCACCAACATATATAAGTTTCATTCATATTATGTGTATTTTTTAATACGTGTTTATTTGTTTACATGTTGAACTTGATTTGTTTGTTTATAGTAGGAAGTAGTTTTAGTTTAGAAAAACTGGGATTCATAAAATGAATGTGATTCTCTCTTTATGTTTTAAGCATATTGTATTTTGAACTTTTACCGCAGTGGTTATATCTCTCCTGAATATGCAGTACTTGGGAATTTCTCTATAAAGTCAAATGTATTTAGCTTTGGTATCACACCACATTCTTTACACCATGGCATCTTCGAATCTTAAGTCAAATGTTCCGGGATCTAGAATTAGTGACTGTAATGGTCTTCCACCAGAGGTACAAATGAGTATGAAAAGGTTGGCCAACTAATGGAACTTTATATGAGGTAATTGCCTATCCATTTCTCGACTTAAATATCATCTTGGAAACTTCATCCACATTAAACTAACACTTGGTCAAAACTCTTATCTTTGGTGTCACTTATATATTATTCTTTTATTACTTAATTTGTTTTGCCTTTCACAATATTCAAACAAAGTAAAAGAAGAATCTGAAAGGCTGAATGAACTTGAACTCGATCAGAACACACAAACAAAATGCTTTTGAAGCTTCGTTTCAGTCGAAGATCACTGACCGGAGGAAGTCCCTTTTTTTCATTGTAATTTTGAGGTAATGCATATAATCTGCTTTAAACATTTACTGTTGGGAATTAAATGTTCTAAAGATTAGTATTGGGAATTAAACGTTTACAAGGTTAGTTCTACTCAAAGAAATATACTAAGTGTCATTCTACTGCTAGTGTATTTCATTCTACTGCTAGTGTTAGAGATTTTGCTGCCGCAAGCATTCTACTGCTAGTGCATCAGATACTGCTGTTGAAGAGATAAGTGTCTCGTATTCTGCTGCTGGATGGATAAGTATACAAAGATATTTTGTGTATAAAAGTCAAAGATATACGGTAGATAATATCTTTGATAGATGTTCAGCCAACAAGTTGTGTACACAGATACAAGTTGTATCTTAAGGACTGACACACTCAAGCAAAGCAAGTAGTTCAACAAGACTTATCATTTATTGTAAAGATCTCCTTAGTTGTATAAAAGGAAGATCTTATTTTAGTTACAAGTGTGTTGAAAGTGTTGAAAATAGACTAACCAAGTGCTAAATTTGTAACTAGTCGAATACTAAGAAAACATACATTGAGTTGTTCATAACCGAAAATAGTTTTCTTTGTAATAGAGATTCAAGGTTTTGTAACCCTAGTGATAGTGAAGATCACTCGTATTATTCTCAAATAATATTGAATCGTTTGGTGTTAACATTCATTATTCATTATCAAATTCAACAACCACCACTGTTCCATTTCCAATAATCAATAACCTTCTAAGTGTGGTTAAGTAGATTCCGCATACTTAATCATATTCACTCAAAGTATCACATACACTCGTTATAAAGGACTAACATCCTATTAAGAGTATCGAATCCCTCTCAATTGGTATCAGAGCAAGGCTAATATCTTTGATTTAGAAGAAGAAGAAGAAGAAATGGACGTCGAATCTATTCAGACAAATGTTGCTGCAAAGTTACCAATGCTCAAACAGAATGAGTTTGAGATGTGGAGGCTGAGGATAGAGCAATATTTCCAAGTGCAAGATTATGCACTTTGGGAAATTATTGAAGATGGAAACTCCTTCAAACCTACAACCTCTACATCAACAGTTGAAGGTAAAATTGTGACAACTTTGAATACCAAACCAACAACTGCAGAAGATAGAGTCAGAAAGAAGAATGACCTCAAGGCCAGAAGTATGCTAATGATGACCATTCCAAATGATCAACTTTTAAACTTCAGCAAGTTCAAAGATGCAAAGTATTTGTTTGAGGCCATTATTGCAAGGTATGGTGGGAATGAAGCCACCAAGAAGACCCATAAGACTCTTCTCAAACAGCAGTTTGAAAACTTCTCCTCAACCAACAATGAATCACTAGACCACATGTTTAACAGGCTTCAGAATATTGTGAGCCAACTTGCTATTCTTGGGGTTGAAATACCTCCAGAAGATTTAAACTCAAAATTTCTGAGAAGCTTACCTGAGGAGTGGGCTATGCATGTTGTTTTCTGGAAGAACAAGCCAGACCTTGACCACATGAAACTTATGGACTTGTATAGCAACTTTAAAATTGTGGAACATGATTTGAAGAAAACTGGAGGTACTATTTCTAATACTGGGAATATGGCATTTATGTCTTCTCCTAGTACCTCAAATCCAGTTGAAGAGGTGAAGGTTAATGGTGGTGTTAGTGCTGCTAGTTCATCAAGCAGTACCATTGGTATAATGATGAGCAGAATTGTTGTGCATTTCTAACAAGTCGAAATGATGGGTCACTGCTTACACATTAAGACCTCCAAGAGATCAATAATGATGATCTGGAGGAAATGGACCTAAAATGGAAAATTTCTCTTCTTAGCATGAGGGCTAAGAAGTTCTATCAAAGGACGGGGAAGAAGCTCACAATCAGCAGCAATGATACTGCTGGTTTTGACAAGTCAAAGATAGAATGCTACAACTGCCACATGATGGGGCACTTCTCAAGAGAATGTAGAAGGCCAAGGCAGCAAGATAGCAAGAACAGAGGTTTTGAAACCAAATCCAAAACAGGGGAAGTTTCTAAGCCAAACTCAAAAGCTATGGTAGCTACTGATGGCTTAGGTTTTGATTGAAGCTTCATGGCAGATGAAGAAGAAGCTTCTTCTCATATGGCACTTATGGCTTTTTCTGCTACTGAGGTACAATCTCATAAAGCTTGTTCAAATACTTGCACTGCTCTTAAAGAACTACAAACTTTAATCAAACATTATGATGATCAAAAGAAAGAGCTAAGCACAACTCATCAATACTTAATAAACTATAAGTGTGGTTTAGCTACCTTAGAGAAGCAGATCATACACTATAAAGAAAATGAGTTTGCTTTTTCAGATGACAAAGCTCTTCTTAAGCAGGACATATTCTTTAGAGATGCAAAAATTAATCTTTTAAGAGATGCATATGATAGGATCAAAAAGGATAATGAAAACATTTACTTAAGTGTAGAAACACTAGAACATGCTTCTAAGGGTGTAACTAACATGATTGAATGTCAAGTGATCAATAAGGCAAAGTCTGCGTTAAGATATAATGCAGTCCCACCTCCTTACAGAGGAATCCCAACACCCCCAGGGATTGACCTAGAGCATTCAGGCGTAGCTGAATTTCAACAACCTGAGCTACAATATGGTGTTCAGCCAAAAGCAAAGTCAGTTGTTGATGAACCTAAGAAAGTAAGTGAGAGTTTAAGTAAAACTTCACTTCATGAGAACAAGGTATCCTCTGATAGAAAATCAGATGGTCCAATCATTGAGGACTGGATATCTGATGATGATGAAGAAGAACAGGTTATGTCTAAACCTTATATGGTTAAGAAAGCATGAACAAGTGTTCCTAAGATAGTCAAACATAATACTGATAGGCCTAAAATCAACATTAAACATGTTAGGCAACCAGTTAGATATTGTAAACAATATAGAACCACAAACAAGCCTAAAGGCAACCAAAGGAACTGGAATAGCCTTAAGTCTCACCAAGTAGGTGATGACTTTGACTTCTATAACAAAGCTTGTTTCATTTGGGGAGAATTTGACCATCTTGCAGCTTTCTGCAACCAAAGGGTATCTGGGTATACACACAATAGGGTGAATTTAAAAAGGCATACACTTAAAAGTCACTCTAATAATACTAGAACCAAACCCAGAGCAGTTTCATCAAAGTCTGGACCAAAAGCAGTTCCTACTGCTAGACCAAAAGATTCTACTGCTAGACAAGCAGTTTCTACTGCCAGACCTTTTTACTCTGTTTACCCTAAACCAGCAGTACAAAGTGCAAAAACAACTTACAAATATGCACAAACAACCGCAAAGAGACCTTTTCTAACAAGAGCAGTTTCACTAAAACAAATTTGGAAACCTAAGGGTTCTACTGCTAGGGAAAAGAGGGCCAATGCTGTTAAGGCCTCAGCATGTTGGATTTGGAAACCTCTTAAATCCAATAGTGCATCAACTATTCTCAAGAGATTTAATTACATTGATGTACATGGCAAATCCAAGTCAGTAATGGCTTGGGTTCCCTAAGGAAACTAATTTCCTTATTTGTGTGCAGGAACATTCACCAACAGATCTTGAAGATCAAGGCTATTCAGATAGTGGGTGTTCAAGGCACATGACAGGCAACATGTCTTATCTTTCCAACTTTCAATCATTAGATGGAGGATATGTTACCTTTGGAGGAGGTATCGGTGGCAAGATTACTGGTAAAGGTACTCTTAAAACTGGTAAATTAGATTTTGAAGATGTGTACTATGTGCAAGAGCTTAAGTATAATCTTTTTAGTGTCTCACAAATGTGTGACAAAAAGAACAAAGTTCTTTTTACTGACACTGAATGTCTTGTACTTTCTTCTGATTTTAAGATGCCATATGAAAGTCAAGTACTTCTTAAAATTCCAAGAAAGGGCAACATGTACAGTGTTGATATGAAGAAGATTGTTCCTAAAGAGGCACTTACTTGTCTAGTTGCAAAGGCCACATTGGATGAATCTATGAAATGGCATAGGAGGCTTGGTCACATTAACTTCAAAACCATAAATAAAATTGTTAAGGATGGTTTGGTAAGAGGTTTACCTCAAAAACAATTTGAAAATGACCAAACATGCATTGCTTGTCTTAAAGGCAAACAACACAAAGCCACTTGTAAGCCCAAAATTTTTAACTCTATTGATGAATCATTGTTTATGCTTCATATGGACTTATTTGGACCTACTTCTATTAGTAGTATAATGCATAAAAGTTATTGTCTAGTTGTTACTGATGACTATAGTAGATTTACATGGGTTTTATTTTTAGGTTCTAAGGATGAGACTTCTAGCATTCTTAAAACATTCAATACAAAGATAGAAAACCTAGTAAGCAAAAGAGTAAAAGTCATTAGATGTGATAATGGGACAGAGTTTAAGAATAAAGTTATGGATGACTTCTGCAAGGAAAAAGGTATTAGGAGAGAATTTAGTGTTGCTAGAACTCCTCAGCAGAATGGAGTTGCTGAGAGGAGAAATAGAACACTAATAGAAGCTGCTAGAACCATGTTAGCCGACTTTAAGTTGCCTATCACTTTTTTGGCTGAAGCAGTTAATACTGCTTGCTATGTCCTGAACAGGGTTTTGGTTGTCAAATTTCACAATAAGACATCATATGAGCTTTTTAGAGGTAGAACTCCTGCAATAGGATTTCTTAGACCTTTTGGATGTCATGTGACAATTCTGAATAACTTAGACCATCTAGGAAAGTTTGATGGTAAAGCAGATGAATGATTCTTAGTTGGATATTCTCTTAATAGCAAAGCTTTTAGAGTCTACAACTCAAGAACTAGAAGAGTAGAGGAAAACCTGCATGTGGAATTTTTAGAGAATAAATCCAATGTAGCAGGTGAAGGTCCCAAATGGCTATTTGATCTTGAGTCACTAACCAAATCAATGAATTATGTGCCTGTTGTTGCAGAAACTAATGATTTTTCAGGTTCACAAACAACAAATGAGGCAGGGTTAGAAAAGGAGACAGATCAAGATTATGTGATGATGCCAATATGGACCAGCGTGGCTTCAAATTCAAAAATTGATGAACCTTCTTCTGATGAAGCTCAAGAAGGGATTGAAGATAAAAACAAGGAAGATGGAACAAAGGAACAAGAGAATGTTTCTACTGATGATAGTACTGCTGAGACAGAGCATTCTACTGCTAGGATTAATTTTTCTACTGCTGAGCCAAATGTTTCTACTGCTAGCCCATCAGAACCAAATGAAGCAGAATTCTCAGAAGAAGAGGTGGATTTCAACAATCTTCCACCTAACTATCAAGTTCCTTCTACACCACACACAAGGATTCACAAAGTCCACTCCCTGGATAATGTGATTTGAGATGTACAATCAGGGGTGAAGATAAGGCAACAACTAATGTCTTCAGACCAACAAGGGCTTCTTGATGCTCTTTATGCATCAAAGCAGCATGAGTATTCCAGCTCTTGCTTATTTGTATGTTTTCTATCACAAGCAGAACAAAAGAATGTTCTTAAAGCCCTAGATGATTCAAGCTAGGTAGAAGCTACGCAAAAAGAGCTTCTTCAGTTTAAGATTCAGAAGGTATGGGTGCTAGTGGATTTACCCAAGGGTGTAAGGGTAATTGGCACTAGATGGGTTTTCAGAAATAAAAAGGATGAAAGAAGCATAGTGATTAGGAATAAGGCTAGATTAGTAGCCCAAGGGTACACACAAGAAGAAGGGATAGACTATGAAGAGGTTTTTGCTCTAGTAGCAAGGATTGAAGTCATTAGGTTATTTTTTGCTTATGCTTCATTTATGGGCTTCACAGTTTATTAAATAGATGTCAAGAGTGTTTTTCTATATGGTACTATTGAAGAGGAGGTATATGTCTCACAACCTCCAGGGTTTACTGACCCAGACCATCCAGAAAAAGTGTACAAGGTAGTTAAGGCTCTTTATGGCCTTCATCAGGCACCAAGAGCATGGTATGAAACACTGGCTTCCTACTTAATTGAAAATGGATTTCAAAGAGGCAAGATTGATCAGACATTATTCATCAAGAAGCACAAGAATGATCTTTTGCTAGTGCAGGTGTATGTGGATGATATCATCTTTGGATCTACAAGGAAGGAGATGTGTTTGGAGTTTGAGAAACTTATGCATAATAAGTTTCAGATGAGTTCCATGGGGGAACTTACATTCTTTTTGTGTCTGCAAGTTAAGCAATCATGTGAAGGCATATTTATCAGCCAAGATAAATATGTTGCAGAGATTCTTAGAAACTTTTAATTTGCTGATTCAAAAGTGGCAAGCACACCAATGGACTCTGAGAAGCCACTTCTTAAAGATTTAGATGAAGAAAATGTGGATGTACACACATACAGATCTATGATAGGTTCTTTGATGTATCTCACATCATCAAGACCTGATATCATGTTCTCTGTTTGTGCTTGTGCAAGATTTCAAGTAACTCCAAAGGTTTCTCACCTCACAGCTGTCAAGAGGATTTTTAGATATCTCAAGGATCAACCTAGGCTGGGTCTATTCTATTCTAGAGAATCACCTTTTGACTTGGTAGCATTTTCAAATAGTGATTATGCAGGTGCAAGCTTGGACAGAAAGTCAACAACTGGAGGATGTAAATTCCTTGGGTGTAGACTTATCTCATGGCAGTGTAAGAAGCAAACAATTGTGGCTGCTTCAACAACTGAAGCTGAATATGTAGCTGCTGCAAGTTGCTGTGGTCAGGTCCTATGGCTTCAAAACCAACTTCTTGACTATGGGTACAATTTCATGAACACTGTCATACATATTGATAATAGTAGTACACTTTGCATAATTAAAAACCAGTGCAACACTCTAAAACAAAACACATTGAAATTAGACATCATTTTATTAGAGACTGCAATGAGAAAAAGTTGATTCAAGTTCTTAAAATTGATTCTGATCACAACTTTGCAGATCTTCTCACAAAAGCTTTTGATGTTGGAAGGTTTCAGTACTTGGTAGCAAGTATTGAAATGCTTAATCCTCAATGATTTTAAACTCTGTGTTTTTGTATATAAATTCTTGATTGTACTGCTTGCATTGTTAATTACTACTGTTACGGAAAAGTTTGTACGACTTGTACAAATTTTGTTTGCTAAGTTCATACTGTTAGTCATATGATTCTACTGCTATAAGACAAATGTTTTGCATTCTGTTTCTTGGTTTTGGACTAACAATTTCAGGTATGAACATTGAGCACAAAGGAAGTTTCAAGTGAAATGGAAGCAGCAGAATGATTATACTAGTTGCTGACATAATAGGTTTATGATGGACTGAGTTTGGGAATTCATTAATAAAAGGTTTACACCTAAGTTAATTGATTCTTTAAAACTTATTTCTTGAAACCTGATTATGATGTTTCACATTGACTTGATGGCTCAGTTGGTCAGATAGTAACTGACTCAACTCACTTTCTATCATTTTATACTTTTAAGTATAATGAGCAAGTCTAAGGACATCTGATAGAAAGAACAGCGAACAAATGTGCATCTAACACTTGTGTTAGAAGACACAATTGTCACGAGCTGGAAAACCTGTCAAGAAATCCCTTTGAATGGGTTTATCTTTACACAGGCAGTTATTTATAACTGAAAACATTGGTTCTCACACAACCAAAGGTTACTTTAAACCGAATTCTTGATTAAGTGTCTATTAAACACTTAATCCCTTCAAAATGGTTGTAAGCAGTATGATTTTTCAGTCATAAAATTATATTCATACTACTAAGTCAAAAGTTTCTCAAAAAGGATTTTTAAAGAGGCTCAGAAAAACCATCAAATGATGGACCATGAGTCAATGCCCCATGAATCACCTCTCACAGGAGTTAACACACCTGGAATTGATGGCTACGAGTACAACATTGTCTAAAAACATGTTCTAATTGGTAGATCAGATGATGAAGAGAGATCTTTCAAATAGGGGAGGCAATGATAAATCTCAGGGGAGGAAATATTTTGGTACATGGTGAGAGATCTTCCAAGCATAGATTAAGGGGAGGAAGATTAACCAAATGTAGGGAAGAAAGAAAGATTGTGGTTGTGTATGCTCAGAACAGGGGAGAAATTGATCAAACAGGGGAGAAAGATTGGGAAAGGAGTAGTTTCATGACTCCACTTTTTAGCATCTCAATATAATATATACAATCCTTCGAAACCACCTGGCTCAGCAGCAGTTGTTGTATCTCCTCATACAATGGAAAAGACAAGAGCATACAAGATGATGATGTCAGCTTTTTGAGAAGCTAACATGTCTTATTATTCAGCCAATAATAAGAACAAGCATTCAGTTTATGGATGCTGGGAATAACCTTTTTCAGTTGATGGATACTGAGAATAAGTTCAAATGAAGATTCTGGAGTATTTGATATATTCAGAAGGAATGAAGCATTCAAATGGAGAAAGTTCTATCTAGGTTCTTTCAGTTAAAATTTCAGTTCACTACGTTTGTTCATCACTTGCAAAGGATTGCTGAAAGATGATTTGACTTCTTGGAACAAGCATCCAAGATACACAGCACCATTGCCTCTTATAATTCCTCTATCCAAGGAAATTGCACCATCTTTTATTCAAAGTACTGCTATTGTTCAAGATAAAGAAAGATGATGTTATTGCTGAAAAAGATTCACAGAAGGTAGATGAGTTAGACAGAAAGATACTTAATCTTGAAGAACAGAGGAAAAGCTCAGATCAAGAGTCTGACTATGAAGTGTTTGAAAGATCCTCATAATCAAAATTTAATTCAGAAGAAACATGTTGATTAGGGAAATCACATGTTTAGAGGAGGATTGTTGGGAATTAAATGTTCTGAAGATTAGTATTGGGAATTAAACGTTTACAAGGTTAGTTCTGCTCAAAGAAATATACTAAGTGTCATTCTACTGCTAGTGTATTTCATTCTACTGCTAGTGTTAGAGATTCTGCTGTCGCAAGCATTCTACTGCTAGTGCATCAGATACTGCTGTTGAAGTGATAAGTGTCGCGTATTCTACTGCTAGATGGATAAGTATACAAAGATATTTTGTGTATAAAAGTCAAAGATATACGGTAGATAATATCTTTGATAGATGTTCAGTCAACAAGTTGTGTACACATATACAAGTTGTATCTTAAGGACTGACACACTCAAGCAAAGCAAGTAGTTCAACAAGACTTATCATTTATTGTAATGATCTCCTTAGTTGTATAAAAGGAAGATCTTATTTTAGTTACAAGTTGTTGAAAGTGTTGAAAATAGACTAACCAAGTGCTAAATTTGTAACTAGTCGAATACTAAGAAAACATACATTGAGTTGTTCATAACCGAAAATAGTTTTCTTTTTAATAGAGATTCAAGGTTTTGTAACCCTGGTGATAGTGAAGATCACTCGTATTATTCTCAAATAATATTGAATCGTTTGGTATTAACATTCATTGTTCATTATCAAATTCAACAACCACCACTGTTCCATTTCCAATAATCAATAACCTTCTAAGTGTGGTTAAGTAGATTCCGCATACTTAATCATATTCACTCAAAGTATCACATACACTCGTTATAAAGGACTAACATCCTATTAAGTGTATCGAATCCCTCTCATTTACCATGCATATGATATTACAAACTGTAATCAATTTGGGTTAGAATTTACATAAAAAATCTAATATTAATGCCTCGGAATATTAATTTTGCAGCCATATTTAAAAAATATGATCTTATGTAGAATTTAAATAATGAGAATTTCACTCAGACTTGAAACTTTTTCCCGGGGAGATTCTGGAGGAGCAACCCACCGAGGTCCCCATTCCTGATAAGACCATAATGACATGATCACAATTCCGGCGTAGTTTATAATGTATCATATTAGTAGTAGTCATTGGAGATTGATTTTATAACTAACTGTGTGTTTCTGATACATTGGCTTAATCGCAGCCACTTGCAACTTATATAGCCGTGTTTCAAGAGTTCTTGCTCCCATGCCTATCATTATCTATTATGCAAGTAAGCTCAAGTTGGGAAAATTACATTAAAAGATTGGTTACAACAAGGTATGGATTTTTTTTTAAATGTGTTTATTGGGCTGATAGTTATGTGTCATTAGTATTCTTTATATTGGAATTATGCGTGTTTTTTTTTTCAGGTCTTTGTTGTCTAGACCTTTGCCAGTGGGTATTGGAAGGTGTAGTTGTGCTATTGTGAAAGAAAAATCGTCAGACGGGTTAAATGGTGTACGTTTAGAATTGGTGACAGCGTTTTGTTATGCAAGAATGATGCGGTGCAAGTAACAAGGCTAAAGAAGACCTTCATCAGTACATAGTTTATTCCAGTACTTAATAAAGGAGAACGCAGGTACCCCTTTTCTTATTAAGAAAAAAATACATTATTCCTTCACAAATATAATGTGAATAAGATATTTAAGTTATGCTTTTTTATGAGTAAAGTTATACTTAAAGTATCTCATTACTTTTATATACCCAAATGACATACTTCCTTTTATGGTTCATCGCGTAAAAAATATTGATTATATTCGTTTATTTACAAGTTATGCTTCTAGAAAAGAACTATGTGGTCATGCTGGAATAATTGCGCATCCACTCACGATCTCTGGTAAAATAAATATATTGTGATCATGTTATGAATATTTTATACATAATACATTTACATTATAGGTTGTATAAATTATGTATTGTTCAAAAAAAATATTAAAAAAACAGTATGTGTTGAAGCTTAGAATTGGCAGGCCCAAATGGTTGCTGAAATTTGCGCAGAGATTCCTCTCAGGTAGTTGAACAATAAACTAGGGTATTTGGTCAGCTTTTTAGATTATGAGTCCAGTAGACTAAATCTTGCAGACAACAATAACATCGATACCACAAGGTAAATTTTATTTCTGAATGGGCTATCTCCCAAACACTACTTTACAGATCTAAGACACTGTAATCACTCTGCAGACTCAAATGGCGATGTTATTGTGGAGAAGAATCATTGAAACTGAAGAGACGTACAAATAACTCTATGTATCTTGGCACAAATATCTTTGCTACTCAATTACGTACGACATCTTAGTAGAATGCTATGGTTCTACACTTTACATCCATGCCACTGCTGCATAATCTCTTATCATGAAAATAAAGGTAACTAATTTGTGAAAACGTGGGGGGGGGGGGTGAATAAGTTACCATTTTAAAATCTTAAAACTTGTTGTATCAAATATCCGATTAAGCTTGTTGTAATATGAAATATGCCAATTATAGTTTTTGACTAGCATATACTAAAACAAGTTGTCACACAAATATAACCATCAAGTCACAACACAAGCAATAATATAATGCAAGTATAAAAGTAAAGCAGTAAGTAAAAAGAAAGCGCAAACCGGACACGATGATTTATAGTGGTTTGCTCACGGAGCTCCTCTCCGCCCTACTCCACTCCCCGAGTACCCAAATCAAGAGTTACTTCACTAAATCAACAAGCTCCCTTCTCGGCGGAGAAAACCTTACAAACGTCGCTTACACTTTTTTCGGTACAAAACTAAATAGAAGGTTCTAGTTCGAGGTAGAACCAACCTAACGTCGCCTATACAATATTTTTGACACTAAGCTAGATGTCAAGTTCTTTTACAAGGATACAACCACTCCCGGTATGTTTTATGGCCCAACATAAAAACCTTGTGTTTTATGGCACAAACACATAAACCATCTAATCTAGTTTGGTGAATAGATTATGATGATACAATGATGTTTACAATGATGATCCATGACACAAATGTCTAATGGATATGAGTGACTAATCTAAATGAACTTCCATTGATAGAAAGCCTTCAATGGATGAAGATCACAAGTTCCCTAAGCTTGTTGTGATAGATCTTCATATACGTATGCTTGTGGTGGATGATGGCTCAAGATCTCTGAGCTTGCTTCATAGGATCATTTCGGGAGTATGCTTACAATATAATGAAAGTTAGAAGTATTATGATCATGATGATAAGGGTGATTAATGTATGTTACTACATTTTTATCTACTTATCTAAATGTATGCAAAAGGGTGGAGAGAATATGTGTTCAAGTGGTGTGGAAATGAGTAAACAATGGGCTGCTATTTATAGCCAACAAGCTCAGCAACCCACGGATCAGACAGAACCAAAACAAGGGTTCCGTTCGTGTATGCATTTGGTTCCGTGGGGACCTGACAGAAAATCTTCAAAATCTTTTACAAATCTTGTTCAAATCTTTCCAAAATCTTTACATGATCTTGCTAGTATCTTACAAATATATTTTCTAAGACTTCCAAAATCTTTGGAAATCTTGTTTCAAATCTTTCCAAAATATTTACACAATCTTTCCAAGATATCTTTTGTGATCTTTCAAGATTTTGATGACACTATGCATGAGGTAATAAAACCATTTTCATTTTGATTAAAATGTAAACAAAAGTTTGTTTGTAAAATGTATTACTTAACTAGTTAATATATGTTTAACAAGTTGTACTATGTTAGTTTATGTGTTACTAAAAATGTCAAACTACTTATGCTATTATAGGATTTAAGTTATTATGTCATTAACATCATTTTTAGAAGTATGTAAACACATTTGTCTTAGTTTGACACCTAAAGTGCACTTTGACACCTAATGTGGCACTTATCCTATTTTGACACCTAAAGTGCACTTTGACACCTAATGTGGCACTTATTCTATTTTGACATGAATGCAACTTAAGAAGCATGATGTACAAGTAAAAATACTTGTATATGCAAAATGTAAAATGAGGTTTAACATAGAATGGTTAACCTTTTAAAATACTTAATGACTCTAAACGTATTTTAAACATTCTAAATGATTTGTTAAGGGGTTTGATCGTAATGCCACATAACAAACATGTACGAACCTGTGTTGTAGCATACGAGGACTTGAGATGTCAAGAGGCGTTGAAAGTGTGTTGAGACAAAATATTATTACGAGTAACTTGTACATTTTACGTTATGTATCAAGTTACATGTTTGTCATCAATCAATACAAATGAGACTGTAAAGATTAAATATCGTAATATTTGTACTAACAATCTCCCCTTTTTGATGATGACAAAATATGTATACGTGATAAAGAGTAAAATGTAAAAAGTTACTTGTGTCCGTACTAGCTTTTACATTACCTTCTCTTTTTACACTCTTCTCCCCCTTTTGTCGAAACAAAAAGGGTGTGCCCTTGGAGTTAACTTCATTTCTCCCTGAAAAGGCGAGCTTGCATCAACCCTAGTGAAGTTAAATTGTCTACTCCAATCCCCTATGGTTGTTATTGCCCTTATTAGGTAGCGGATCCATGGATCAAATTTAGACTCTTAACCTATATCAAGGTTAGTGTTGTGCAACATAAAAAAATATATAAGAAATGCATGATGAAGAAAATGCACATAGCAAACGATACACGTGGGTAAGTTATGTTAGACTATCTTCTACTCCTTTTTGTAGAAAAACAAAGGTGTGTCAAAGAATGAGAATGATTATGAATGCGTTCATGCTCCCCCTTGACGGTTTCTCCCCCTTGATCGAGGCATCAAGGTATGATTAAAAAGCTACAAAACAAATATCAGTGCAAAACTATATTCGTCCTTGGACGAGTATATGATATACAACAAAGAGTGTATAAGATGCATTCTATAAATGCTTGACGGAAGCTCCCCCTTGCTCTAGGGCGTCAAGATGAACCTACAAAACAAAAATTAGTACAATAGAAGCTATGTCTTTAGACAGATATGTCATATACAACCAAGTGTATAGACGATGCAATATGAGTGCTTGATAGATATTCCTCCTAGTTCGAGGACGTCAAGAAGCACCTACAATAAAAGAAGGAAAATAACCGATGTAAACTTCATCCTTAGATGAGTATGCTATATACAATCGAGCGTATATGATGATGAACCTACAATGAAAGGATTAGTGCAATATTTTCATCTTTTTGACAAAGAAAAATATGATGTGTATATATGATATAATCTATCAATGATATAATCACAAGCAACTCAAGATAGAGAACCATAATCATTTAGTAAAACATGTTAAAAGGTGTAATCTTATAATAAGAATTACAATCATAAGAAAAACAAGAATATAATATGATAAAAGCCTACAAAATAATGCCTAGAAGGAAGATATAATGTGAAGTTGAAATATTAAGAGTTAAAGTGAGTGGTGCTAGTGTTGGTGTTGGTTTACTAGTAGGATTCATGTGGTGATAACTTGATAGATGACTAAAGATTGATTAAAGTAGGTTTTTCATTAATCCATGGTGGAGATGATTAGTGAAGATGGTGATGGAATGTGGTGGTGAAAACATAGACAACTATTAAAGAACTAGAAACTCAAATGCTATAACGAATATAAAAATAGAAAATATGAACTCATGCAATCCTTATCTAAAATTCACATCTCGAGGGATATGACTCTCGTAATGCATAAGGGTTACGATTTGAATCATATTATTGATGCTAACAAGAATGAAATTCATTCATTGATTGACACAAATTATAAAAATGACATATTCTAGGTGAAAATGGGAGAAAGAGTATTAACATGGTTATGACCGACATGATCTTTTATGACATTATCATCTACCAAAGATGATGTATCATGCCATAATATATGCTCGAATGGAATTAAAAGGAAGTGTAGACAATGAGCACATAGGAACAGAAATTCCATATGAAAAAATTAAAAATACTAAATACCTATATAAGGATAAGAATGACATCATATGATGGGAGAGTGTTGGTTAGACCAACGTGTTGAGAATGACGGTTTTGATTAATATATCGTTTGCACTGACAATGACATGCATGATATGTGTCGAGGAAGAAAAAGGATGAGATCCTATGGTGGTGTTCTAGACAATGAAGTTGTGAGGTCCTGGTATAAGAAAAATCCTAGACTCCATTTAAATTAGTTGTTGGTTGTGGAGATGAAGAAGTTTGTCAAACACATGATGTGTTTTTCACTTGATGCGGTATTGGTGCAAACTTGTGATGTTGGGTTAAAAAGGCTTGAAATACTTGTGGTTTTGTGAACCGATTTTAACTAAATGGTGTGTACCTATGTGTTGGTATTTTATGGTGTAAGATACATGAGTAAGTATTCTTTAATACATTTTAACAATAGACAATTATGTGATTGAATTTCTTTCCGCCTTAAACGGTGGACATCCAATATAATATAAATGCATCGAATGAAGAATGATGATAAAGTGTTTTAGGAGGTTGCAGGTTAATGAAAGCGGTGAGCTTAGTAATGTTTTTGCGGATGTTGGTTAGCATACAAAGAACTTCATCCTTGAAGTTATGTAGCTCTTCTCTATCAATGTGAGATGATCGCATGATGAGGCATGTGGTTTTCTCATAGGAGGTGGAAAGGATTTAGAGATTTGTTATAGCTAAATAGTAATGAAGGTGATTTTTGGAAAGCGGAAGCAATAATGAGATTTGAAAAGAGGTCGTTTGAAAGATTCAAAAATGAAATGCCAAGTCTCTAAAACTTGATTCTATATGCTTTAAAACTATATGCGAGTGCAGGGTTCCCTAAAACATATTACTAATTTACGTAGCAATAAAGGGATTACAATTATGCGAAATGAGCATATAAAAGTTAGAACGAAGTGAGATAACAAAAGATTTGTTATCAACCTACAAAACAAGTAAATTAGTGACTAAAGATGTCAAAAAGATAGAGATCATAAGATAATATCTTATATAAACAGCACATTAAACTGCTAGATATAAAGTTACCACATAGCAGGATAGCATCAAGACAAACAATTATATTACGAGAGAGCATGACATTGTTTGAGATACGACATTGTGAAATTGTTTTGTTGTTAGGCTTAGACACTTAAGAATACTTATCCATTAATTAACACAATGATCTATGTGATTAATTTGTTGAATAAAAAGACTTTTAAAAGTTTATCATACCAAAAGCACTTTGACAAATTATAAGTACACACATGGCAAACAAATAGTGTGACAAAGTTACAAAAGAAGCAAGACGAAAGATTCATGCAAACCATTATAACATTTTGGAGCATGTATCATTTAGGCTATCCTACGAAAAGGCTTAATGAATGTTAACAAGAGACAAGAGCTTTCAAATATAGAAACATCATGTAAACACATCATGTATCAAAATGACATATCATGAGTTAACAAGTAACACGTTAATCTTGCAAAACAGCATACAACGAAAGAATGAAAATATTACAAAAATCATGTTAACATTTAGTAGCACGAAACATATAAGCATGTAGACAAAACCTTTCCAAGGTTTACACATTTGACTATTACTCAAGTAGTTATCATGATAACATCAAGATACTTAATCATATCAAACAAAAACATGTAATCAACACATGTATGTGTAATGCAAGTGATTTTAATAAACTAAAGAAAGAAGAGTCATATCTACTACTTGTTTGATTAATATTCCTAAGGCGAGGTAAAATATCTTATTTTAATATTTACTTTAGGAAAGTATAGGAATAAAGATTTTTCAAGTTGGAGAATGAATATTAGACTATTACTAGCGGTGCTCAATTAAGGCTAAACACGACCATTTTTACGGGTGATTCCACATACCCAACTTCTCTCCTGGAAGCAATTTCACCGTTAGGTCAAATTGAGATTCTAGTGCAATAGGTTCTCCAGTAGTCATTCTCATGTTAGAAAGATAGAAATTCCTATTTTTGCCTATTTAAGTACATAAAAGATGATAGTTTACCAATGCTTGGCTTAACGTGACTCAACTAAAACCATTATAACTAAGGTGATGAAGATGTCAAGTTATACACATGAATTTTAATAATGGTGTGTCAACAAACAATATGTTTCAATCTTGTGTTTAGAATTTAAGCTTATTGTATGATCTGATGGATGACATCTTTTATGTTGAGTTGAAGTGTGTACTATGAATGTGATTTGATCATCTAAGACCAAGAAATGTGTTTGTGTGTGATAATCAAATATGTTGAATTAAGAGCGTTCTCAAGAAAACTTTTTGGAATTTTATTCAACAAGAATCTAAGGTTACCAACTTCAATATGCTCTAGAGATGTGTAGTTTTAAGATTATCCCATGGGATAAAGTTATCATGCTTATGAAAACAAGTATGACAAGATGAAGGAGATACGTTAGTTCATAGAACTTGTAGATGTTTGTTCAAGATCATTTAGCCAATGAGGTGTAATGAAATCTCTTGTAACACAACCGTTCATGTTGCAAGGAGAGAATGATGCATAGGATATACATTATCCTTTTAACAAGATGAAAACTTAACGCATGATTTCTTAGGCATAATGTTTTTCCAAAACATCATGTTTTCTTAAATGAAGATATGAAGCCAAAGAGTTTAAATCGGATAGTCCTATCCTAAATATACTTGGTCTCAAGATTATATTCACTAGATGATGACAAGAGGAATTCACTCGAGTTTCTTATGTATACTCCTCAAAAGACTTTGTCGCTCGGGATGCATGAGGTTGGCTTTGAGATGGCATTTTAACATATGTTGTTAAAATGTTGATTTAAGGTTTAACGAAACTTATGTAGAAGTTTAACGACAAAGTATTATTAATAATTTGATGACTTGTGAAGGTAGTACTACTTATACCTAGTGGAAATTGAAAAAAAAAATGAACACGAGCATCATGCTCATTTGATAGTGGAGGTTCTAGCCATAATGAATCATCTAAGTCCCTATAGGTGGCAAAGAATGTTTGAGTTAGTTCAACATGCATTTGATTCGGTACGAGTGTTGGACAAAGGGTTTTTTGAGCAATAAACTCAACGGATTCAAATGATGGTAAGGATTGTGGATTGGTTGATTTAGATGGTAGGTCTTCTAGTGTGTCTAAAAAGGGATGTGGTGATGTAGAGATTTGTTGTACTATAGGAGTACTTAGGTTTCATAGATGTTGTGGTCCAATGGTTGGTACAACTAGTGGGTGAAGTGCTTGAAGTTTTGGTCATGTTTATGAAGCTTACGGGCTGAGATGTATCTCAAAGGTGAATGTGATAGGATGACGGTGAAAGAACAAGTGACTTGTTAGGATAAGTAAGTGTTCTAGTCGTGATAGGATAAGTGTTTTAACATATGTTATTAAAATACTTGGTGTTGATTTTCGAATATGACTTTTAGTGACTGCAATCGTAAGTCGAATTTACTTGAATATTTCAGACGAAATACTTAAGTTGTCAATCCTACTTTGAGATTATAAAGCTTAGGTTGCACTCAAGGATAGCAAGACTTGATAAAACATCTTTAACATAAGTGTGAGTTATGACTCTATGTAAATTGTTTTGGAGGATGACACATTATTTTCAAGTTAACCAAGTGAGGTAACATATGTAGATATATAGTCATAAGTTGGACTTGTGATTTTGATATTGTATCTTTGCAAAAAATGTGTTACACCCCGTGCCCGCTTAGACCAAAAACTTTGAACTTTTACGCGGAAACGCTTGACTTTTACGGACATCCTATCACTCTTTTGACCATTTACAAAAATCTATAAACATTCAGGCCTTGAGACTTTTTTTTTAAATGAAACTAGACTCAATTACCTTCAAAACGACGGGTGGCGCGACCCGTAACAACTTACGGTTTAAAAGATATGATTTTTCGAAAATTGACAAAATCTGAAATCACTTCCCAACCGCCGGTTGGGCTCCTCAGAAAGTCCCAACCGCCCAGGTTGAGATCTCAACCGCTGGTTGGGCTTCTCAGAAGGTCCCAACCACCCCGGTTGAGATCCCAGCTGCCGGTTGGGGTCTGCAACTTCAAAATACTTTTCGTTTCTAGCCCGTTTTCACTATATACAACCCATACGACTTCCACAATACCTCAAACTTAACCAAAAGTATTAACTAAACATATCAAATCTGTTTCACAATCACTTGACCCGTTTACAACCCAAAATGGGTGTATTTACACTTAATCCAAATGCCCCTTTAACTTGAACTATAATCACATAAAACATACTTTGACACACCGTTAGACCACCAAATCGTTATAACACCATTAATATACATGTTAACGCTTGAATCCACTTTACAAACCATTTATTGACTCACAAGGGTACCATCTTGAATGAACTCGGTATTCTACCTAGCTCCTACACATATCAAACCTTCGATCTTCCACATTCTTAAACCTTAATCCTTAGCTCAAGCTTACCATTCCCATCGCACATAAACCTACAAAAAATTAAACACTTAAACCGTAAACACGAATGCTTAGTAAGTAAAACGGGTATAACATAACATTACAATTCATTCACACATTACACATCATAACCTTTAATCCTTCATAACATTGAACAGTAACACATACCTTAACACTTAAGCATCAATATCCCTTCCTAACCCAGCCTTTCCTAATCCATCACTAACCTTAAACTTACTACCACATAACATCATCACACAAAACATTCATTAATCTTAACATATATGAACATCTAGACACATAATGCATAGAAGTCATCATAACATCATTTTATAGCCGGTTTACTTACCTTGAGTCCAAGCTAAGAAGCCACTCATAACATCACCATCATCACCATCATCATCTTTCACAATCATCATCAATCCTAATAACACATTTAATCAATACTATTAATAAGGGTTTATATAACCATTCATAACTTATCCATCATCCTCTTTACATCATCATATGATCATACTTTGATCATATGATGAATACCCACTTCAATCATAAACCTTAACCTCATAATCATCATTAACTCATAGATTAGAATACTAACTTGTAGTGGATCATTGCTAGAAAGGACTATGGGCATTGATCTTCATCTTCTTCATCCTTTATCACCAACTAACTTTTTCCCTCTCTTTTTCTTCTCCCTCAAAACCGGACCATAACACCTTATCTAAATAATGGTGGAAATGTCTAGAGCTTCCTAGATATAATTAGTTAGGTAGTATCTTTGGCCCTTTGGCACATTAAGCCCCTCAAGCCTTATTCCTTCTATTTTGGCCATAACTAACTTATAACACATTTAGTCTTTGACAGGTTGATTCGATAAACTGGTAAGGTGGTTAAACCTTTGTTGCTTTGTGTCTGTGATAAGTTGAGTTAATATGATCAAGTACGTGGAATTTACTTAATCACACTTAGAAGGTTATTTGTGTTGTGAAAATGGAACAGTTATGCTTGTGTATATAGAACAAAGAACATGCAATGTTATCACCAAACGATTCAATATTATTCAAGTTAATACGAGTGATCTTCAATATCACTAGGGTTACAAAGACCTTGAATCTTATGTTTTCTATGACTTGTGATATTTGTTCTATGTTCTTGAGAGTTATTTTCTAAGCACTAAAATAATTCACACACTATTCGTCACTTTTATATCTAGTCTAAGATCTTTCTTTTATAGCACAAGAAAGATCTTTACAATATTGTCAAGTCTTATCGAACGCTTGCTTTGAGAGTGTCAGTCATTAAGATACAACTTGTAGCTATGTTTACAACTTGTTCTGTGAATATAACATTATGACTGATCACATGGGGTAAGATATTATCTACCGTATATTGTTGACTTTAATACACATAATATCTTTTCATACTTATCCACTCAGCAGCAGAAAGTTCTTCACCAGCAGCAGAAACATAACACTAGCAGCAGAATCACTCAGCAGTAGAATGTTAACGCTAGCAGTAGAATCAAATGCTCTAGCAGCAGAATCATACTTAGAGTATTTCTTTGAGTAGAACCCGATATTAAACTTCTTGAATATTTAATTCCCAACAATCCTCCCCTAAACATGTGAATCCTTTTCAACATGTTTCTGAATTAAATTATGGATTGTGAAGATCTTTCAAACGCTTCTGTTCTTCAAGATTAAATATCTTTCTCAGTAACTCATCTGCTTTCTGTTCTTTGACTTTAACAATATCAATACACATCTTCAGGCTTCAAGCATTGACCTAAAAGATGGTGCAATTTCCTTGGATGGAGGATTTATAAGTGGCAATGATGCTGTGTATCTTGGATGCTTGTTTCAACAAGTAAAATCATCTATCAGCATGCCTTTGCAAGTGATGAACAAACGTGGTGAACTGAAATTGAAACTTTTCTTCGTTTGACCTAGATAGAACTTTCTCCTTTGGAATGCTTCATCCCTTCTGAATATATATAATAAGCTCTGTTCTTGTCATTTTCAACCTCCATGTCATCATCTTGTATGCTCTTGTCTTTTCCTCCCTTTCATTGGTTAATATTCCTTCTTTGGGCTTTATTTCCTCTCCTGAGGTATTACCTCCCCTAAGATGCAAATAACATTTTATCCTTCCCTGTTTGGAAGATCTCTCACTATGTACCAAAATATTTCTCTCCATCATCTGAGCTATCCATCAGAACATGTTATCAGACAATGTTGTACATGTAGCCATCAATTCCTTAAGAGTTTAAGTTGCTGCCCTCATCACTTCTAGGTGTGTTAACTCCTATGAGAGGTAATTCATGGGGCATTTGACTCATGGTCCATCAACTGATGGTTTTTGTGAGTCTCTTTGAAAATCCTTTTAAGAAATTTTTGCCTTAGCAGTATGTACTTGATTTTATTATTAAAACTCATACTGCTTTCAACCATTTTGAAGGGATTAAGTGTATAACAGACACTTAATCAAAATTTTGGTTTAAAGCAACCCCTGGTTGTGTGAGAACCAATGTTTTCAGTTATAAATAACTGCCTGTGTAAAGATAAACCTATTCAAAAGGCTTTCTTGACAGGGTTTCCAGCTCATAGTAATTGTTGCCTCTAACACAAGTGTTAGATTCACTTTTACTAGCTGTTCTTTCTATCAGATGTCCTTAGACTTGCTCATTATACTTAAAAGTATAAAATGATAGAAAGTGAGTTGTATCAGTTACTTTCTGATCAACTAAGTAGTCACACCCCCAAATTACGAGACTTGCAGCAGAATGGAGCATTCAAGGGCGTGACTGATCATAGCACCACAGTTACAGTTATATTGAACGACCTAAAGTGTCATTTCAAAAATACATCGTTTGATTGATTAAAAACATTCAGAGTTACAAAAGTTAGGTCCCAAAAGATGTTTCATGTTTGCGGAAATAAGTTTATACAAATCAAACGATAATGAGTGCATAAAAGATAAGTGAGACGCGTCGACACCGCGACTCCAAAATAGGTCCAAATGCAAGCCATGATGCGCATACCTTAATTACCTGAAAATACATTGCTAAAAATGGTCAACAATAATGTTGGTGAGAATCATAGGTTTATGTAAATGAAATGTTTGTACGGGAACCACAAGTATAAGGTGTATGACGAAACTATGCCACATAAAAATAATACATTAGCCCTTAAGCACATGACCCCGAAGCTAGACTGAAATGAAATGCCCCATCTGAGTGTTTGCCAATCACTCTAATATGATTCAAATGAAATGCGTCCGTTTGACCAGTTGGAGCGACCAACCCGGACGGAGGAGTCACCCTCAATAGATCTATTCACTCACTCTTGCTTGCTCACAATTAACGGTTTATGATTCCAAATAGGGGACTTTAATCAGGCAATGATGTAACTTAAGAAATGTAACTGAATTTTGATACTTTGGTCCATATGTAAAAATGATGCAATGTATTCTCCCCCGAGAATTTAGAAATTATGTATAAACAATGTAAAATTCGGGGCTATGAAAACTCACCGAAAACGAAGTGCACAACCAAAAGAGATAATGATGAAGTAACCACGAGGCGCCTACAAGCAACCTATATATATATATATATATATATATATATATATATATATATATATATATATATATATATATATATATATATACGCGTGTCTTAGTTTTAAAGAAAATAATACATTTATCTCAATATGCTATGTAAGTTATAATCTCAATTGTGCTTGACTCTTAATGGTTAAATAATTTTTTTAAGGTTGGATTTGACTTTTGAAATGATTTACAAATATGAATTATATATCTCACCCAACTTCAAGTTTTAACTCTATTTGTGTCTATAAGTCCAAAATAAGTCGCAAGGGTCCAAATTAAGTCCAAGAGTTCAATTCTTAGTCAAAAGGTTCAAATTATGATTAAAGGTCCAAGTTATATTAGGTGGTTCAAATTAAAACTTAAGGGCCCAAATTCATATGTCATTAACCTTTTCATAACTTATATCTCAAAATCTGATGGGATTTTTACGACTAGCTCATGATCCAAAATTCATATCTCTCAAACCGTAAGTCTAAAAACCATGTTCTTTATATTCCTAGGCAAAATTAACCAAGTATAACCACCTTTTATAATTTTTGTTTACAAGTCTGTCCTGAAGGTTATGCTGACTGAATTTTAGATTTTGCCAAAAAGGTTATATCTTGAAATCTATAAACCCTATGAAGGTGAAATCAATTGGAGATGATAGATCTACTTCTCTACTACAGTCCACATAAGTTAAGCAATAAAACTCAACTTATGCTCAAAATCCAAACAGTGTACAGATCTGACCTAGTTCCACCATAAAATTCATATCTCAATCATCGGGTATCGTCACGGGAATCACCACTTATGGAAATGACCACAAGACATAGATCTATAGCTAAATATTTTTCTTTTAGTCCAGATCTTACTGAGGTAAAATGGGTGAGTCGTTTTCCAACTGATATCATTTTGGACAGATTCATCTTTTCAATATCATGATTTTCTAAGGTTTATAAGCTAGGTTTTGCTACATTTTGTGGTACTACCAATCATAAACCTTTTTAAATGGATCAAATGCTAATATTTCCAGGAAATAAAAATGGTTTTTATAGAAAACATATGTGGTCTTTTATGAAAACCTTAAAATGAAACTAGTTTCAACAATCAAAGGTGTAACTACCAACTCTTGCATTATTTACTTCTTTCAAGCTTAGCCTCCTATCTAACTCCAAGGTTCCTATGAATATTTGATCAATCTCCAAATGTACATACACAAGTTTCTCTAATCTATTCTAATAATACTATAGTTAAGTAAATTTGAAGGAAAGAAAGGTTAGGAACTAACTTGTATGCTAGGATCTTCAATACAACACTAATGTAGCTAGGAAAATTAATCACCAAGGGTCTCCTTGGCCTTGCTAGATCATGATAGCAGCAACAAGGGGAAGGGAGGGCAGATTTTTCGTGAAAAGTAGCTAAGGTGATAAGAACTATGTGCAAAAGTTACCTATATATACCATCCTAAGACTTAGTGGAGTACATGTGTGTTAACCATGCAAATCAACCAAGACACTTAGTGTCTTGGCTTTGTAGAACCAGCCACCTAGCCCTAATGGGTGTTAGTGGTAAATTTTAATGTATTAATTTGGTTATTGGGTGTATTGTATAGTGTAGGTTGCTCCCGGTACTCAAATGTAAGGTTTTTAAGACACATAATGGAATACCGGGTAACGTAAAAATGTAAAACTTCTAAAAATATAACAACTTGTTATCATGACCTAGTTTATTATTTTTAGATGAGTGGTGAGTTCATCGGAGTGTATAAATATAATTGAAACCTAAAAACGAAGGTTTAGAATACGTAAAACGTAAAAGGTGCAAGGTTTATGTAAAAAATGGAAAAAAGTGAACAGTGACTCTTAAAATAGAATTATAAGGAACCAAAATTGTATAAAAAGTGTAGACTGGACATAGTCTAGTGTCGATTGAATTAATTATACGTTAAACGCCAGTTGTTACCAAAATTTGACAAAATCGTGAAATGAAACAGAAAATGGGAATTATAGAAATTTTTGAATAATAGGAGATTATAATGGAATATTAAACCACTATTAACATGAAAACCGATAGAAATTCTAAGCACGGCTCATGAATAGTTAAAAACACAAATGATCGCTAAACCGGTTACTATTTATGCGTAGCTTGTACGAATAAATGCCACAAGGATGATATTTTTGTAAAAATGACCTAAATTGATGATGATGTTACTGATGATGTGTAGAATACTCTAGTCTATATGAAGTGTTCTTACTGATGATGCATGACAACGCAGCTAAACCATACTGGTTACGCACATTTAAATACCCGTAAACCTAGTTTACGTAATAATGAATGATAACCATGAATAGTGATTGGTGAATAGTAAATGATGAATAGTAACTTGTTTGAAAAATGACCTGAAATTACGAGTTGTCACATAAGTCATCAATTCAATGTAAAACATCATAATCAAGCTTCAAGAAAGAAGTTTTAAGGAGGTTTGAAATTCCTAAACTTTTTCTATCATGAACCTATTATGACAGCAACTGATATTATCATTCTGCTGCTTCCATTTCACTTGAAACATCCTTTTTGTTCACACGATCATACCTGAAATTGTTAGTCTAAAACCAAAAGAACAATGTACAAAGTACTTGTCTTGTATTAGAATAATCATAGGACTAACTGTATGAATAACACAATTTAAATTTGTACTAGCAGCACAAACTTTTGTAATAGCAGTAGTATCTTTTAAAGCCAGCAGCACAAACAAAGATTTATTTACAAAAACACAAAGTTTAAAATCATTGAGGATTAAGCATTCCAATACTTGCTACCAAGTACTGAAACCTTCCAATATCAAAAGCTTTGGTTAGCAGATCTGCAAGGTTGTATTTTGAAGTAATTTTAAGAACTTGAATTAATCTTTTCTCATTGCAGTCTCTTATAAAGTGATGTCTAATTTCAATGTGTTTTGTTTTAGAATGTTGCACTGGATTTTTAATTATGCAAATTGTACTACTATTATCAATATGAATAACAGTGTTCATGAAATTGTACCCATAGTCAAGAAGTTGGTTTTGAAGCCATAAGACTTGAGCACAGCAACTTGCAGCAGCTACACATTCAGCTTCAGTTGTTGAAGTAGCCACAGTTGTTTGCTTCTTACACTGCCATGAGATAAGTCTACACCCAAGGAATTGACATCCTCCAGTTGTTGACTTTCTGTCCAAGCTAGCACCAGCATAATCACTATCCGAAAATGCTACCAAGTCAAAAGGTGGCTCTCTAGAATACCATAGTCCCAACCTAGGTTGACCCTTGAGATATCTAAAAATTCTCTTGACTGTTGTTAAATGAGAAACCTTTGGAGTTACTTGAAATCTTGCACAAACACAAACAGAGAACATGATGTCAGGTCTTGATGATGTGAGATACATCAAAGAGCCTATCATAGATCTGTAAGTGTGTACATCTACATTTTCTCCATCTAAGTCTTTTGGAAGAGGCTTCTCAGAGTCCATTGGTGTGCTTGCCATTTTTGAATCAGCAAAGTTGAACTTCCTTAGTATTTCAGCAACATATTTATCTTGACTAATAAATATGCCTTCATATTTAAAAATTGACATCCTCCAGTTGTTGACTTTCTGTCCAAGCTAGCACCAGCATAATCACTATCCAAAAATGCTACCAAGTCAAAAGGTGACTCTCTAGAATACCATAGTCCCAACCTAGGTTGACCCTTGAGATATCTAAAAATTCTCTTGACTGTTGTTAAATGAGAAACCTTTGGAGTTACTTGAAATCTTGCACAAACACAAACAGAGAACATGATGTCAGGTCTTGATGATGTGAGATACATCAAAGAGCCTATCATAGGTCTGTAAGTGTGTACATCTACATTTTCTCCATCTAAGTCTTTTGGAAGAGGCTTCTCAGAGTCCATTGGTGTGCTTGCCATTTTTGAATCAGCAAAGTTGAACTTCCTTAGTATTTCAGCAACATATTTATCTTGACTAATAAATATGCCTTCATATGACTGTTTAACTTGCAAACCCAAAAAGATTGTAAGTTCCCCCATGGAACTCATCTGAAACTTATCATGCATAAGCTTCTCGAACTCCAAACACATCTCCTTCCTTGTAGACCCAAAGATAATGTCATCCACATACACCTGCACTAACAGAAGATCCTTCTTGTGCTGTTTGATGAAACGTTTCTGATCAATCTTTCCTCTTTGAAATCCATTTTCTTTTAAATAGGAAGCTAGTGTTTCATACCATGCTCTAGGTGCCTGATGAAGGCCATAAAGAGCCTTAACTACTCTGTACACTTTGTTTGGATGGTCAGGATCAATGAAACCTGGAGGTTGTGAGACATACACCTCTTCTTCAATTGTGCCATATAAAAATGCACTCTTGACATCCATTTGGTAAACTGTGAAGCCTAAAAATGAAGCATAAGCTAAGAAAAGCCTAATTGCCTCAAGTCTTGCTACTGGAGCAAAAACCTCATCATAGTCTATCCCTTCTTGTTGTGTGTACCCTTGGGCTACTAACCTAGCCTTATTCCTAATCACTATTCCCCTTTCATCCCTTTTATTCTTGAAAACCCATCTAGTGCCAATTACCTTTGCATCCTTAGGTAAATCAACTAGCACCCATACCTTCTGAATCTTGAACTGAAGAAGATCCTCTTGCATAGCTTCTACCCAGCTTGAATCATCTAAGGCTTTCAGAATGTTCTTTGGTTCATCTTGTGAGAGAAAACATACAAACAAGCAAAGCATAAAGGGCATCAAGAAGCCCTTGTTGGTCTGAAGACATCAGTTGTTGTCTTGTCTTCACACCTGATTGTACATCTCCAATCACATTGTCTAGGGAGTGGACTTTGTGAATCCTTGTGTGTGGGGTTGAAGGAACTTGATAGTTAGGTGTGATATTGCTCAAATCCACCTCATTATCTGAGAAATCTGCTTCATTTGAGTCTGAAGGGCCAGCAGTAGAATCATTTGGCCTAGCAGCAGAAAAATTAAGCCTAGTAGTAGAATGCTCTGTCTCAGTAGCACTATCATCAGCAGAAACATTTTGTTGTTCCTTTGTTCCATCTTCTTTGTGTTCACTTTCAACATCTTCTTTAGTTTTACCAGAAGAATATTCATCATTTGTTGAAGTTGAAACCACAATGGTACTTATTGGCATCCAAATATGATCTTGATTTGTCTCATTGTCTAACCCTGCCTTATTTGTTGTTTGTGAACCTGAAAAACCATTAGTTTCTGCAACAACAGGCACATAATTCATAGAATGGGTTAATGACTCTAGATCAAATAGCCAATTAGGACCTTCACCTACTACATTGGATTTATGCTCTAAAAATTCCACATGTAGGTTTTCCTCTACTTTCTTAGTTCTTAAGTTGAATACTCTAAATGCTTTACTATTGAGAGAATATCCAAATAAGAAACCTTCATCTGCTTTGCCATCAAATTTTCCAAGATGGTCTAAGGTATTGAGAATTGTCTCATGACATCCAAAAGGTCTAAGAAATCCTATTGCAGGAGTTCTACCTCTAAAAAGTTCATATGGTGTCTTATTGTGAGGCTTAACAACTAAAACTCTATTCTGAACATAGCAAGCAGTGTTGACTGCTTCAGCCCAAAAAGTTATAGGTAGCTTAGAATCAGCTAACATAGTTCTAGCAGCTTCTATTAGTGTTCTATTTTTCCTTTCAGCAACTCCATTCTGTTGTGGAGTTCTAGCAACACTAAATTCTCTCCTAATACCCTTTTCTTTGCAGAATTCATCCATAACTCTATTTTTGAATTCTGTCCCATTATCACATCTAATGACTTTTACTCTTTCATCTACTAGGTTTTCTATCTCAGTAATGAAAGTCTTAAGGATGCTAGGTGTCTCATCCTTAGTAGCTAAAAAGAAAACCCATATAAATCTACTATAGTCATCAGTAATAACTAGACAATATCTCTTATGTTGCATACTTCTAACATTTGTAGGACCAAATAAATCCATATGAAGCATAAACAATGATTGATTGATAGAGTTAAAAATCTTGGGCTTACAAGTGGCTTTGTGTTGTTTGCCTTTAAGACAAGCAATGCATGTTTGATCATTTTCAAATCGTTTTTGAGGTAAACCTCTTACCAAACCATTCTTAACAATCTGATTTATGGTTTTGAAATTAATATGACCAAGCCTCCTATGCCATAACATTGATTCATCCAATGTGTACTTTGCAACAAGAAAAGTTAAATCCTTTTTAGGAACAATGTTCTCCATGTCTACACTGTACATATTGCCCTTTCTAGGAATTTTAAGAAGCACTTGACTTTCATCAGGCATCTTAAAATCAGGAGAAAGTACAAGACATTCAGTGTCACAGAAAAGAACTTTGTTCTTTTTGTCACACATTTGTGAGACACTAAAAAGATTATAATTTAGCTCTTGTACATAGTACACATCTTCAAAATCTAAATTTCCAGTTTTGATTGTACATTTACCAGAAATTTTGCCACCAACACCTCCTCCAAAGGTAACATAGCCTCCATCTATTGATTGAAAATCTAAGATATAAGACTTGTTGCCTGTCATGTGCCTTGAACATCCACTATCTGAGTATCCTTGATCCTCTTGTTTATCAATTGAATGTTCCTGCACAGAAATGAGAAGTATCAGTTTCTTTTGGGGACCCAAGCCATTACTGACTTGGATCTGCCTCTTGCATCAATGAAATTTAATCTCTTAAGAACAGTTGATGCAACATTGGATTTAAGAATCCAACATGCTGAGGCCTTAACAGCATTTGCCCTGTTTTCCCTAGCAGCAGAATGAACTACATGCTTAGCAGCAGAAACTGCTAGCTTTGTAATTGTTCACTTAATTTTCCAAACTTCTTTTTGGACCACTGCTTTTGTTTGAATGGGCCTTTGAACAGTCTTTGATGCATTTGTATAAAAAGATTTTGCATATTTAACTGTTGGTCTTGGGTTAACAGTCATGAATGGTCTAGCAGCAGAAATTGCTTTTGTAACTGCTATGGGTTTTGTTCTCTTAGATTTAGAGTGAAAGTGAGTTTGAGGAGTTTGCCTTTTGAAATTCACCCTATTGTTTTCATACCCAGATACCCATTTGTTACAGAAAGCTGCAAGATGATCAAAACTACCACATGTGTAACAAGCTTTATTATAAAAGAAAAAGTCATCACCTAATTGGTTAGACTTGAGGCCATTCCAATTTCTTTGGTTACCTCTAGGCTTGCTAGTGGATCTATGTTGTTCACAATATTTAACTGGTTGCCTAACATGTTTAATGTTTGATCTAGGCTTAACAGTATCCTTTTTGATCACTTTAGGAATCCTTGTTCCTGCTTTCTTAACTACTTCAGGTTTAGACATAACCTGTTCATCTTCTTCATCATCAGATACCCAGTCTTCAATGACTACTCTATCTGATCTTCTATCAGAGGACACCTTGTCCTCAGGAAGTGAAGTTTTACTTAAACTTTCACTTACTTTCTTAGATTCATCAACAACTAGCTTGGTCTTTGGTTGGACACCATATTGTAGCTCTGGTTGTTGAAATTCAGGGACACCTGAATTTTCTAGGTCAATCCCTAGGGGTTTAGGGATACCTCTGTATGGAGGTGGGACACTCTTATATCCTACTCCTGACTTAGCTCTATTAATCACTTGACATTCTATCATGTTGGTCACACCTCAAGAAGCATGTTCTAGTGTCTGTGTAGTCAAGAGAATGTTTCCATTTTCCTTTTTGACCCTATCAAAAGCCTCTCTTAAAAGCTTAATTTCAGCATCTTTAAAGAATATGTCATGTCTTAGGAGAGCTTTGTCATCATAAAAAGCAAGTTCATTTTCTTTGTAGTATAAGATCTGCCTTTCTGTTGATTCTAAACCACACTTATAATTAATGTAGTTTTGATGAGTTTTGCCTAGCTCTTTCGTTTGTTCATCATAATGTTTGATTAAAGTTTGTAATTCTTTAAGAGCAGTACAAGCATTTGAACAAGCTTTATGAGATTGTACCTCAGTAGTAGAAAAAGCCATGAGTCCCATTTGTGAAGAATCTTCTTCTTCATCAGCCATGAAACTCCAATCAAAACCTAGCCCATCAATAGCTACCATAGCCTTTGAGTTTGGCTCAGAAACCTCCCTTCTTTTGGATGTGCTTCCAAAACCTTTGTTCTTGCTATCTTGCTGCCTTGGCCTTCTACAATCTCTTGAGAAGTGACCCATCATGTGGCAGTTATAGCACTCTATCTTTGACTTATCAAAACCAGCAGTATCAGTATTGATGATTAAGAGCTTCTTCCCCGTTCTTTGATAGAACTTCTTGGCTCTCAAGCTAAGAAGAGAAATTTGCCACTTTAGGCCCATTTCCTCCAGATCATCATCATTGATCTCTTAGAGGTCTTCATAGGTGAGCATGGACCCATTATTTTGACTTGTAAGAAATGCACAACAAGTCTTTTCATCCAAAATACCCAAGGTACTGCTTGATGAACTAGCAGCACCAACACCATCAACAACTTTCACCTCTTCACTTGATTTTGAGGTACTAGGAGTTGACATAAAAGCCATGTTCCCAGTATTAGAACTAGTACCTCCATTCTTCTTCAAATCTTGCTCCACAATCTTAAAGTTGCTATACAAATCTATCAACTCCATTGTATCAAGGTCTAGCTTGTTCTTCCAGACAACAACATGCATAGCCCACTCTTCTGGTAAGCTTCTCAGAAATTTGAGTTCAAATCTTCTTGAGGTATTTCAACCCCAAGAATAGCAAGTTGGCTCACAATATTCTGAAGCCTATTAAACATATGGTCAAGAGATTCATTGTATGTAGAGGAGAAGTTTTCAAACTGCTACTTGAGCAGTGTCTTGTGGGTTTTCTTGGTGGCTTCATTTCCACCATATCTGGCAATAACAGCTTCAAATAATAACTTGGCATCTTTGAACTTGCTGAAGTTTAGAAGTTGATCATTGGGAATGGTCATCATCAGCATGCTTCTTGCCTTTAAGTCATTTTTCTTCTTTATTCTATCTTCTGCAATTGTTGGCTTTGTCTGCAGAGTTGTCACCACTTTGCCGTCCACTGTTGATGAAATGGTTATAGGCTGGTAAGAGTTTCCATCTTCAATGATTTCCAAAAGTGCATAGTCTTGCACTTGGAAATATTGCTCTATCCTCAGCCTCCACATCTCAAACTCATTCTGTTTGAGCATGGGTATTTTTGCAGCAACATTGGTCTGAATAGATTCAACGTCCATTTCTTCTTCGTCTTCTTCTAAATCAACTATATCAGCCTTGCTCTGATACCAATTGAGGGGTTGATTCGATACACTGGTAAGGTGGTTAAACCTTTGTTGCTTTGTGTATGTGATAAGTTGAGTTAATATGATCAAGTAGGCGGAATTTACTTAATCACACTTAGAAGGTTATTTGTGTTGTGGAAATGGAACAGTTATGCTTGTATAGAACAAAGAACATGCAATGTTATCACCAAATGATTCAATATTATTCAAGATAATACGAGTGATCTTCAATATCACTAGGGTTACAAAGACCTTGAATCTTATGTTTTCTATGACTTTTGATATTTGTTCTATGTTCTTGAGAGTTATTTTCTAAGCACAAAAATAATTCACACACTATTCGTCACTTTTATATCTAGTCTAAGATCTTTCTTTTATAGCACAAGAAAGATCTTTACAATATTTTCAAGTCTTATCGAACGCTTGCTTTGAGAGTGTCAGTCATTAAGATACAACTTGTATCTATGTTTACAACTTGTTCTATGAATATAACATTATGACTGATCACATGGGGTAAGATATTATCTACCGTATATTGTTGACTTTAATACACATAATATCTTTTCATACTTATCCACTCAGCAGCAGAAAGTTCTTCACCAGCAGCAGAAACATAACACTAGCAGCAGAATCACTCAGCAGTAGAATGTTAACGCTAGCAGTAGAATCAAATGCTCTAGCAACAGAATCATACTTAGAGTATTTCTTTTAGTAGAACTCGATATTAAACTTCTTGAATATTTAATTCCCAACAGTCTATAACAACTTTAGCCCCTTAGGTCTATTCTTTTCCATTTGAGCCACATAATACCTTCTATTACCACATTACACATTCTTTGACTATCAGGTTTGACCAGGACACAACATTCGTTGACTAACCAATCATGTTAAGTCCTTAGTCAATTTCATCTAGGGTGGGGCCTATTTGGTCCCGGGGAACGGGTCTAACAATTCTACCCCCTTATTTAGATTTTGTCCCCGAAATCTCTTGTCTATTTCTAACCAAAACTTAGTCTCGCTTTACCCCCATTCCTAGCACTTCCCGTTCTTAATACATTTAGTTACGACGATCTAAGTGATCTTGCAACTCTATGCATACCATAACATATCACATGTCCTTAATCCTCGTTACTTTCCGCTTACTTCTATAACCATACAACTCTTACTTAGATTATTACATAATACGAGACATACTTACTATAACTAGTTATCATTCCAATCCATTCTATTATCATTACATTACATTCTCACTTGCTTTATCCTATGTTCCCATTCTTTGACTATACGTTACTTGAGAGAATCGAACTATTTGGTTTTACATAATTACACTTGGCTAATACTTTCACATTCTATCAACGCCACTTAACCATTTCTTTTTCGTCTCTACAATTACCTTATTTCTTCTACTTCTTTCTTCATGTCATTTTCGTTTACCTTTTAAGTCTTATAGAAATATTACATGAATTAGCTTTATAACATCATACTTTAACATTTTCCGACACATTACACATGACATTTATCATCAATTATTTCAATTATTCACATTTTGTACCACACCACAAATACGTATTACAACATTTTTAAGCATCATTTCAATTCCTTAATTTCATCAACTTATACTTAACCCTCAAAACATAGGTTTCTCATAAACCTCAACTAGCAGTCGAACCCTAATTCTAACCCTCCTATCTTAGTCCTTATAATTTCTAACTAATTCTAGACTTCCACTTTCTACTCCTCTAACCCTACTCGTGCCGTGTCGGAAACACATAATTCCACTCATTCATATTTCCTCATTTACATGGAGAGGCGTCCCAATCGATGTAAATCAAGAAATATAAACTCATGGTTATGTACTTCTGACATAACACTACTACTCCTATATCCCAATTTAACTTTTATTCTCTCATCCTTTTTATACTTCACACTTCCTTTTTTGAACTGGATCCATATCATTATCACATACATTATGGGGATATTTTTATTACCAAAGATGGAGGCAACCCCATTGCCGATGAAGGCAATACGTTTCATCCCGAAGGATCTTTAACATATCCCGAAGGATCCTTTAACATTCATTAGCTCGGTCATCCTGAAGGATACTATCATTCATCATCATTAGCTCGGTCATCCCAAAGGATACCATCTTTAACCTTTCACATTTCCATCATTGATCCAAGTCATAGCATTGTAACGCACACATTATCTCATTTATTTTTATTTTTTTTTAGTGAAAGCAAACTCATAGAGCATATGAACCTGCTTATTATAATTACACATTTCTATTTGTTTACCATCCTACATTCTTAATCCGCATTAATTATTTTCACATCTTTACTTTACTCTTTAGCCTATCCGACTTCCTCCACATTTAAACCTTACATAGGTTAGTTTCATTCTTTCATTAGCATCATTCATTCTTCTTATACATTTTAAGTCTTTTACACATTCTTATCTCATTTAATTTTCACGTCACATCCTTTCGCTTAACTCATCACGTTTTATTATTCAACACTTTCATCATAATAATCACCGCTAATGGGGCACATTAGCCGTGATATAATAATTTTTGAACAACACCCTAACTTCATACATACTCATCTCATTCTCTCTTATATTCTTGACTCATTGCATTCTTATTCTCATACCTTATTTCATTTCTTAAATCACTTATGTATTTAAGCAATATTATTCTATCTCGCCTTTTACATATTTACCCTTCATGGATCAATAACTATAACACACTCATTAGCGTCACCTTTTCTTCGCACACATTCTATTACATAAGCTCGTTACGTTTACCACACAATATCTCATTACATTCTAGCTTTCGTACTTAACTCATCTCATTACTTATCTATGCATTTAGAGCATTGCTGCTCTTGGTCATCATTTACATATCATTTTGCTTTGATCTCATTTTATTAGACATTTATCAATCAATATGTCAAGTCATTCTTGCTTTCATTGCCTATCACCATAACATCGTTATCATTACTTCACATTCATGTACAAACTCAATCCTCCTACCTATTCATCTTAACACTCTTTATCAAAACTTCACGTTTAAACTTAAACCTCAAGTACTTTACCTTACCGTTACCCCGTCTCTAAACCACTTTAACATTAGTCTTTAGTCACTAAATATAATGAGAACATATGTTGGTCACATTTCATGCCATCATTCTCTAACCTCATTCTTTAATATTCAAGTCATTAAACACTTAATCATTAATTCACTAGTTTCATCTTGTCTTTTCACGCTATACCTTAGTACACGTAATATCATTACGATCCACACTTAAAGCGTCATTGCTTAATTCACTTGCTAGCCCATCTCTAAAACCACTTATCATTCCTACTCATATTCCATTACCGTTACTTTAACATACATTCATATAATCACAATATAATCACCGACACTAACCGAAGTGCACGGTAAACAATTCACTACGTGTCATCACAAATCAGTCGCTTCTAATTTACTAATTCTATGATCACTAATTGTTCATTATTCAAGCATTTCTTAGACTAAAACTTTTTCGTCTCCTTTTCTCTTTGCCTTACACATTTTAATTACTCACCTATCACTTTTCATTACCTTGACACTGTCTTAGTAATACTCATCTTTTTCATACGCTCGTACATATGAATATACACATTATATTTCATCTGAGTTGTCACATTACACTCATCGTTTTCTTGTCAACTTCACGTTATCCTCTTACTCCATTTTACACATGTTCATTCCTTTAATGTTATCTATTTCAATCTAGATTGACTCACCTTAATCTTGACATGGCTGAAACCAACATTAAACGTAAATTACTTTCTAGGCCATATATTGGTCTTACGTTGTAATCTAACTCGTTCATCTACCCGGCTTCTAACACTTCATATCACGACAAGAATTCTAGTAATGATTCATCTAATTCAGGTTCCCTTACAGATAACTTTTTCAACTTATTCTATACACCACATTACTACACACATTCCTAATCACTTTGCCTATGATAAAATAACACCTTACACATAAATGACAAACACATTAGTACATACTTGGTCTCATTCATACTTAAAGTCCACATTCGATCATTCTTTCCATAAAAATATACTTCACTAAACACTTATACTTCGTTAGTCTATTATTAAATTATGATTTAAAACATTTGAAAATGTCTATGTCATACTACTTGTCTATTATCATTGAGGTACTTACTACTTTTACTTTATTAATTTACGCAATGGCTACTTCATGTATCCTTCATTACCTATACACTTCTTTAGCACCTTACAGTTACACATCTCATCCCTACATCTTACCCGAGCATCTAAATCTTCGTCACATACCCATACTTATATATCCTTAACATTCTTATAAAGACAAATCTTACTCAATCCTATAACCCTTACTAGGTCATCATTCCTTCAAACACAATACATACAAATCATTCGCCAAACCACAATTTATACAATTTAAGTTAATCTTGATCTTTGGTGCATTATATTATAACATACTCCATACTTCCAACACTAACCACTAGTGTCCTCATAACAAAACACACCTTTTAATAATCCTAAACATCAATTTGCATCAAAAGGGCTTTACTCTACGCCATACAATGAATATCATTCACTTACATAACACTTAGCATGATAAACCCACCGTAGGGTTATTTTACATATACGTTAACACTATAAGTCACATACGCTCTTAATAATTGAATACATAGACATATCTTGCACTCCATCTCATATTTAACAATCTATAACCCGTTTCTAACTCATTACTTCTATATTTAACTACATCCACATCACAATATTCACATTACATCTTAGCCATAGCCTAATCTCATTATTACTATAAGTACTTTCACGTTATACCACTAAGGCATCTATTTCCCACATTACTTAAACTTAAGCTCAACGCATCTACGAGTGGTTTAAGTCTAGGCAACCTAAAGTGGAAACCTAATTCACTAAAACCGAAGCTCTGATACCAAGTTGTTACACCCCGTGCCCGCTTAGACCAAAAACTTTGAACTTTTACGCGGAAACGCTTAACTTTTACGGAAATCCTGTCACTCTTTTGACCATTTACAAAAATCTATAAACATTTAGGCCTTGAGACTATTTTTAAATGAAACTAGACTCAATTACCTTCAAAATGACGGGTGGCGCAACCCGTAACGACTTACGGTTTAAAAGATGTGATTTTTCGTAAATAGACAAAATCTGAAATCACCTCCCAACCGCCGGTTGGGCTCCTCAGAAAGTCCTAACCGCCCAGGTTGAGATCTCAACCGCCAGTTGGGCTTCTCAGATGGTCCCAGCCGCCGGTTGGGGTCTGCAACTTCAAAATACTTTTCGTTTCTAGCCCGTTTTCACTATATACAACCCATACGACTTCCACAACACCTTAAACTTAACCAAAATCATTAACTAAACATATCAAATCTGTTTCACAATCACTTGACCCGTTTATAACCCAAAATGGGTATATTTACACTTAATCCAAACGCCCCTTTAACTTGAACTATAACCACATAAAACATACTTTGACACACCGTTAGACCACCAAATCGTTATGACACCATTAATATACATGTTAACGCTTGACTCCACTTTACAAACCATTTATTAACTCACAGGGGTACCATCTTGAATGAGCTCGGTATTCTACCTAGCTCCTACACATATCAAACCTCCTATCTTCCACATTCGTAAACCTTAATCCTTAGCTCAAGCTAACCATTCCCATCGCACATAAACCTACAAAACATTAAACCCTTAAACCGTAAGCACGAATGCTTAGTAAGTAAAATGGGTATAACATAACTTTACAATTCATTCACACATTACACATCATAACCTTTAATCCTTCATAACATTGAACAGTAACACATACCTTAACACTTAAGCATCAATTACCCTTCCTAACTAAACCTTGCCTAATCCATCACTAACCTTACACTTACTACCACATAACATTATCACACAAAACATTCATTAATCTTAACATATATGAACATCTAGACACATAATGCATAGAAGTCATCATAACATCATTTTATAGCCAGTTTACTTACCTTGAGTCCAAGCTAAGAAGCCACTCATAACGTCACCATCATCACCTTCATCATCTTTCACAATCATCATCAATCCTAATAACACATTTAATCAATACTATTAATAAGGGTTTATATAACCCATCATCCTCTTTACATCATCATATGATCATACTTTGATCATATGATGAAAACCCACTTCAATCATAAACTTTAACCTCATAATCATCATTAACTCATAGATTAGAATACTTACTTGTAGTGGATCATTGCTAGGAAGGACTATGGGCGTTGATCTTCATCTTCTTCATCCTTTATCACCAACTAAATTTTTCCCTCTCTTTTTCTTCTCCCTCAAAACCGGACCATAACACCTTATCTAAATAATGGTGGAAATGTCTAAAGCTTCCTGGATATAATTAGTTAGGTAGTATCTTTGGCCCTTTGGCACATTAAGCCCCTCAAGCCTTATTCCTTCTATTTTGGCCACAACTAACTTATAACACATTTAGTCTATTACAACTTTAGCCCCTTAGGTCTATTCCTTTCCATTTGAGCCACATAATACCTTCTATTACCACATTACGCATTCTTTGACTATCGGGTTTGACCAGGACACAACATTCGTTGACTAACCAATCATGTTAAGTCCTTAGTCAATTTCATCTAGGGTGGGGCCTATTTGTACCCGGGGAACGGGTCTAACAATTCTACCCCCCCCCCTTATTTAGATTTTGTCCCCGAAATCTTTTGTCTATTTCTAACCAAAACTTAGTCTCGCTTTACCCCCATTCCTAGCACTTCCCATTCTTAATCCATTTAGTTGCGACGATATAAGTGATCTTGCAACTTTATGCATACTACAACATATCACATGTCCTTAATCCTCGTTACTTCTATAACCATACAACTCTTACTTAGATTATTACATAATACGAGACATACTTACTATAACAAGTTATCATTCCGATCCATTCTATTATCGTTACATTACATTCTCACTTGCTTTATCCTATGTTCCCATTCTTTGACTACACGTTACTTGAGAGAATCGAACTATTTGGTTTTACATAATTACACTTGGCTAATACTTTCACATTCTATCAACACCACTTAACCATTTCTTTTTCGTCTCTACAATTACCTTATTTCTTCTACTTCTTTCTTCATGTCATTTTTGTTTACCTTTTAAGTCTTATAGAAATATTACATGAATTAGCTTTATAACATCATACTTTAACATTTGCCGACACATTATACATGACATTTATCATCCATTATTTCCATTACTCACATTTTGTACCAAACCACAAATACATATTACAACATTTTTAAGCATCATTTCAATTCCTTAATTTCTTCAACTTATAATTAACACTCAAAACATAGGTTTCTCATAAACCTCAACTAGAAGTCGAACCCTAATTCTAACCCTCCTATCTGAGTCCTTATAATTTCTAACTAATTCTAGACTTCCACTTTTTACTCCTCTAACCCTACTCGTGCCGTGTCGGAAACACATAATTCCACTCATTCATACTTCCTCATTTACATGGAGAGGCGTCCCAATCGATGTAAATCAAGAAATATAAACTCATGGTTATGCACTTCTGACATAACACTACTACTCCTATTTCTCAATTTAACTTTTATTCTCTCATCCATTTTATACTTCACATTTCCTTTTTAGACCTGGATCCATATCAGTATCACATTCATTATGGGAATATTTTTATTACCAAAGATGGAGGCAACCCCATTGCCGATGAAGGCAATACGTTTCATCCCGAATGATCTTTAACATATCCCGAAGGATCCTTTAACATTCATTAGCTCGGTCATCCTGAAGGATACTATCATTCATCATCATTAGCTCGGTCATCCCGAAGGATACCATCTTTAACCTTTCACATTTCCATCATTTATCCAAGTCATAGCATTGTAACACACACATTATCCCATTTATTTTTATTTTTTTTTTAGTGAAAGCAAACTCATATAGCATATGAACCTGCTTATTATAATTACACATTTCTATGTGTTTACCATCCTACATTCTTAATCCGCATTAATTATTTTCACATCTTTACTTTACTCTTTAGCCTATCCGACTTCCTCCGCATTTAAACCTTACATAGGTTAGTTTCATTCTTTCATTAGCATCATTCATTCTTCTTATACATTTTAAGTCGTTTACACATTCTTATCTCATTTAATTTTCACATCACATCCTTTCGCTTAACTCATCACGTTTTATTATTCAACACTTTCATCATAATAATCACCGCTAATGGGGCACATTAGCCGTGATATAATAATTTCCGAACAACACCCTAACTTCATACATACTCATCTCATTCTCTCTTACATTCTTAACTCATCGCATTCTTATTCTCATACCTTATCTCATTTCTTAAATCACTTATGTATTTAAGCAATATTATTCTACCTCGCCTTTTACATATATACCCTTCATGGATCATTAACTATAATACACTCATTAGCGTCACCTTTTCTTCGCACACATTCTATTACATAAGCTCGTTACGTTTACCACACAATATCTCATTACATTCTGGCTTTCGTATTTAACTCATCTCATTACTTATCTATGCATTTAGAGCAATGCCGCTCTTGGTCATCATTTACATATAATTTTGCTTTTATCTCATTTTATTAGACATTTATCAATCAATATGTCAAGTCATTCTCGCTTTCATTACCTATCACCATAACATCGTTATCATTACTAAACATTCATGTACAAACTCAATCCTCCTACCTATTCATCTCATCCTCATTTACATTCTTAACTTATTGCAATTAACTTTTAGCATTCAAATTTTTCGTTTAATTTCCATCCTTTATATACCAACACTCTTTATCACAACTTCACGTTTAAACTTAAACCTCAAGTACTTTACCTTACCGTTACCCCGTCTCTAAACCACTTTAACATTAGTCTTTAGTCACTTAATATAATGTAACCATATGTTGGTCACATTTCATGCCATCATTCCCTAACCTCATTCTTTAATCTTCAAGTCATTAAACACTTAATCATTAATTCACTAGTTTCATCTTGTCTTTTCACGCTATACCTTAGTACACTTAATATCATTACGATCCACACTTAAAGCGTCATTGCTTAATTCACTTGCTAGCCCATCTCTAATACCACTTATCATTCCTACTCATATTTCATTACCGTTACTTTAACATACATTCATATAATCACAATATAATCACCGGCACTAACCGAAGTGCACGGTAAACAATTCACTACGTGTCATCACAAATGTCGCTTCTAATTTACTAATTCTATGATCACTAATTATTCATTATTCAAGCATTTCTTAGACTAACACTTTTCTATCTCCTTTTCTCTTTGCCTTACACATTTTAATTACTCACCTATCACTTTTCATTACCTTGACACTGTCTTAGTAATACTCATCTTTTTCATACGCTCGTACATATGAATATACACATTATATTTCATCTGAGTTGTCACATTACACTCATCGTTTTCTTGTCAAGTTCACATTATCCTCTTACTCCATTTTACACATATTCATTCCTTTAATGTTATCTATTTCAATCCAAATTGACTCACCTTAATCTTGACATGGCTTAAACCAACATTAAACGTAAATTACTTTCTAGGCCATATATTGGTCTTACGTTGTAATCTAACTCGTTCATCTACCCGGCTTCTAACACTTCATATCACGACAAGAATTCTAGTCATGATTCATCTAATTCAGGTTCCCTTACAGATTACTTTTTCAACTTATTCTATACACCACATTACTACACACATTCCTAATCACTTTGCCTATGATAAAATAACACCTTACACATAAACGAAAAACACATTAGTACATACTTGGTCTCATTCATACATAAATTCCACATTCGATCATTCTTTCCATAAAAATATACTTCACTAAACACTTATACTTCATTAGTCTATTATCAAATTAAGATTTAAAACATTTGAACATGTCTATGTCATACCACTTGTCTATTATCATTGAGGTACTTACTACTTTTACGTTATCAATTTACGCAATGGCTACTTCATGTATCCTTCATTACCTATACACTTCTTTAGCACCTTACAGTTACACATCTCATCCCTACATCTTACCCGAGCATCTAAATCTTCGTCACATACCCATACTTATATATCCTTAACGTTCTTATAAAGACAAATCTTACTTAATCCTATAACCCTTACTAAGTCATCATTCCTTCCAACACAATACATATAAATCATTCGCCAAACCACAATTTATACAATTTAAGTTAATCTTGATCTTTGGTGCATTATATTACAACATACTCCTTACTTCCAACACTAACCACCAGTGTCCTCATAACAAAAGACACCTTCTAATAATCCCAAACATCAATTTGCATCAAAAGGGCTTTACTCTACCCCATACAATGAATATCATTCACTTACATAACACTTAGCATGATATTCCACAGTAGGGTTATTTTACATATACGTTAACACTATAAGTCACATACGCTCTTATTAATTGAATACATAAACATATCTTGCACTCCATCTCATATTTAACAATCTATAACCCATTTCTAACTCATTACTTCTATATTTAACTACATCCACATCACAATATTCACATTACATCTTAGCCATAGCATAATCTCATTATTACTATAAGCACCTTCACGTTATACCACTAAGGAATCTATTTCCCGCATTACTTAAACTTAAGCTTAACGTGTCCGCTTAGACCGAAGCTCTAATACCAAGTGGTTACACCCCGTGCCCGCTTAGACCAAAAACTTTGAACTTTTAAGCGGAAACGCTTGACTTTTACGGACATCCTGTCACTCTTTAGACCATTTACAAAAATTTATAAATATTCAGGCCTTGAGACTATTTTTAAATGAAACTAGACTCAATTAACTTCAAAACGAAGGGTGGCGCGACCCGTAACGACTTACGGTTTAAAAGATATGATTTTTCAAAAATCGACAAAATCTGAAATCACCTCCCAACCGCCGGTTGGGCTCCTCAGAAAGTCCCAACCGCCCAGGTTGAGATCTCAACCGCCGGTTGGGCTTCTCAAAAGGTCCCAACCGCCTCGGTTGAGATCCCAGCCGCCGGTTGGGGTCTCCAACTTCAAAATACTTTTCATTTCTAGCCCGTTTTCACTATATACAACCCATACGACTTTCACAACACCTCAAACTTAACCAAAATCATTAACTAAACATATCAAATCTGTTTCACAATCACTTGAATCGTTTACAACCCAAAATGGGTATATTTACACTTGATGAGTGTGTAAATACTCATCATTTTATACCCATAATAAACACTAAAATGACCTAAAACACCCAATATATACTGCAGATATCCTTGGTTTGTGTTTTATGTGTTTAAGGTACTGAAGGATTGAAAACGGAACGAAAACGAGTATTTTTGGATCGACTCGACAACAATTGATCAAGTGAAGACAAAAGTCAAAGACAAAGTCAAGTCAACCCCTAAAAATACCAAAATGACACAGATGGTCCTTGGATATAATTTACACTTTTGGCAGCCTTGGTCCATGGATTTTCAGAATTGTACAACATTGATCCTCAAAGTTTAACTAAAATCCAAATCTAATCCTAAACTACCTTAACCCATTTCTAACTAAATCCAACCCATTCCCAGCTAAACCAAAGCCCACTACCCTCAAAAGCCCAACTCCACCAAAATAACCCAACCCGGTATTTCCTTTGCTAATACCGGTTTGACTTCGGTCAAACCTTTCTTCAAAACCAACACCCGCCCAAAACCATACCAGAAACCACCACCACCCTTATCCTGACAAACCTCCCATCACCTCACCCCCTCCTCCTATCCCACTCCACCTAACAATCCAAAGAACATTTAATGCTCCTTCCTCATCACAAGTTAGCAGTACCAAGTGGTTTTCCCACTCACACCGGTTTTCCCGCCAAAATTGGTTTCAACGACTCAGATTGATTCAAGGCTATCCAAGGGTTTCAAAAGGATCAAAGATGAAGACAAACAAGTTCCCACCTCAGTTTTTGTATAAATAAGACGAATGTAAACCTATGAAGGCAGTTAGATTTTAATTTAAGTCGTTTTTTTGTTAAGTATTTAATTAGTTAAAATTCTTGTTTTCAGTATCAATTTAAGTCTGTTTCAAGCTCATTTGTCTGTATTCAATTCACATCGTACTAATTTTAATGTTAATGAAATTCTAAGTTTTCAAAAGTCTACTGTCAATCTTTACTAAGTTGAATTGCAATTGATTATAGCTTATTCCCTGTTTGAATAAGCTCATTTAAGTTTAAAATAGCTTATTATGAGCCTGTTACTAGTCTACTCAGTTCCAATATAGATTTCCAATAAAAGTCAATGAAAGTCAAACTTGGACCAAATAAGCTGTTCTGGTGGAATAAGCAATTCTGGAAAGCTTAAATGGGTATTCTGGGTTGATATTGACAAGCTAGGCTTGTTGGATGATCATTAGTTCAGTCCTGTTCTTAAGCCAAGTGCAATTGTAAGCATTTTCTAAATTTTCTCATATTTTAGCTTTTTACTGTGCTACTGCTTATTGTATGCTCATTGGTGTTTATTTATGCTTATTTGCTTTATTTAAAGTCAATGAATGCTAGTTTGATAGATGATCTCAGTTAAATCTCAGTTTTACTTGAAAAAGTTAAAAAGCCAAAAATAGCTAAATTCCACTTCAGTTTATTAAGTGCTTATCTGCTATTATAAATTAGTTAATTAGGTTAAAATATAGGTAGTTTATCAGTATTAAATCAATTTCATAGCTTAATCTGGTCTGTTTCTTTGAAAAATCTCAACAGTAGCTTATTAATGGGTGTTTGGCTTTTTGAGTCAAACGGGTGAAAGCCCATCGCCACTGTTCATTTGCCATATTTTAAGATTTGCTTAAGCTGAATTAAGGTGAAATGAGCATGTTTCAGTAGGGGTTTAGAGGTTTTCACTCAATTGAAGGATTTTTGCTCATAGGTGAAGTTTTGTGGTCAAAACTGTGAAAATAAGCTCAGTATAAGCTGACCTTATTTGAACCATTACTTTGGTGCTTTTTATGTTCTTTGCATCATTTTAAGTGGAAGTACTAGAATAGGCATTGTTCCATTTAGAATTGCAAAAGTTAAGGGCCAAAATCTGTTTCTGCTACATCAGATTTTATTGTGCAGAACAGCACATAAAGCTTCTGACCTCAGCTTATTATTAGCTTATCCCATTGAGCCTAGTTCCTGATTTTTGGTTTGCAATTAGTTTATAGTACTAGTTTTTAGGATATAATCTGGTATTGCACTTTAGAGCTTATTAAACAGCTTAATTTTAGCCTGCAATAAGCCCATTTGGACTGTCCATGGTCTGCATCAGATTTGCTTTCCTATCACATCTGATCTTGGGCTCATTAGAATAAGCAATTGAACTTAGAATTTGGGCATTTTTGGTTTGTGGGTAGCCTATAGTATAAGCTTTTAAAATCTGCCTTTGGTTTTCCCTGAGAAGCTTTTCCCTAGCTTCTGGAATAGCTAGAAGTTGGCTGATCAGCCATTGTTTCTGCCCTAGTTTGTCAATAGACACAACTGCTTATTGGCTTGTTTCCTTAGCTTAATTGTGCTTATTCAGTTGTTTTAAGCTTCTAGTAGTGTGTTAACATATTTCTGAGCCTTTGGTGATTTTTAGTGCTTTCTAGCTTATTTTAGGGCTTAATTCAAACTGCTTATTAGCCCAATTTGCTTATTAGTGTTTAGATAGCTTCTGATTCTATTTTTCCTAGATTCAGAATAATATTTTAGATTTATCTGCAAGGTTTCATTTTTTTCTTAAGTCATTTACTATTTTTAAACCTTTTAATTAGTTTCTAATAGTTTTTAATTCATAATAAAAAATATAAAAATCAGAAAAATATAAATCTTTTTTCTAAAATTTTCTTTTATCATTTATAACTTAAGAAAAATAAATTTATACTTGTAGGTTTTATTTTTATAGATTTCACTTTTTAACCTCGTTTTTAGAATTCCCGTTACGCGTTTTTACTATAATCTGCTTTAATCTTAATTTTATTTTGAGAATTTGTTTCTCATTATTTAATTAGAATTAAGAAAATACAAAATTCCATATCCCAATCATCAGTCACTCTAATTCCAAACCTCACGGTTGTCCATTCACACCTCGTTGGGACACGACCCGGGTTATCACTTACCTGGTATCACACATATCACAAACGTGAGTTTTTGCAAGTTAGCCTTTTTCCTAAAGGGTTGATTTGTTTTTATTCACGTATATCCGTCTGATATTATTTATATATACACTTTAGCACGGATCAAATTTTGGCGCCGCTGCCGGGGAGGTTGTGTTGCGACTATATCGTTGAGATTTTTAACGATTAGTGACTTGAGATCCTTCCTTGTGAAGTTCCTGTTTCCCATAAACCCCATATAAAAAACAAAAATATTTTTCTTTTCTTTTATATATATATTATCATATAAAAATAGAAACCCAAAAACATTCTCGTTTTATTGTTAAAATAAAAGATAAAAGCAAAATCAATATAATATTCCTCAACTTGGAGTATTATCATAATAAGTTCCCAAACATCAGATTAAAACTTGCCTTTGTGTCGCTTGCGAATTCGGCTCACCTTTGATTGATAAACAAACTCTAACGGAGGTTTCAGGAGGTTTGGCATTAAATTGACAAACCGAAAGGAGCGGGTTTTTAAGAAGCATTTATTGCCCACCTTTGCTCCTCCGCCACTCTGTGCGTTTATCTTTTAGAGAGCTACCGTACGCTTGTTGATTTAAGGTTTAAGTTCCTTGTGTTTTGCTTCGATATTGATTTAATTGAATTATTTTATTTAGTGCATGCGCACTCGTTCTTCTATGTCGACAAGTCCTTTACGTGAACTCGTAGATATTCCGAGAAGACGTAATCGTAGACGTGCTGCCCGAATAGTCGAACCCGAGATTCGTACTGTTCCCATTGATAAAATGGCAGACGATCGAACAATGGCGGAGATGCTCCAAGCACCCACCGAGGGTTACGGAGATGCCATCGTTTTACCACCAATCGATTCTGATCATTTTGAATTGAAAACACATTTGATTCAACTCGTGTCTACAAACCAATTCCACGGGTTTGAACGGGAAGATCCGTATGCACACATCCGTTGGTTCAACAAGTTGACCTCTACAATCAATTACAAGGATGTGCCGCAAAAAGTTGTCAAATTGATGCTATTTCCGTTTTCACTCGAAGGGGCAGCCCGGATTTGGCTGGAAAAAGAACCCCCTCGATCCATTGAAACTTGGGAAGATCTCGTACAGAAATTTGCCAATTATTTCTTTCCTCCTTCAAAGACGACTAATCTGAAAAATGAAATTTCTGGATTTCGTCAAGGTTTCGATGAAAACTTCGGAGAGGCATGGGACCGATTTAAAGATCTCCAAAGAAAATGCCCGCATCATGATTTCACGGAGTTACAACAAATCAATACGTTTTATAATGGGTTGAATGGAAACGATCAAGATTCTCTAAACGCTGCCGCCGGTGGCAATATCTTGAATCTTCGACCTAAAGATTTGCTTGAAATTTGCGAGAATAAATCAAAAGTTCCTATTTCTCGAAACAAAGTGAATGTTCCTATCACTCCTGCTTCTTCATCCGGTAACTCGTCAGAGTTAGCCGCTCTAACGGACGTAATTCGTTGCATGATGAAGGTAGTGAAAGAAATTAAGAGTGAGATTCATAAACCAGAACAAATCAAAGCCATAAACAAAATGTGTGAAACTTGTGGTGGCCCGCATGCGTATTACGATTGTCAAGCAACCGATGCTTCTGTTTACCAAGCTTTCGTAGCTGCAGTAAACTACAATCAAAACCGACCGCATGCTGAAACTCATTACCGAGCACCAAATGCTATTGTACCACCTGGTTTTCCACCCGTGCCAAATCAAAATAATCAAAATCGCTTTGTTCAAAATCAAGGACAAAATTTCAACTATTCTCAGAATTTCAACCAAAACCGTAACAATTTCAACCAGCCTTATCAAGCTCCGAATCAACATGTTTATCAACAACCTCCTCAAGCTCCTTTGACTAATGATTTCATGAAAATTACTGAGTCCAGTATGCGTTCAATGCAGACTCAAATCAATAATATGAAAGTAGAGTTGAGAAAGGAAATTGATACTACGATGTCTCGTCAAACAAATGAGTTGAAGAATATGATGGGCAGTTTCATGAATATGAACATGAACCAATCTTCTTCATCTTCCGGACGACTTCCGAGCAATACCATTCCTAATCCTAATGCTGAGTTAAAAGCCGTCACCACTCGTAGTGGTAAGACGCATAATGGTCCCTCGACTCCTATGCCCCCTCCACCGGGGGAAGTGAATCGAGATGCTGAGGTGACAACGGACAAGGTGCATTTCTCAAGCCCACAAAGTACCGCACACGTCCAACCTCAAAATGTCCAAATTCAAGTTCCGGAACCCGATGTTCCGATGACCAATCCTAAGCCTTCAATTCCATATCCTTCAAGGCTTAATGATCAGAAGCTTAAAGACAAAACAAATCAACAGATGGAGAAATTCTTTAAAATCTTCAGTGATTTTCACTTTGACATAAGCTTCGCAGATGCTCTCATTCTTATGCCCAAATTTGCAACTACACTCAAAAGTTTGCTAAGCAACAAGGATAAGTTGTCTGAGATGGCAACGACCCCACTAAACGAACAGTGCTCGGCGGTTCTCCTCAAAAAGCTTCCCGAAAAGCTCGGAGACCCCGGCAAGTTTTTAATCCCATGTGATTTCTTGGGGATGGTTCAGTGCTCAGCCTTGGCCGATCTTGGCGCAAGCATTAACCTTATATCACTCTCGATATGGGAGAAATTATCTCTCCCGAAGCTTACATATACTTGCATGACTCTCGAGCTAGCGGACCGTACTATAACACGTCCACTTGGAATAGCCGAGGATGTCGTTGTGAAAGTAGGAAAGTTCCATTTTCCTACTAATTTCGTTGTGGTAGAATTTGATGCCGATCCTCGAGTTCCACTCATACTGGGGAGAGCTTTCTTAAGAACGAGTCGTGCTGTCATTGATGTATATGCCGAAGAATTAACCATTCGAGTTGATAATGAAGCCATCACGTTTAACATTAATCAGGGCTCTAAATCTCTAACCACCAAATGCAACGTTGCTACGGTTGATCAAAAATCTGATTCCAAAATTGCTTCCAAAAGAAGTGATTCGATGCTTTCAAGATTCACGGTTAAGAGTCCTTCACAAAAACGTGCTGGGCTCCAAGCGATGAAAATTACCCCTGGTTCAAGCAAATGGTTTGAAAGTTGTGCTACAGAAGTTAAGAGTGTTTTTGACTATGATGAACAAGAATCAGAGATCACATCGGAAGTGGTGAAAATTGCTAGCTCTAAGAGCACACCACTTGTCCCACCTCCGGAATCAGTTTATCGTGTTGAAATTATTGATTATGTGGATGAAACATCTAAAAATCCCACTCCTTATTCTGCACCAGTCATTTCCGACTCTTCCCATCCTTCTCCTCCGCTTGAGGGAAGTGATATCTCTATGGAAGAGCTCGAGGTTTTCTTGTTTGATGCTCCAATTTCACTGGAAATTGTTGAGCCTGATTGTGATCCGGGGGGAGATGCTCCTTTGTTAGAAAAAATGATGTTTGATGAACCATTATTTTCCTTCCCCCCGAAGGATGTTGTTGTTAAAGACAAGCCGTTAGATCCTCCGGAGCTCAAGCTCGAGGATTTTGTTCCCGAATATGAGAGTTTTATCTTTGATGACAAAGAAGAAAGTAGTGGTAATCCCACTCCTCATTCTGATTTTTCTCTCCCGGCTTATGAAGCCTTTTGCTTTGATATCGATCATTCGGAAGAAGTGGGAAGTGGCAGTACCACTTCTCATTCTCAGATCTCTCTTCCCGAGTATGATGCATTTCATTTTGATATGAATGATCTTTATCATGAGGAGTTCTCCAGTGAACTCTCTCATATTATATCTCCTCCGGAATATGATCATTTCTATTTTGATCCTGAGGATGATTCTAGTGTGGGGGGAGGTGTACGTAATCATAAGAATGTGCTTATTGATAAAATCATCCCGACCCTCCCTCCCGTTGAAGACAAATTTCCTTCTGATGATGAAGAGTTCTTCCTGATAATCATCATGATATTTTTTCTCTTCATCACATATGGTGTGATTCCTCTTTCCCTTTTCTCCTATGGGAATGAGGACACTATCTTTGACCCCAATATCTTCCCTGATAGTTTCTACAATTAAAATACCATGGGTATCTCGTCGGTGTGGAACTTTCATATGTTCAAATGTTAATCCAAACACATTGAATGAAAGTCCGATGAAGATGGTTTCTTCCACTTGCTTCCTCATGATCCAATGAATTCGGGGTCGAGTCAAGCTAGTGACTCGGTTAACAAAAACATTAGCATTGCATGGGTAGCCGCCCATGTTTCTGTCTTCTCTCTTATTTCTAACACTAAGTGTGGGGGAATCCCACTGTGCTGTGCTCTTTTGTGTTGTTTGCTCTGTTTTTCAGGTTTCCCTTGGATTGTGATGATTGCCGCGCCTGTTTTCAATCCAGCCGCCAAATATCCTATCCTTTTGCTAACGATTATCTAGGGATATCTTTTTAATCCTGTTTGTGAAAAATGAGATTTCTTTCACACACTTGGCTATTAGTATTACCTTTTTACGTTCTAAGTTTCGGCATAATAGCCGGTACTTTGAATATTGAGGGCAATATTCAATTCTAAGTGTGGGGGGGAATTCTCTCGAATTTTGTCACATATGTACCATCTAGTGCCCTAGTACCCCCGTTTTGGCCAAAATTTTAAATTTTTTTTCGTTTTTTAATAAGAAATTGCAATAAAAAAGAAGAAATGTTTAGTCTTGATTAGGTTAGAACAAAGGGAATCCCGACTCTGCCAGAATATTGATCTGGCTGCATCCTTAACGATTAGACTAAGGTTTTACGATTTGTGCAAATGAAAATGCTAAGCGTAGAATAGTGGTTTTCTTTAGAGCTTATATAAGTAATCTATGGCTTTTCCTCCCAGGAGATAACTAATCTGACTTAATTAGTGCTTATTTTTCAAACATTTGAACACACAAAATCATTTTTCTATACGATTCTGAAAAATACTAGTTCAAAGCTTTATTTAAACTTCGGAACAAGCATATGTCATAATAATGTAAAAGTTAAGTAATAAATGTATGTGCTAAAAAGCTACGGTTCAAGATCGGCCCTTATATTCTTATTTCCGGAAGGCATTTAGGTCTTGGCTACCCTCTTACATCGGCCCTTGGACCTCTAATTCAGGAATGTGTGAGGTCTTGGTCTAACACCCTTGGATCCTCATTTCAGGAATGTTTAGAGTCTTGGAACTCTCCGTTGTAACGGCCCTTGGATCCTTTATTCTGAAAGGTGTAAGATCTTGGTTCCCGTGAAACTCCGTTAGTTTATATTGCACAAGTAAAAAAAAAATGAATGAATGAAAAAATGAAAAGAAAAAAATAGAATAAAATGGAACGATATTGCAAAATGCAATAAATTTTGAAGCTTGCTTGTTGTGAATTTTAAATCTATCTTTCAACTGGTATTAATCAAAGTTTTATAAAAACATCGGTTTTTGTTATCAAAATTTTGAATATTAGCACAGTCACCTAAACTTGATAAATGTGGGAGTGAAAAGTTAAGTTTCGACTTAAATAGATTATTGATATAAGTAGTGTTAGCATTTTTGCAAAAGCATTTGCACATTGAGTTTAAGCTTAGTTGGGAGTATAAAAAAGAGGATGACGATTACAATTCCCTGGAGACACCCAGTTTGTGTGAATCCTGTTCCGTGATACCATTTTTGGAAATCAAGCATGTTATATATTTTGTTCTAAGTTTAAATTTCGTGCATTGTATAAAAAAATCAAAACGGGGTATACTTGGTATTCTTTTGATCCTTTCATTACTTTATATGATCGGATTGCTAGGGACTAGCAATAGCTTAGTGTGGGGGATTGATGAGTGTGTAAATACTCATCATTTTATACCCATAATAGACACTAAAATAACCTAAAACACCCAATATATACTGCAGATATCCTTGGTTTGTGTTTTATGTGTTTCAGGTACTGAAGGATTGAAAACGGAACGAAAACGAGTATTTTTGGATCGACTCGACAACAATTGATCAAGTGAAGACAAAGTCAAGTCAACCCCCAAAAATACCAAAATGAGACAAATGGTCCTTGGATATAATTTTCACTTTTGGCAGCCTTGGTCCATGGATTTTCAGAATTGTACAACATTGGTCCTCAAAGTTTAACTAAAATCCAAATCTAATCCTAAACTACCTTAACCCATTTCTAACTAAATCCAACCCATTCCCAGCTAAACCCAAGCCCACTACCCTCAAAAGCCCAACTCCACCTGATGAACTCAAATAAGTACATTTTATTATCATCATTTATCCTATTTATTTGACTTGTTTTATTATATTATATATGAGAATCGATACATTAATGTTTACTTTAGTAATTCTCAGGTAAAAACAAGCATTATGTGAAACTTGGCGATTTTGGACTAATTAAGGAGCAAAACAAGCGAGATGTCAAAAGTCTACTGAAATCCAGAAGATGCGCCGTATCACACTCAACAGATACGACGCAATATCATACTTAGATGAATTCGAAGACCATTGCCTGACTTTGAAGAATGCGCCGCATGAAATTCTGTCATGCGCCGCATATGAAACTTTGGTCAAAGAAGAAGATCAAGCTCGTTCTACTCCAGATACGCCGCAATATACTTCTAACATACGGCGTATCACTATCAAGATTTCACCAGTTACAATCCAAGACAGCTAAAGTACATGCGCCGCATACAAAGATCAAGTTACGCCGCATTTGAAGACGGTGTACGAATATTCCAGAATATATTAATCTTGGACCCCACGCGAAGTTAAGTCAATGCGCCGCATCTATCAACTCAATGCGCCGCATCGATCCCTCAGAGAGAAACTATAAATACCCCAAGGACAGACGAATTTAAGAGACCTTTAAAACCTTTTTGTAGAACCCTAGAGCCGAATTCAGACGACCAAGCAGCACAAGACACACCTTAAACAAAGATACAAGAGCTGTAAGAAGGTCCTGCATGTATTCAATTCATTAAGTAGTTTTGTTTTATTGTTTTAGTACACTTTAATTCATCAGGATTGATGGGCTTGTGTCATGTGACTACGGAAGATCATGCACTCCCCTTAATATTGTTTTCCCATTAATTAAAGTTTATATGTTGATGTCTTTGGTGACTTTTATTAGTGCATTGATAACCTATGTGTCTAGTTGAGTCTTGCTTGGGTCGCCATGCCCCTTCCTCGCCTATTTATTCTAGCGTCTCTAGAAAAGTAGGATAGACATAAGTAATCATTAAGGGTTTACTCGCCGATAAGATTAGAGCCAACGAGAAAGGTTTAATTATATACACTTCATATAAAACTAGCAATAAAACAAGTGACAAGCTATTTAATTATCAGGACAGGTCTTCTTATTGTCTCGAGTATCTATCTGTGTACGTGTGTGCTAATCGTTGATTTGTGCTCATTAGTTTAGTTTTCTATTTAGTTATAACCAAACTGTGCCAGTCTCTCAGGCTGAACCCCCTTGCATTAGATTAGGTTGTATAACTAACTTAGGATATTAAAATACTGATTAGAATAACTAGATAATACGTTCCACTCTTAGTGATCGACACTCTGCTTACCATTATATTCATACTGACCGGGTACACTGCTCGTTAAGTGTGTATGTTATTGATAAGTCGGCTAAATATAAATTTAAAACTTGAGTAGGCATTAATACTGCTAAACCGCAACGACACATCACGCGCATCAAGTTTTTGGCGCCGCTGCCGGGGAGTGAATTGTTATTATATGTTAATTTGATTAAGTATTTTAATTAGGTTTTTCTTTTTAGTTTTTAGTTTAGATTCTAACCACTAACCCTGTTATATATTAGATAGATTGCATTCATTGTATAATTTGCATATTTACTATTTTTGTGTGTTTTGGTTTTCTGTAATTTTCGTTTCTTTTTGTTTGTTTTTATTTTTGTTTTTCTTTTTTCTGTATTTTTCTGCATTCTGCTGTCGTTGTATTGTGCTGATACAAACGATACGGCGCATCTGTTTTCACAGATACGGCGTATTGCGTTTAATTTTTATAAAATACAACGCGTTTAATAAATTCGAGTACGACGCATCTTTCCCCAAGATACGGCGTATTCTGTTTTTAATAAGAAATTTTTCTAAACCCTAACGCCATACGACGCATCTGTTTTAACAGATACGGCGTATTTTCTATTTAAATTAAAAACAGTTTTTCGAATTATTAAACAGAAGCGACGCATCGATCTTTATCGATACGGCGCATCTACTAAATCAAAAATCTTGTATTTTGAAACGTAACGAAAATACGGCGCATTAGCTTTTGTTAATACGACGCATTTAATTTTAATAAATATAATCGATTTTTGATAATTTAAACTGGATACGGCGCATTCTAATTCATAAGCGGTGTATCTGCTTTCTGAATAAAAGTCTGATTAAATTTTAACGTAATAAGATACGGCGTATCCAACTTTCTGGATACGGCGCATCGTCCGCAGATATCAGCAACTTTTATTTTTCGTATTTCGTTTTCGTTGTTAATTTTCTGATATCATACTTTCTTGAACATACCCTACTGATGCTTTTGTGATGATTTCAGGAAGTGCATGACCAGGAGTTCAACTAAGAACTTGATTAAACCTTTCGAAGATCCTGAACGAGCCTTACATTTGCTTAAAAGGCTTTTCAACACAAAAAGCTTTGAAATTTCAAGTTCGTTCGAGCTTGATTACTTTTCTGAAGAGAAGGAGACAGAAGAAACAGAAACAATGACGGAAAACACTACTATGAAGGATGGCACGTAACAAGAACAAAATAAGGAGCTGAACGTGAGTCTAACTTGAAGACTCTGGAATAAAGACAAGTGCTGACCGGGAGACAACCCGAAGGAAAAATTTTTACTTTTCTGTTCTGTGTCGAGTCTGTCAGACCTGCAGAAGATGCGGCGCATCTCCATCATAAGATGCGACGCATCACCTGCACTGGTCATATCTTATTTCATTTTCTGCATTTTTATTTTTGACTTTAAAACTTTCTGTCAGTTTATTTAATGCGGCGCATCCCTGGTTAAGGATACGACGCATCTTTTATTCTGATTCGTATTTATTCCAGGCTCGATACGGCGTATCTTCTTCCATAAGATACGGCGTATCGACTGACCTGATGATTTACAGTTTAATTTTCTAGGTTTTATTTTTACTAACTACTAATGTATTATGCAAGTTTGAACCTTCTTAACTCAGGTGTGTTAAAGTCTAAATGGTATTATAGATTCTTGCATTTTTGTGGATACATCATTTATGAAGCTTAAACGTTCTCATCCACAAGAAAGTTGATTTTTGCTCTTATACGAATAATGGAGGATCATACCGAGCAAATCTCAGGGGAGTTTTTCTGTTCTAATTCTTTTATTATTCAGTTTTTAACCTTTGACACAAACAACGAGGACGTTGTTTAACTTAAGTGGGGGGATGGAGAATTAGAACACTTACTTGTCCTAAACTTTTTCAAAATATGCTTAAAATGCGCTTAATATATCAAAATTTTATTTTATTTTTTAGCATGTTTTTGTTTAAAGTCTAAATTACATAACCGCACACATAACTCTATTCTTTCAAAAATATTAAAACTTTAGTGTGCCGGGGACTTGTAAACTTTAGAACTTGGCTTGTATACTATTCGAGACCACCATAATGAGTATTATCTATATAATTGGAGTGACTTGTCTAAATTGGTAAATTTCTAGGATTACACCCAAATAGCCTTTATATGTTATGTGATATTAACTAACTACACTGGTTAGTTAACCCCCGTATAAACCCTTTGCTTACTCTCACTTTTAGAGTAAGATACCCCTAGAAAAACCCTCAGAGCCATTCATTTCGTTTCTTACACCTTTGTTATAATGTTTTGATACACCCTTACACCTTAGCCTACCCTGTAGATTAAAATCCGTGGTTAATTGCTTTAGGCAAAGTGTGTTTCCTTACATTACCTGTGTTCGCGTGCGTAATTCATTATCTTTGCTTAGGTCGGGAAAGTGCACAATGCAATTGGTATAAAAGTAAATATTGTATAACTTTTAGTTTATTTTTCGTGTGTTTGCTACTTTCACTATTACAGTTATTTCTGAAAGTATGAAGAGTATGGAAAAATTATCCAGAAAAATAGTGATAGAAAAGTTGTGAAATTTTACACATATATGTTGATGTCAAAAAAAAAAAAAAAAAAAAAAAAAAAAAAAAAAAAAAAAAAAAAAAAAATCGAAAAGAAAAAGAAAAAGGAAAAGTTGGAAGTTTGTTTTAACCAACTTATGTAAAGTTTTGTATTAAGTGGGAGATATCACCACTATTTGTTGTATATTATATTTATGGATTGAATGGGAGTTGGCCGTTATGGGAACGCCAACTAAGGTTATTCTTTGATTGAGATTTTTTTGAGTATAATTCGTGTCTACCTAAAGCGTTTGTTTCAAGTGTTAAAGCGTGAGTTATTCAATGATATGAGTCTTATTCATGGGATGGTTGGGAAAGTGATTAACCACACTTAGGATTTTAATTTATCTGTTTTGTTTATTTTTCATTTTACACCAATTTGTATCCCAAATATTATCCATACCCTATATCATTCTTCATCCAAACCTTTGATTTATTGAGATTAGGGATTTGAGCAATCTTAAGTATCGTAGTCGTGGATTTGGCTATGTATTTATGATTTTGTAGTCCTTTTTGATATAATATTATTGGTGAAGATTACTTGGTCCTATCTTTAGCCCATTCGAGTTAAGGAATTGAGCAATTGCAAGTATCGTGGTCGTGGATTCGATCATGTATTTGTAATTTTGTCGCCTTTTCTGGAATATGAGATCGATAGAGATTAAAAAGGATGATCAACCCTTAACCAACAAACCCTTTTTACCGCTTTAGACTTGTTACTCATTGGCTTTAGTGGGGGAGATGCGTATACTTGCCAAGCCTATGATAGAATATTCGTCACGACTAAGCAACTAAACGATTTAGAATTGTTTTACATTAAAAATTATTTTGGTTTCTACTACGTTAAGTGTTTGGTTGTGTGATTATGACAAAACGAATACGTGCTTAAATATAAAAATAAATCCTATTATCTTTTAGGATACATTTTCATATGATTAATTCTAAGGTTTACTTGGGGACAAGTAAAGTTCAAGTGGGGGGATATTTGATGAACTCAAATAAGTACATTTTATTATCATCATTTATCCTATTTATTTGACTTGTTTTATTATATTATATATGAGAATCGATACATTAATGTTTACTTTAGTAATTCTCAGGTAAAAACAAGCATTATGTGAAACTTGGCGATTTTGGACTAATTATGAAGGAAAACAAGCGAGATGTCAAAAGTCTACTGAAATCCAGAAGATGCGCCGTATCTCACTCAACAGATACGACGCAATATCATACTTAGATGAATTCGAAGACCATTTCCTGACTTTGAAGAATGCGCCGCATGAAATTCTGTCATGCGCCGCATATGAAACTTTGGTCAAAGAAGAAGATCAAGCTCGTTCTACTCCAGATACGCCGCAATATACTTCTAACATACGGCGTATCACTATCAAGATTTCACCAGTTACAATCCAAGATTTCACCGCATACAAAGATCAAGTTACGCCGCATCTGAAGACGGTGTACGAATATTCCAGAATATATTAATCTTGGACCCCACGCGAAGTTAAGTCAACGAGCCGCATCTATCAACTCAATGCGCCGCATCGATCCCTCAGACAGAAACTATAAATACCCCAAGGACAGACGAATTTAAGAGACCTTTAAAACCTTTTTGTAGAACCCTAGAGCCGAATTCAGATGACCAAGCAGCACAAGACACACCTCAAACAAAGATACAAGAGCTGTAAGAAGGTCCTGCATGTATTCAATTCATTAAGTAGTTTTGTTTTATTGTTTTAGTACGCTTTAATTCATCAGGATTGATGGGCTTGTGTCATGTGACTACGGAAGATCATGCACTCCCCTTAATATTGCTTTCCCATTAATTAAAGTTTATATGTTGATGTCTTTGGTGACTTTTATTAGTGCATTGATAACCTCTGTGTCTAGCTGAGTCTTGCTTGGGTCGCCATGCCCCTTCCTCGCCTATTTATTCTAGCATCTCTAGAAAAGTAGGATAGACATAAGTAATCATTAAGGGTTTACTCGCCGATAAGATTAGAGCCAACGAGAAAGGTCTAATTATATACACTTCATATAAAACTAGCAATAAAACAAGTGACAAGCTATTTAATTATCAGGACAGGTCTTCTTATTGTCTCGAGTATCTATCTGTGTACGTGTGTGCTAATCGCTGATTCATGCTCATTAGTTTAGTTTTCTATTTAATTATAACCAAACTGTGCCAGTCTCTCAGGCTGAACCCCCTTGCATTAGATTAGGTTGTATAACTAACTTAGGATATTAAAATACTGATTAGAATAACTAGATAATACGTTCCACTCTTAGTGATCAACACTCTGCTTACCAATATATTCATACTGATCGGGTACACTGCTCGTTAAGTGTGTGTGTTATTGATAAGTCGGCTAAATGTAAATTTAAAACTTGAGTAGGCATTAATACTGCTAAACCGCAACGAAACATCACGCGCATCACCACCAAAATAACCCAACTCGGTATTTCCTTTGCTAATACCGGTTTGACTTCGGTCAAACCTTTCTTCAAAACCAACACCCGCCCAAAACCATACCAGAAACCACCACCACCCTTATCCTGACAAACCTCCCATCACCTCACCCCTCCTCCTATCCCACTCCACATAACAATCCAAGGAACATTTAATGCTCCTTCCTCATCACAAGTTAGCAGTACCAAGTGGTTTTCCCACTCACGCTGGTTTTCCCGCCAAAATTGGTTTCAACAACTCAGATTGATTCAAGGCTATCCAAGGGTTTCAAAAGGATCAGAGATGAAGACAAACAAGTTCCCACCTCAGTTTTTGTATAAATAGGACCAATGTAAGCCTATGAAGGCAGTTAGATTTTAATTTAAGTCATTTTTTGTTAAGTCTTTAATTAGTTAAAATTCTTGTTTTCAGTATCAATTTAAGTCTGTTTCAAGCTCATTTGTCTGTATTCAATTCACATCGTACTAATTTTAATGTTAATGAAATTCTAAGTTTTCAAAAGTCTATTGTCAATCTTTACTAAGTTGAATTGCAATTGATTATAGCTTATTCCCTGTTTGAATAAGCTCATTTAAGTTTAAAATAGCTTATTATGAGCCTGTTACTAGTCTACTCAGTTCCAATATAGATTTCCAATAAAAGTCAATGAAAGTCAAACTTGGACCAAATAAGCTGTTCTGGTGGAATAAGCAATTCTGGAAAGCTTAAATGGGTATTCTGGGTTGATATTGACAAGCTAGGCTTGTTGGATGATCATTAGTTCAGTCCTGTTCTTAAGCCAAGTGCAATTGTAAGCATTTTCTAAATTTTCTCATATTTTAGCTTTTTACTGTGCTACTGCTTATTGTATGCTCATTGGTGTTTATTTATGCTTATTTTCTTTATTTAAAGTCAATGAATGCTAGTTTGATAGATGATCTCAGTTAAATCTCAGTTTTACTTGAAAAAGTTAAAAAGCCATAAATAGCTAAATTCCACTTCAGCTTATTAAGTGCTTATCTGCTATTATAAATCAGTTCATTAGGTTAAAATATAGGTAGTTTATCAGTATTAAATCAATTTCATAGCTTAATCTGGTCTGTTTCTTTGAAAAATCTCAACAGTAGCTTATTAATGGGTGTTTGGCTTTTTGAGTCAAACGGGTGAAAACCCATCACCACTGTTCATTTGCCATATTTTAAGATTTGCTTAAGCTGAATTAAGGTGAAATGAGCATGTTTCAGTAGGGGTTTAGAGGTTTTCACTCAATTGAAGGATTTTTGCTCATAGGTGAAGTTTTGTGGTCAAAACTGTGAAAATAAGCTCAGTATAAGCTGACCTTATTTGAACCATTACTTTGGTGCTTTTTATGTTCTTTGCATCATTTTAAGTGGAAGTACTAGAATAGGCATTGTTCCATTTAGAATTGCAAAAGTTAAGGGCCAAAATCTGTTTCTGCTGCATCAGATTTTATTGTGCAGAACAGCACATAAAGCTTCTGACCTCAGCTTATTATTAGCTTATCCCATTGAGCCTAGTTCCTGATTTTTGGTTTGCAATTAGTTTATAGTACTATTTTTTAGGATATAATCTGGTATTGCACTTTAGAGCTTATTAAACAGCTTAATTTTAGCCTGCAATAAGCCCATTTGGACTGTCCAATGTCTGCATCAGATTTGCTTTCCTATCACATCTGATCTTGGGCTCATTAGAATAAGCAATTGAACTTAGAATTTGGGCATTTTTGGTTTCTGGGTAGCCTATAGTATAAGCTTTCAAAATCTGCCTTTGGTTTTCCCTGAGAAGCTTTTCCCTAGCTTCTGGATAGCTAGAAGTTGGATGATCAACCATTGTTTCTGCCCTAGTTTGTCAATAGACACAACTGCTTATTGGCTTGTTTCCTTAGCTTATTTGTGCTTATTCAGTTGTTTTAAGCTTCTAGTAGTGTGTTAACATATTTCTGAGCCTTTGGTGATTTTTAGTGCTTTCTAGCTTATTTTAGGGCTTAATTCAAACTGCTTATTAGCCCAATTTTCTTATTAGGGTTTAGATAGCTTCTGATTCTATTTTTCCTAGGTTCAGAATAGTATTTTAGATTTATCTGCAAGGTTTCATATTTTTCTTAAGTCATTTAATATTTTTAAACCTTTTAATTAGTTTCTAACAGTTTTTAATTCATAATAAAAAATATAAAAATCAGAAAAATATAAATCTTTTTTCTAAAATTTTCTTTTATCATTTATAACTTAAGAAAAATAAATTTATACTTGTAGGTTTTATTTTTATAGATTTCACTTTTTAACCCCGTTTTTAGAATTCCCGTTACGCGTTTTTAATATAATCTGCTTTAATCTTAATTTTATTTTGAGAATTTGTTTCTCATTATTTAATTAGAATTAAGAAAATACAAAATTCCATATCCCAATCATCAGTCACTCTAATTCCAAACCTCACGGTTGTCCATTCACACCTCGTTGGGACACGACCCGGGTAATCACTTACCTGGTATCACACATATCACAAACGTGAGTTTTTGCAAGTTAGCCTTTTTCCTAAAGGGTTGATTTGTCTTTATTCACGTATATCCGTCTGATATTATTTATATATACACTTTTGCACGGATCAACACTTAATACAAACACCCCTTTAACTTGAACTATAACCACATAAAACATACTTTGACACACCATTAGACCACTAAATCGTTATGACACCATTAATATACATGTTAACGCTTGACTCCACTTTACAAACCATTTATTGGTTCACAAGGGTACCATCTTGAATGAGCTCGGTATTCTACCTAGCTCCTACACATATCAAACCTCCTATCTTCCACATTCGTAAACCTTAATCCTTAGCTCAAGCTTACCATTCCCATCGCACATAAACCTACAAAACATTAAACACTTAAACCATAAGCACGAATGCTTAGTAAGTAAAATGGGTATAACATAACTTTACAATTCATTCACACATTACACATCATAACCTTTAATCCTTCATAACATTGAACAGTAACACATACCTTAACACTTAAGCATCAATATCCCTTCCTAACCCAACCTTGCCTAATCCATCACTAACCTTACACTTACTACCACATAACATCATCATACAAAACATTCATTAATCTTAACATATATGAACATCTAGACACATAATGCATAGAAGTCATCATAACATCGTTTTATAGCCGGTTTACTTACCTTGAGTCCAAGCTAAGAAGCCACTCATAACATCACCATCATCACCATCATCATCTTTCACAATCATCATCAATCCTAATAACACATTTAATCAATACTATTAATAAGGGTTTATATAACCCATCATAACTTATCCATCATCCTCTTTACATCATCATATGATCATACTTTGATCATATGATGAAAACCCACTTCAATCATAAACCTTAACCTCATAATCATCATTAACTCATAGATTAGAATACTTACTTGTAGTGGATCATTGCTAGAAAGGACTATGGGCATTGATCTTCATCTTCTTCATCCTTTATCACCAACTAACTTTTTCCCTCTCTTTTTCTTCTCCCTCAAAACCGGACCATAACACCTTATCTAAATCATGGTGGAAATGTCTAGAGCTTCCTGGATATAATTAGTTAGGTAGTATCTTTGGCCCTTTGGCACATTAAGCCCCTCAAGCCTTATTCCTTCTATTTTGGCCACAACTAACTTATAACACATTTAGTCTATTACAACTTTAGCCCCTTAGGTCTATTCCTTTCCATTTGAGCCACATAATACCTTCTATTACCACATTACACATTCTTTGACTATCGAGTTTGACCAGGACACAACATTCGTTGACTAATATCATGTTAAGTCCTTAGTCAATTTCATCTAGGGTGGGGCCTATTTGTACCCGGGGAACGGGTCTAACACAATGAGTCCTGATTTGTTAGGAAGTTGTCAATTTATAAAACAAATCAAGCTAATGGATGATTAAAGGACGGAAGAATGCAGTGAATGTGTGTAATGATAACAAAATCTCAGTGGTCCACGGATTGAAAGGAACCAATTTCAGGGTTCCTTCCTTTATGGAGAAAGGTACCTTGGAGTATTTTCATGAAATTTGAAAGTATGATCAAATATGGTTATCCTATTGGTGCAAGTGAGATGGCATGATCCTAATATGATTGAATATTAGTGAAAAGTATCCTAGTAATAAAAGTGGGTGATCTAGAGTGTGGGATTAAACGAAAATTAAAAAGTTATACTTGCAAGCCGGGGGAACCAATCGACATAACAGGCGGAACCCATGATTTGGTTCCGCCTCATCCGTTGGTAGAAATTTGGCGGTACCAAATTTTTAGATGGACGGAACCAAATTTTTGGTTCCGTCCTATCCGCCAGGCCAAAAAAGTTAACAGAGGGTTTTTTTCATTCCCCAGACCCCGTTCAAATCTCGTAATTTCACCGGAAACATGTGTAATTAATTCAATGTGATTAGGAAATAACAATAAAACAGGTATAAACACATGGATGGGTATAGATCATGCAAGGGCTAAAAATTTCACTAAAACGTGAAAATAAAAAATGATAACATAATGATGTTATCCACTTGCACGGCAATTGGTTAGTTCACAAAACGTTAAATAACAGGTTAACATCCTACAAGGCATATAATGGTTCATACTTCATTGTTTCACACACCTTTTTCAAAGATACTGAACGCTTCGATAATCATTGAAAGTAGTAACATATTTTAACACTTGAACCATTAGGTGGAAGTTTATGCAAAACAACATTTTTCAAAGTACTTGACTAGTTTTACTTAGTTCTCATTTCTAAGTAAATTATGCAAGATTTTAATATAACATATGCAAAGAAGATTATCTAAGTCTATAAGCAATGCAAAAATAATTTTCCAACTTGGTGCACAAAATCTAGCAAATGTCCTATTGTGTATAAACATGAAATTGACAAACAAGCAAATGAATATCATAGCAAGATTGATACTTATGTATCACAAATAAACAAGTGCAATCACAACAAACAACATGTATGCAAACAACCAAAACAAGTAGTCATATAGCATAGCATAAAAAGAAAGATAATTTTCGTCACTTTGCGTTTAAATATGACGATCTATACCAAGCTTGATTAGTTTCCTTTATATATATAAATATCACCAAATTCTTTAGTTTCAAAAGAAATCATATCAATGTTCAAAGGATACCAACTTACATTGCCCTACTCAAAAGTTTAAGTTACTATATCAAAATAAAACTTAATATTTTGGACAGGATGTAGCATTTGATTTATTTTACTTACGTCAATTTAGATTTAGGCCATGAGATTATTTTTAAATAAAAGTAGACTTAATTTCCTTTAAAAGGATAGGTGGCGCGACTCCTACGGACTTACGGTTAATTAGTTATGAATTTTTGAAGTTTTGAAAAAAATTTGGACTGTGCAGACCAAGGATCCCTTTTCCAAAGGGCAAGGAACCCTTTAAAGGGATCCGTCTGATCCGTGCCCTCTGAGACGGAATGTCACAAAATGCTACAAAACATGTATTTTCGCATAGCAAGAATGTGTAGGACTTACTAGATTTGGTAGTAAACATATAATACATCTATTTTAACATCATTTCTACTTATGTGACTTATCTAATCATTTACGGAGGTGATTTTTCAACTAAATTTATAGTTATTCCAAACACTCCTTTCAAAACCGTATTTTTCGTAAATTTGCTTTAAGCACACAATTTGACACTTAATTCTTTTAAGAAATCTATTATTTTATTTTTCAATGACATATTCAAGCTTATATACAAAGTAACATTTAACAACAAAATTTCTAAGTATAATTAGCGAAATATTTTTCATATTATATTCTGCTTCAATGGTAATTTGATTAGTGGATCGTACTCCATTTTAAAAACCATTTGTTTTGAAAATAAGAGCCACGAGGCTCTAATACCAATTGTGAAAACGTAGAGGGGGAGGGGGTGAATACGTTAACATTTTAAAATCTTAAAACTTGTTATATCAAATATCCGATTAAGCTTGTTGTAATATAAAATATGCCATATATATTTTATGACTAGCATATACTAAAACAAGTTGTCACACAAGTATAAACATCAAGTCACAACACAAGCAATAATATAATGCAAGTATAAAAGTAAAGCAGTAAGTAAAAAGAAAGCGCAAACCGGACATGATGATTTATAGTGGTTCGGTCACGGAGCTCCTCTCTGCCCTACTCCACTCCCCGAGTACCCAACTCAAGAGTTACTTCACTAAATCAACAAGCTCCCTTCTTGGCGGAGAAAACCTTACAAACGTCTCTTACACTTTTTTCGGTACAAAGCTAAATACCGGGTTCTAGTTCGAGGTAGAACCAACCTAACGTCGCCTATACAATATTTCCGACACTAAGCTAGATGTCGAGTTCTTTTACAAGGGTACAACCACTCCCGGTATGTTTTATGGCCCAACATAAAAACCTTGTGTTTTATGGAACAAACACATAAACCATCTAATCTAGTTTGGTGAATAGATTGTGGTGATACAATGATGTTCACAATGATGATCCATGACACAAATGTCTAATGGATATGAATGACTAATCTAAATGAACTTCCATTGATAGAAAGCCTTCAATGGATGAAGATCACAAGTTCCCTAAGCTTGTTATGATAGATCTTCATATTTGTATGCTTGTGGTGGATGATGACTCAAGATCTCTGAGCTTGCTTCACAGGATCATTTCGGGAGTATGCTTACAACATAATGAAAGTTAGAAGCATTATGATCATGATGATAAGGGTGATTAATGTATGTTACTACATTGTTATCTACTTATCTAAATGTATGCAAAAGGGTGGAGAGAATATGTGTTCAAATGGTGTGGAAATGAGTAAACAATGGGCTACTATTTATAGCCAACAAGCTCAGCAACCCACGGATCAGACGGAACCAAAACAAGGGTTTCGTCCGTGTATGCATTTGGTTCCGTGGGGACCTGACAGAAAATCTTCAAAATCTTTTACAAATCTTTTTCAAATCTTTCCAAAGTATTTACATGATCTTGCTAGTATCCTACAAAGATATTTTCTAAGATTTCCAAAATCTTTGCAAATCTTGTTTCAAATCTTTCCAAAATATTTACACAATCTTTCCAAGATATCTTTTGTGATCTTTCAAGATTTTGATGATACTATGCATGAGGTAATAAAACCATTTTCATTTTGATAAAAATGTAAACAAAAGTTTATTTGTAAAATGTATTACTTAACTAGTTAATATATGTTTAACAAGTTGTACCATGTTAGTTTATGTGTTACTAAAAATGTCAAACTACTTTTGCTATCATATGACTTAAGTTATTATGTCATTAACATTATTTTTAGAAGTATGTAAACACATTTGTCTTAGTTTGACACCTAAAGTGCACTTTGACACCTAATGTGGCAATTATCCTATTTTGACACCTAAAGTGCACTTTGACACCTAATGTCGCACTTATTCTATTTTGATATGAATACAACTTAGGAAGCATGATGTACATGTGAAAATACTTGTATATGCAAAATGTAAAATGAGGTTTAAAATAGAATGGTTAACCTTTTAAAATAATTAATGACTCTAAACGTATTTTAAATATTCTAAATGATTTGTTAAGGGGTTTGATCATAATGCCAGATAACAAACATGTATGAACCTGTGTTGTAGCATACGAGGACTTGAGATGTCGAGAGGTGTTGAATGTGTGTTGAGACAAAATATGATTACGAGTAACTTGTACATTTTACGTTATGTATCAAGTTACATGCTTGTCATCAATCAAAACAAACGAGACTGTATAAATTAAATATTGTAATATTTGCACTAACATAATTGAAGTACTAATACATTTTTACTATTATAGTATTTATATTAGATCACACATAATATGAGATGACACACAATTAAACAATGGTATACAAGGCTAAAATACCATAAAGTATTTGATAGTCAAAAGAGCTCTAGCCCCTTCATTAGGATAAATAGAGATTAGCAGCACTGAGTATCATGATTTTCCATTTTGATTACACGTTTGGTGATTTGCCTACGAGGTTACATATAGATAAACCACAAAGTTGAATTTTAAGATTTCAAAATATCCCATAGCCCAAACTTCCACCATAGCCCATATATTGAAGGCTAAACCATGCATGTGTGTGTGTGTGTATCGTTACAAGTTCTTATGAAGTTATTAATGTTTAACAGGCAGATCTTTGTTGACATACATCTCTTTTTTACTGCACTAATAAAGTTTGTTTCCAGCTACGCTCTAACATCAGTTCGACATGGCAACAGGAAATGTGCAGTAACTCTCGGATCGACACTAGAAAGTGTAAAGTATATCTTCTTATGTATATAAAAACTAATGCTAGGAACATGGGAAAGAAAGGCCACTGTTGGTTTTCCGCTATCAAGAAGGTTTTTACATCCAACTCTAAAGATAAGAACATTCAATGTCATCAACTGCATTTGAAAAGATCACATATGCAACTGCAGTAGAAGTTTTAAACAAGGTAACTTCGAAACTTCACATGTATTATAAAGGTAGCAAGATGGTTTAGCAGGGCGTGTAGGTAATAGTTAATAAAGGGGTTGGGTTGGGTTGACCTACAATTACTTTTTTGCTGACTTTTGGGTTCTATGAATTAGATATACGTTATGATCTAATTTTGACCAATATGATCGGTTCCCTTTTAGTTAAGCTTTTTATTTGACTCGTCTTAGATTACACCTAACCAAACCAACCCATTCATAAGCAAATGGGTCGAAATCACCATCTTAGTATTAAACACTGATAGTACTTTTACTCAATTAGCTGTTATAATCGCTTCCTCCAGCTTACAGACAAGACCTTTCAAACCAAAGTCCAATGGGGTGTGGCTCTAACTGAAGCACAACCGTCTTCGTCTTCTTCTGCAAGGCCTGTATCTCCTCCTCAGCAACCACAAGCACAACCTTCATCTTCATATTCTAGAAGGCCTTTATCTCCTCCTCAATCACAAGCACAACCGTCGTCTTCTTCTGCAAGGCCTGTAACTCCTCCTCAAGTAATTTCATCTCCAAAATCAGGAATCACCACTCCTCCTCCTATTGCCTCCTATGCTCCTCCTCCTAGATTTGTTCATTCACAAACACAAGTTAGCCGCAGACCAAAACCGACTCTTCAACAACAACACCTTTCAGCTATCAGGATCCAAGCTGCCTATAGAGTTCATACGGTGAGCATATTTATTGTTTCTGTTATATCACTGATACAATTATCAGGAAACATGGAATTTAAGCAGTTTTTATACCTAAAATAAGAAGACTCCTACACGCGAACCGGCTTATCTGCTCTAAAATTAAGTACTGAAGTGAGCAATCCTAACCGGTAACCAGCCTCTATATACGCAATTTTAGTGTATCAGGGTGTTTGGATTAATTGTTATGAAAATCTTTACTTTCTTTTTAAACGAGTTGATAGAGGCACTGTTGATCGCCTTCATTCAATGTCATCAACTGCTTTTGAAAAGATCACATATGCAACTGCAGTAGAAGTTTTAAACAAGGTAACTTCGAAACTTCACATGTATTATAAAGGTAGCAAGATGGTTTAGCAGGGCGTGTAGGTAATAGTCAATAAAGGGGTTGGGTTGGGTTGACCTACAATTACTTTTTTGCTGACTTTTGGGTTCTATGAATTAGATATACGTTATGATCTAATTTTGACCAATATTATTGGTTCCCTTTTAGTTAATCTTTTTATTTGACTCGTAGTAGATTACACCTAACCAAACCAACCCATTCATAAGCAAATGGGTCGAAATCACCATTTTATTATTAAACATTGATAGTACTTTTACTGAATTAGTTGTTATAATCGCTTCCTCCAGGTTACAGACAAGACCTTTGAAACCAAAGTCCAATGGGGTGTGGCTCTAACTGAAGAACATGAAAGGTCTGATCCAAATGAACACTTTCTTAATGTAAAAACGGGATTGGCTAAAGGGTTACTGCCAAAATATGAGAATTCTTCTCGAACCATACACTTCATTCTTCACTACTACAAGAACAGTTATTCGTCTTTAGCATGGCTTGGAAACATCAAAGGTATTTATTTATCAATCGAATAATTGTGTAAAAAAAGGGCTAATTGGTTATTTCTTTCTCACCTTATCTAGCATTTTACTAATTTATATATGTATACTATTCAGTGACGGGTAAAGTAACAACAAAAATCAACGTATTCACCTTCGGTGTGATCTTAATGGAGCTAATCACAGGTAGAAAAGCCTTTGAAGAAAGAAGACAATATGTAGGTTTAGAACATCCAAGATTAAGACTACGAGTCACGGAAATCGGATGGTCCTACATATCCTCTATCCCTGAATGGAAAAATGCAAGCTCATGGGTTAGAGCGGTGCAGGTCATGAAGTGGTGCAAGCTTAATTCAGTAGTATGTATTATGTATGTATGAAGTAGTTTAAAACGGGATAGTTATGTTTTTTTAGCTTATAAACTAATTTTGAGTGAAACCTAAGGAGTGTAGGGGCTGAGGAGGTAAAGGTCATGAAATGGTATACGTTAAGTTTAGCGATATTTACATTTGATGTTTACACTTAGTTTAAAAAAAACAATACATTAATTGCATATAAGGATTTCGATCGACACTCAAATGTCTCGATGTGACACATTGTTTGTAAAGATTAATGCTCAGAATTATTTCCATGTTAAAGATGATGTCTGTTCAACTACATATCAAACCGTCCCAGCTATGAACAGAAACACATTGTAGGTTGTTTTTTTTTAATAAACAAGTTTTGATTACAACAAAAATCAAAACTTTATATATCCTATTATGAATATAATTTTACTGTTAAACTGTTTAATAAAGTAAATGGACAATTTGCTATTCAAAAACTAATACATTCAAAGGATATTGTAGTTAAATATATCCTAATAGTTAATACGAAACCAAGTAGCTTTATAATATGGCATGATTTAGTCTAATCATGATCTGTGGATAATGTAAAAAATACTTACATGGTGTGATTAATTCTTGCTTATCAATTTTTGGTTTAAGGAATGTTAAATCATGGAAAGGGCGAGTTTCTTGGGTGAGAGTGGTCTTTGATGGATTCTTTATGGTCCCTTAAGGTTGAGAAGAGCAACAGTAACGGGTCAAAGTCAGACGCTTCAATGAAATGCCCCGGCTATCAAGGTTCTGGAATGAAGAGAGAGATCCTCACCGGTCCTTACACGGTGAGAATTATTTTAATGTGCAATTGTTTCATTTTTATTTTTGCATTACATTTAGAGTCTTAATGTATGTTATTAATGAGTCCATGGTGTCTAACTTATAATATATTCTATTATGTTGTCTAACTGAAGTTATAAATGTTGCAGTAATGGATCAAAGTTAGGCGCTTCAATGAAATGTGCCGGCTGTCAAGGTTCTGGAATGAATGTGTTAATCAGGCATCTTGGCCCATCTATGATTTAGCAAACGCAACATTCATGTAAATAAGTTTGTAAACACGAAGGTTGTCATGCTTTATATTTTCTCGAATATTCGATAAACATACGTTTCTTTTGGTTCTTAATCCATTCAACATATAATTTAGTATCTTTATATTTTTGTTTTGTTGTTAACTTACTTTTTTCAACGATAATTATATGTCATGCCCGCTGTTAAATAAGCAATCTCAAACAATGCCTATATAGTAATAACATCAGCATAATTTTAAGTTGTTAAGCACACTTAAAATACACAATCCCAAACACCGTATTGGTTAAGTTTTTTAGAAACAAGTTTTATAATTTTAACCCTTCCTTTCTTCTAGTGTTCTCATTAATTTGATAGCAATATGGGTACAACCCTTTCTTTCAACATGTACACTTTTCAACCATTTTTTACCACTCTTCTTTTGCTATAGTAAAATACGCCAACGATAATTATAAGACATGCCCGCCCGAGGTGGGCTTATATGCCCGGGAGGGCTTATAAGTCATGCCCGCCCCTTAGGCGGGCCATGACAACTAATATATATACATATATATATATATATATATATATATATATAAAGGAAAAATATATATATATATATATATATATAAATATATATACATATATTATATATATATATATATATAATAAAGTAAAGTAACTCCCAATACCGTCTTTCACGGGTTATGGGTCCCAATACCGTCTTCCACAGTATATGGGGGAGGTTGAGATGTAGACAGCCTTACCCCTACCTAAGGTAGAGAGACTGCTTCCGGTTCTACCAAAGGTAGAAAAGGACCTCCGGCATTGCAAGAGGTGAGGATCGAACCCTTGACCTCTGTCTCCAGAGGCAAGGGTGTTAACCACTTGATCCAACCTTGCTCTTTAAATATATATATATATATATATATATATATATATATATATATATATATATATATATATATATATATATATATATATATATATATATATATATATATTATATATATATATATATATATATATATAGGGTAGGGATATAATGAGAAGGGTAGGAAAGATTGTGGGAGTGACATGTGTCATCCCCATGCCACATCATATGACATGTGTCACCTACCCCCTCCCCCCCCCCCACCCGATTTTTTTTTTCCGGCCAAAATTTATACTGCATCACATTTATAAAGTTACTGCATCACGGTTACTACATCACAATTATGATTTTACTGCATCATGGTTACTGCATCATTACTGCATCACAATTATGATTTTACTGCATCACAATTCCGCCCCCCCCCCCCAAAAAAAATTTTTTTCCCGCCAAAATTTATACTGCATCACGGTTACTGCATCATGGTTACTGCATAACAATTATGATTTTACTACATCACAATTATGATTTTACTGCATCACGGTTACTACATGCACTAAAATCATAATTGTGATGCAGTAACTTTATAAATGTGATGCAGTATAAATTTTGGCGGGAAAAAAAATTCCCAAAAAAAAAACTTTTTTGGCGAGAAATAAAAAAATTTCCGGGGGGGGGGGGTTGACACATGTCATATGATGTTCCAAGACTTTTCATTATAAGACCCCTTCTCATAATATCCCATCTATATATATATATATATATATATATATATATATATATATATATATCTATATATATATATATATATATATATATATATATATACATATATTTTGAGGAGAGTCCAGGGGGTGGGGGTAGATGGCACATGTCATATGATGTGGATTGGGGATGACACATGTCACTCCCACAATCATTCCTACCCTTCTCATTATAAGATCCTTCTCATTGTGTGTGTGTATATATATATATATATATATATATATATATATATATATATATATATATATATATATATATATATATATATATATATATATATGTGAGGCTAAGCATGACACATGGAAATGCCACCTCAATGCCACTTGGCACACACATGAGGAGTTGGAGAGTATTAGGACTGCCAGAGGCTACAATTACATGGTACTAGCTTTACACCTTTTGATTCAGTTGTATTTCGAGTTCGCATAATATGAAAACAAATCAGATCTTGAAGCAATGTTTGATATTAGGACTTGCATAACAGCCCATGTGACTTCAGAAGTTAGCAAAGTGATGTTTGATTCTGCAGTGGATATAATGTTGACTGACATGGTCAACTTAAGTGGCATGGTGAGCATATTAGAAAGGCAATGTGTTTATACATTGGTAGGTATACATAGTAGAAGTATTTGAGAAAGCTGAAAGCTTATTAGTTTACATTTTGTTCGCAGATAAATATGTTATCTGGTGATGTTTCCAGGGTACAACGTCAGTTATTCCCATTTATTCAAGAAATTCTTTCGGAGTGGCATATAATGCATTTTATTGGGACCACCCCTTGTGAAGTACCTTTGTTGGATGATTTGAGCTCTCAACTCTCACTATCAGAAATCAGTACGTGTCTAATTACGTCTAAATTATTCACTAGAGGTGGAAAAGTGGGCTGGACAGGCTGGTTGGGTAACGGGTCAAAACGGGTAATATTTGGTACAGGCCAGTTTGGATAAGGCTGGTCGGTCTAAAATACTTTTAGGTAAAGTTATAGCTAATTTACGTATGATTAAGTTATTAATATAAATTTTGCATATAGGGGTCCAGGAGGTCTCACGCATAAAACATACATTTTGGGCCTCTTCGTTTTTACTATTTCAATCATACTCGTCTCGCCCATTAGAGATAACACATAATTCACACTAAAGGTCATATCATTTGTTGCATATTTGTAGGCTAAAACACTGAAAGTCAAAAGTTTCTCATTTGCTACAGATCGAGTTTTCAATTGATGGTAGTCCGTCATTTGATGACAAACACAACTGGTTTGCTATACTAGCTTCTAATGTAATGGTGATACCAAGCCTGTTATAATGAATATCATTTAGAGAGGCCACAAGGAAAGTTAAAATGGTGCAGGTAAATCTCTTAATCACATATTTAATGAATTGGTTGTGGTAACTTTTGAGTGTTTGGATGTACGCCTAAACATGCAATATAATTCTTGTGTAGTAAAGTATGTTTAAGAAGTAATATATGATCACCAGACGACACGTATGATGCAGGTTCTCAAACTGCAATAATCACTTTATAAATGCATGCTAGAACACTCCTTAATACGTCGTTAATCTCAAAACAAACATTACTTAAAGATCACAAGAAGTGTACTACTACAAAATAGAATTGTTAGAGTTATTATAAATTGTGATTTCATGTTTAGGCTATATTCATTTCAGCTTAAAAACGTTGTATTTTGGGAACTGGTTCAACTCTTTGTGTGGGACGATAAACTGGAACCCAGAAATATGGAAGTAAAAAAAGAAGAGGAAAATGATATCCACAAGTGAAATTTTTAATATGGGTCAGATGAGTATATCATTCGAAGAAAGAAAACTTTAACAAATTGACCAGTGTGGTCATCATAGATAGTGTGTCTAGATACATTTCTGCAACGTGAACAGTTTTAGATAATTTAAGAACTTAAAATTAGTAATAGTGACTTACGCGTGAGGTCCGCATACGGATATTCATAGACTTCCATAATAATGGTTTTGCCAATCATTTTGAAAGTTGTTTGTGCATAGTTAACTTCTTTTTTTTTTTTTTTTTTTTTTTTTTGAAAGGCAAACTTCATTAAACACCAAAGACGGGATATCTCCAAGGCGGAGATACCCGCAAAAAAACAATTACATCACGTCAAAATTAAAAGACTGCCATCCCTTCCAATCCACCACACTATTTCTACCCCTACTTCTATACCAAAGATACCCCAACGCTTTTACATCAGAAACAATCTCGACAACATTCCTACTAATGTTACTGAACACCTTTTCGTTTCTAGCCTTCCAAAGACGCCAGCATGTCAACATAAAGATACCATGTAAAATCTCCTTTTTACCCTTCGACCAACCTGAATGGGCTACAACTTCCAAAACATCTTTGACAGAAAATAAGAAAATTGGTGGCAAATGAACCCAACGAGCAATACCATTCCACACTCCATCCGCAACTCTACAAACCGTAAAAATATGATCAACACTTTCATCAAACTCTTCACAGAAAGCGCACAAACAATCCCCACTAATGATGTTCCTTCTTCTAAGAGCATCTTTGGTAGGAATCCTATCCAAAATCGCCCTCCACATAAACACATTGCACTTAATTGGTATCCACTTACACCATTCAAACTCTTGATAATCATCTTCCTCCCCCTCACTATGCAGCCACTTTTTAACTTCCTGGAGAGAAAACCTAGTCGGCCCACCACTGTTCCAAGCCCAACTATCCTGTTTACTATCTAGCCTAGTATCCGCAATTAACCGGTGACATTCAACCAACTCGTTAACCTCCTGAACTGAACTCGGGTACCTTTTCCACTTCCACATAAGAGCCCCAGCTAGATTATCGATGCCGATTCTATCCGTGACAACACACCACTTGTCTTGCTCTAACCGAAACAAATCAGGAAACAAAGTCTTCAAAGGAAACCGATGTATCCATGGGTCTATCCAAAACTTGATTGCAGCCCCATTACCCACTTGTCCCCGGATCATACTGACACAGTTTGTGTCACCCACAGTTAATCGGCAGCCGTAATTTACCAATTTTTTCCACGTCCCCAAGACCTTAGAGTTGTGCGGATATGTTTCCCATCTCCTCCTGGACCCATGTATCACATCAATGACTTTTCTCCACATCGAACCACCTTCCTGCCGATACCGCCATAACCATTTTAATAATAAGGCATTATTACAATCTCCAAGCTTACTTAAACCCAAACCACCTTTTTTCTTCGATCTAGTAACCGTGCCCCAACCTACCCAATGAACTTTATTAACGTCCATATTGCCTCCCCCAAAGAAACTTCTTAATCATAAATTCAAGTTTATTTATCACCACAACCGGAGCCTTAAACAAAGAAAAATAATAGGACGGAAGACTTTCCAAAACCGACTTAATGAGGGTCAACCTACCACCAATGGATAGGACTTTAGATTTCCACTTGGAGAGTCTATTTCTAAAAACTTTCAATACCGAATCCCAATTATTTATTCTACTCATGTTGGCACCAACTTGGATCCCTAAATACATAAATGGAGTCACACCCGGTCGACAACCCAACTCAATCGCCTTACCACTAACCTCTTCTATATTCTTCCCAACTCCAAAAAGCGTAGATTTATGAATATTAATACGGAGACCCGAACATAAATGAAAAACCCGAAGAAGTCTTCTAAGCGTTATAAAGTTACTTTCCGACCACTCACCCATAATCATCGCGTCATCCGCGTATAACAAATGAGAAAGAGTGGGTCCTCCATTCGGTAGGTCAATACCGTTAAAGGACCTAATATCACACGCCTTCCTTATAAGACCCGAAAGCGCCTCCATAACAATAATGAATAGGAACGGCGAAATAGGATCCCCTTGTCTCATACCTTTCTCACAAGTAAACTCAAAAGTCGGTGAGCCATTCACTAAAACAGACGATCTAGCCGACGCCAATACTCCTTCAATCCATTTACACCAAAGAGGCGGGAAATTCATCTGACGCATTACCGAAATCAAGAAGCCCCAATTAACGTTATCATAGGCTTTTTCGAAGTCAATTTTGAACATAAATAATTCTTTACCACTCCTTCTAGCCCAAGATAGAACTTCGCTAATAACTAGTGGCCCGTCCAAAATATATCTACCCGCAATAAATGCCGATTGAGTCTCAGAAATAAGCCCGTCCATCACCTTCTTTAACCTGTTCGCTAGAACCTTCGAAATAACCTTACTTACGACACCAATCAAATTAATCGGACGATACTCCCCAAGGTCAACCGGATCACTCACTTTAGGAACCAAAGTGATCAACGATGACCCTACCCCACGGCTTATAACCCCCGTCTCAGCAAAGTTGTGAAAAATATCAATAAAATCACCTGAAAACCACGACCAATACTTCTTAATAAAACGGAAATTGAACCCGTCTGGGCCCGGGGCTTTATCACTCCCACATTTCTTGCACTATAGGAGCATGGATCGTTTCATATCCATCATTGTTCTTACATGATTTCCATTGATGTTCATTAAAGGGGCTTTATATATATCCTTCCAAAAATGCATAATTGCATATATATCCAAAGCATGCATAAAAACTATTGTACTATGTGCATCAAAAACTTGTACAAAGGATATATATGCAATTATTCACTTTGGGAGGGATATATATGTAATTCTCCCTTCATTTTTTAAATAACAAAGTAGAATTCATATGTTTAAAGCATTCTGTTAGTAATACGTTTATTATATGGTGACATTTACTCAGAGTAAGTATTGTTCTGTGTATCTACTGACATCCCTTTTTTATAAACGAGTTAAATGTGAATCTATTAAGTGAATGGGTTCCTACGTCAGTTGGTTCTCCATGATGACTTAGCATTATTATATGACTTGCTTAATTAACGACCCCTCTGAAATAAAAGAGCATAGCATTAGCATATATTTGACTTTATCATCTTTTAGATTATGTCCTCTTAATTATTTGTAGTTCTTATGTCTGAATCTTGAGCAGCAATATATGGCATCCATTCATAATATTATATGCATATAGGTTCTTGGAGAAGCTTATCAGGTTTTAAGTGATCCCGAGAATCGTGAAAGGCATGACAAAAATGCAAAGGCAGGAGTTCAAGAGTAAGTATGATACATCACCTTTTTGCAAATATATTTTTAGTTTGTAATATTCTGAATTTTTTAAAATTCAGAGTTCTGATGTCTTTCCCGTACACCGCCCTGTCGGGATTGGGTATTTTTGTTGTTTTGATAAACCATGGGACCCATAACGGGCCAAGGAAGAGGAGCTGGAAAGATGCTAATTTTCGAGTAAAACACAAATTCTGCATTAAGCGGTTTAAAGATACTTGACATATCCTTATGCAGATACAATATTACATTTCATCATTTTACAAATGAGACTCATGAAGTATTGCTTTTGTATGAAATAACTAAATGTGTTGAACATAGTTACTACTGGCTCAACTTTTTATGCATTTATTATTATTATCTTCTTAGAATATATGTATGGCGTTATTTTTTATTTATGTATGTCTACTTAGAATTCATAAAATAATATTATGAAGCTAACCCGCCTGGCTTAACCGCCCAATGGGCAGGTTATGAAGCTAGTATATATATATATATATATATATATATATATATATATATATATATATATATATATATATATATATATATATATATATATATATATATATATATTAATAAAAGTCATCTAAGTTTTAATGTGTCTATCAAACAATTCAATATTATTTATTTATCACTCGGGACTTATTTGTGTATGATTAGAACATCTAAGTAAACACTAAAATCGATTTTTTTTCACATGTTCTAAGCAGTACTTGAATTGACAACCATTTGGTTAGTGACTTTTTCACACAACTTGGTACCAGTAAAACACAAGTCCTTTGGTTAAAATCGATTTAAATGAGTAGAATTTTTTTGCATAAAATCGCACCGTAACAAGGGTAAAAAATTAGGGCTGTAAACGAACGAGGCGACGGACAAAGGCTTGTTCGTTTTCGTTCGTTTAGGTTTAGTCAGACAAATGAGCGTACATGATGAGTGTGTAAATACTCATCATTTTATGCCCATTTTAGACCATAAAAATACTGAAAACAACCAAATATACCAAATTATACTGCAGATATCCTTGGTTTGTGTTTTTATGTGTTTCAGGTACAAAGGATTGAAAACGGACATTTTTGGATCGACTCGACAACAATTGTGCATTTGATCAAGTGAAGACAAAAGTCAAAGCTAAAGTCAAAGTCAATCTCCAAAATACCAAAATGACACAAAAGGTCCTTGGAAATAATTTTAAGATTTTGGCTGCCTCAGTACCTGGATTTTCAGAAATGGCAAACTTAGTCCTTTAACTTCATAACTTAACCTAAAACCTAATAAGCCTTAAACCATTTACCCTAAAAATAAAACCCAGCCTTTAACCTAAACCCAGCTCAACAAATGGCCAAAGCCCAAGAAAATAAACCCACACCCGTTTTATCCATTTTAGTTAACAAACCAGGATTTGACTTGGTCAAATCCACCATCTTTGCCGCCTTCTCAAAACCAGAAACCACCAAAACCACCATGCTTATTCCTGACAAAACCAACCCTCCCCCTCAACCTCCTACTACACTCCACCTACCCAGTCCAAAAAGCATTTAATGCTTCTTCCCCCCCCCCCTCAAGTTACCAGTACCAAGTGGGTAATCCACTATCTCACTTTTGGCGCCAAAATCTGTTTCAAGGGCTCTGATGATTTCAAGGCAATCCAATGGTCAAAAAATGGTCAGAAGAAGTCACAAGAGAAATCCCAGCTCAAAAATAGTATAAATAGGGTCCTTTTGTAGCCTTTCAAGGCATGTAGAATTTTAATATAGTCGAATTTTTCAGTTTAATGTTTTATTTAGTTAAAATTTAAGTTTTCTATCAATTCAAGTTTGTTTAAGCTCAGTTGTTTTTAATTTATTAAGTATTGTACTAATTTCAAGAGTTAATGAAATTTTAAGTTCCCCAAGTTAACTGTTAAATCAAATTCAGTCCATTGATATTGAAAATAGCTTATTCACTATTTATATAAGCTCATTTAAGTTCAATATAGCTTAATGTGAGCCTATGATAGTTTAAATCAGTTCTAATTCAAGTATTCTTAAAATAGTCAAGAAAAGTCAATGAAATTCAACCAATCATTTGTGGAAAGCTATTGGAAGTTGCCTGCAATGGAGGGGCAAGATGGACTATTACCTAGCTTGTTCACAAGCTAGGAGCTTGTAGCTGCCATTTGGGAGCCCTTGTTTAGCTAGGGTCTCAATTGAGTCAATTTCAAATTTTTTTTATATACTTTTACTGTAGCATATCTTAATTATTGCTTATTTTGTGCTTATTCTGCTTTTCTATGTTTATTTGTTCTATGTGATGTTAGTGAATGCTAGACAGATAGGTTATTTTGGTTTAAATTAGTTTTTGCTTTAATCTCACTAAAAAGTAAAAAACAGTCAAATAAGCACTCAACTTATTTGAGTGCTTAATTACAATAGAAAGTTGTTCATTAGGGCTTAACTAAGTTAGCAAATCAGTTTTTACCAAGATTCATAGCTTTGTTTGGTCTGTTATAGTCAAAATCCAAAAAATCAGTCCCCCTTTTTGGACTATTCTTGTTCTGTGCATCAGTGTTCTATATGCTATTTGGATTTGATTGAATGCTTATTTGCTCATCTCTGTGGATTATTCTGAGTTTGCTGGTTCATTAGGTGATAGTTAGTTCCCCTAGCTTATTTTGGTCTCTTTATAGCTTTTTGACAGCTTAACAGCTTTTTCTGTCAAAAGCTTAGCTCATTTCCATTTTTCAGCATTCTGATCTGGATCCTTGGCTAAATCTAAGCTTATTGTTTAGTTTTAAAATAAGTTGTAGTTGTGAAAATTGCTTATTGGTTTGTGCTTTTTAAGTTGCAAAAAGAAAATCTCAAAAATAAAATAAAAGCAAAAAGAGCACCATGGGACTCGAACCCTGGTCTCTCAGATAAACACACACACACTTAACCAATCCGCCCTTGGGTCTTTTTCATTAAACCCTTGCATACTTTTTTATTTAACCCACTTTTCCAAATAAGCTTATTCGGCCTTCTTAGCTTATTACAGCTTATCTAAATAAGCTGGGTCCATGTTAATATTTTTCATAGGACTGTTTTAGTACAAAGTTATTTCACAAAAAATTTCAGAATTTTCAGAATAGGTTTAGTATTTTTAATTAATTTTTCTTTTAAATTCTGTTTTTAATTCATAATAAAAAAAATATAAAAGTCGAAAAAATATAAATCTTTTTTACAAAATTTTCTTTTGTCATTTAGGATTTAGGAAAAATAAATTTGTACTTGTAGGATTAATTTTTAATAGATTCTAATTTTAGGCTTGTGTTTATAATTCCCGACTCGCGTTTTTAGTTTAATTAAGTTGTGCTTCATTTTTCTTTGTAATTTTGTTTTCCATATTTTTAGTAGAATTTAAAAACTCAAAAATCAAAAATCCAATCATCAAGCATTTTAATTCCGAACCAAAAACGAAATCCTCGATTCACACATCGCTGGGACACGACCCGGGTAATCACTTATCCGGTATCACACATATCGTATTCACGGGTTTTGTAAGTTAACCTTTTTCCTAAAAGGTTGATTTGTCATTTCTCGCGTATCACGCATATCCGTCTGATATTACTTCAGCACGGATCAAATTTTGGCGCCGCTGCCGGGGAGGTTGTGTTGCGACAATATTGTTAAAGGTTTTAACGATTAGTGACTTGAGATCCTTCCTTGTGAAGTTCCCGTTTTCCATAAACCCCATAAAATACAAAAATATTTTTCTTTTCTTTTGTATATATATTATCATATAAAAAACAAAAATACAAAAACATTTTTCGTTTTCTTGTGTTAAAATAAAAGATAAAAGCAATCTCAATATAATATTCCTCAACTTAGAGTATTATCATATTGAGTTCCCAAACAAAAGATTAAAACTTTCCTTTGTGTCGCTTGCGAATTCGGCTCACCTTTTATTGATTAACAAACTATAACGGAGGTTCTAGGAGGTCTTGACATTAAATTGCAGACCGAAAGGAGCGGGTTTTTAAGGGCATTTATTGCCCACCTTTGCTCCTCCGCCACCCTGTGCGTTTTTCTTTCAAAGAGCTACCGTACGCTTGTTTGATTTAAGGTTTAAGTTCACTTGTGTTTTGCCTCGGTCTTGTTTTAATTGAATTGTTTTTAGTGCATGCGCACTCGTTCTTCTCCGTCAACAAGTCCTTTACGTGAACTCGTGCATACCCCGAGAAGACGTAATCGGAGACGTAATCGTAGGCATTCCGCCTCAATAGCCGAACCCGAGATTCATGTTATTCCCGTTCCTCCCATTGTCACAATGGCGGATGAACGCACCATGTCGGAGTTTCTCCAAGCACCCACCGAGGGTTACGGAGATGCTATTGTTGTTCCGGCAATCGTTGCCGATAGCTTTGAGCTTAAAACGGGGTTGGTATCCTTAGTAACTTCAAGTCAATATTTCGGATTTGAGAGGGACGATCCTCATTCCCACATTCGATGGTTTAACAAGATCACCTCTACCATCAAATACCGAAATGTTCCTCAAGAAGCTATCAAACTTCTTCTTTTTCCTTTTTCTCTCGAGGGGGCAGCCCGAATTTGGCTCGAAAAACAACCCCCTCGTTCTATTGAAACATGGGAAGATTTGGTGTCGAAATTTGTGAATGAATTCTTTCCTTCATCCAAAACCACAAGCCTTAAAAATGAAATCACCAAGTTCACTCAAAAATTTGATGAATCCTTTAGTGAAGCGTGGGACCGTTTTAAAGAATTACTTCGCAAATGTCCTCACCATGGTTTCTCCGAGTTACATCAACTCGATACCTTCTATAATGGTTTGAACCACTCCGATCAAGACTCTCTAAATGCCGCCGCCGGTGGTAATCTCTTGTATCGGACTACTAAAGATGCTTTAGCCATCATTGAGAATAAGTCCAAGGTCCGCACTACACGAAGCAAGCCGGTTGTTTCCCAAGTTAGTGCCTCCACTTCTTCTTCATCTCACGTGAGTTCTTCTAGCACCGATGCTAAGATTGAAAAACTCACGGATGCTATTCAAGCTTTGGTTCTTTCCAAGCAAAAGAAACAATCTTCCCCACAAACTTCTTCACCCACTCAAGTCAAAGCGGTGGAAGAAACTTGTGTCACTTGTGGTGGTCCTCATGCATAGTACAATTGTACTACCACCAATGGTAGTCGATGTGAAGTTAATGCGATAGCCGGGGCTTTCAATCAAGGAGGTAATCAATACCGTCCTCAAGTTGACCCGAATTATCGTGCTAGCAATCAAAATGGACCACCCGGATTTTCTCAACCCAACAATCCAAATAGATTCAATCAAAACCAACCAAGAGGGGAAAATGTTCAAAATCAATTTCAAGCCCCGATCAATCAATACCCAAATCAAGGTGGTAATTTCAATCAAGGCTTTCAAGCTTCGAATTACCAATCCCCAATTGCTTCCTCAACCGAACTTGCTAATTACATCAAGTCAAATGAAGCAAACATGAGGTCAATGCAAAATCAAATCACCATCTTGAAGAATGATTTTCAAACTTCAATTTCGAAACAAGGTCATGAGCTTAAAAATGAACTTAAGAATACAAATCAAAAGATTGATCAATCTCAAAGTAAAATTGAGAACATGTTTGCTAGTCTCATGTGTCAATTGAATCAAGCTTCAACTTCGGGAGGTCTTCCAGGAAATACCATTCCAAACCCGAAGGGTGAGTTGAAAGCTATTACCACTCGTAGTGGTAATACTATTGATGGACCCTCGACTCCTATGCCCCCTCCACCGGGGGAAGTGAATCGAGAGACCGAGGTGACAAAGGACAAAGTGCAAAATACAAGCCTACAAAGTACCGCACACGTCCAACCTCCGGTCGTCCAATCTCCAATTCCGGAACCCGATGTTCCGAAGAAAAATTCTAAGCCTTCAATTCCATATCCGTCGAGGCTTAATGATCAGAAGCTCCGTGACAAAACTAATAGTCAAATGATGAAGTTTCTTGAAATCTTTCAAAAGTTACACTTCGATATTAGTTTTGCGGATGCTCTTCTCTACATGCCAAAGTTTGCTTCTACATTCAAGAGTGTCCTTAGCAATAAGGAAAAGTTGCTTGAATTGACAAAGACTCCATTAAATGAGAATTGTTCGGCGGTAATCCTTAAAAAGTTGCCCGAAAAACTAGGAGACCCCGGTAAATTTCTCATCCCTTGTGATTTTCAAAAGTTAGATGAATGCTTAGCCTTGGCCGATCTTGGCGCAAGCATCAATCTAATGCCTCTTTCAGTTTGGGAAAATCTTTCTCTTCCGGAGCTTAGTTTTACACGAATGACTCTCGAGCTTGCAAACCGATCGGTTACTGTTCCGAAAGGTATTGCCGAAGATGTCTTCGTGAAGGTTGGCAAGTTCCATTTTCCTGCTGACTTCGTAGTAGTCGATTTTGATGCCGATCCTCGTGTCCCCCTTATCTTGGGAAGACCATTCTTGAAAACGGCTCGTGCATTAATCGATGTCTACGAAGGTGAAATGACTCTTAGAGTCGGTGATGAAAAATTGGTCATTAATATTAAGAGTACTTCAAAATATCCTCTCAAGCATGATAGCGAGTCAATTAACCAAATTGATATCATCGATGCTACATGCGAGGAATATTTTCATGAAGTGCTAAGTGGCAATCCCACTTCATCTGATCCTACCATTGCCCTCTCTTCCCCCTCTCTCACTCCGTTTGAGGGAGGTGACTTCATCTTGGAAGAGATTGAGGCTTGTTTGTCTTGTGATTCAATTCCATCTGGAATTGATGATGGTGTATTTGATCCGGAGGGAGATATTCTTCTCATTGAGAAGTTGCTTAATGATGATCCATCATCTCTCCCTCCGAAAGAACTTCATAATGAGGAAATCAAATCTGTTGAAAATTCTGATGATCCTCCGGAGGTCGAACTTAAGGACTTAGTACCCCCGTTTTGGCCAAAAAATTTAAATTTTTTTGCGTTTTTATAAGAAATTTGCATGAAAAAGAAGTGTTTTGCACCAAAAAATAAAAAATAAAAAATAAAAAAATAATAAATAAATAAATAATAATAATAAAAGTGTTTAGTCTTGATTAGGTTAGAACAAAGGGAATCCCGACTCTGCCAGAGTGTTGATTTGGCTGCTCCCTTAACGGTTAGACTAAGGTTTTACGATTTGTGCAAAATGAAAATGCTAAGCGTAGAGTAGTTGGTTCTCTTTAAAGCTTATACAAGTAATCTATGGCTTTTCCTCCCAGTAGCTCCTAATCTAACTTAATAAGTGCTTATTTTCAAACATTTGAACACACAAAATTATTTTTTCATACGATTTTGAAAAATACTAGTTCAAAGATTTATTTAAACTTCGGAATAAGCATATGTCATAATAATGCAAAATGAAAGTGAGACGTTGCTTGAAAATTGCAAAAGTTAAGTAATAAATGTATGTGCTAAAAAGCTACGGTTCAAGATCGGCCCTTGGATCCTTATTTCCGGAAGGCGTTTAGGTCTTGGCCACCCTCTTACACCGGCCCTTGGACCTCTAATTCAGGAATGTGTGAGGTCTTGGTCTAACACCCTTGGATCCTCATTTCAGGAATGTTTAGAGTCTTGGAACTCTCCGTTGTAACGGCCCTTGGATTCTTTATTCCGGAAGGTGTAAGGTCTTGGTTCCCGTGAAACTCCGTTAGTTTATGTTGCACAAGTAAAAAAAAAAAAAAAAAAAAAAAAAAAAAAAAAAGAAATGAAAAAATAAGAAAATGAAAAGAAAATAAATAAAATAAAATGGAATGATATTGCAAAATGCAATTTTTTGAAATTTGCTTGTTGTAAATTTTAAATCTATCTTTCAACTAGTATTAGTCAAAGTCTTATAAAAACGTCGATTTTTGTGATCAAAATTTTGAAAATCAAGCACAGTCACCTAACTTGAATAAATATGGGAGTAAAAAGTTAAGTCTCGGCTTACAAAGATTATTAGTATAAGTAGTGTTAGCATTTTATAAAAACATTTGCACATTGAGTTTAAGTTTAGTTGGGAGTATAAAAAGAGGATGACGATTTCAATTCCCTGGAGACACCCATTTTGTGTGAATCCCGTTCTATGATACCATTTTTGGAAATCAAGCAGTTTATTTATTTTAGTTCTAGTTTAAATTTCTCGCATCAAATAAAAAGTCGAAACGGGGTATCCTTGGTATTTTTTTTATCCTTTCATTACTTCATATGATCGGATTGCTAGGGACTAGCAATAGCTTAGTGTGGGGGATTGATGAGTGTGTAAATACTCATCATTTTATGCCCATTTTAGACCATAAAAATACTGAAAACAACCAAATATACCAAATTATACTGCAGATATCATTGGTTTGTGTTTTTATGTGTTTCAGGTACAAAGGATTGAAAACGGACATTTTTGGATCGACTCGACAACAATTGTGCATTTGATCAAGTGAAGACAAAAGTCAAAGCTAAAGTCAAAGTCAATCTCCAAAATACCAAAATGACACAAAAGGTCCTTGGAAATAATTTTAAGATTTTGGCTGCCTCAGTACCTGGATTTTCAGAAATGGCAAACTTAGTCCTTTAACTTCATAACTTAACCTAAAACCTAATAAGCCTTAAACCATTTACCCTAAAAATAAAACCCAGCCTTTAACCTAAACCCAGCCCAACAAATGGCCAAAGCCCAAGAAAATAAACCCACACCCGTTTTATCCATTTTAGTTAACAAACCAGGATTTGACTTGGTCTGTTTGGGCTTAACTAAGTTAGCAAATCAGTTTTTACCAAGATTCATAGCTTTGTTTGGTCTGTTATAGTCAAAATCCAAAAAATCAGTCCCCTTTTTTGGACTATTCTTGTTCTGTGCATCAGTGTTCTATATGCTATTTGGATTTGATTGAATGCTTATTTGCTCATCTCTGTGGATTATTCTGAGTTTGCTGGTTCATTAGGTGATAGTTAGTTCCCCTAGCTTATTTTGGTCTCTTTATAGCTTTTTGACAGCTTAACAGCTTTTTCTGTCAAAAGCTTAGCTCATTTCCATTTTTTAAGCATTCTGATCTGGATCCTTGGCTAAATCTGAGCTTATTGTTTAGTTTTAAAATAAGTTGTAGTTGTGAAAATTGCTTATTGGTTTGTGCTTTTTAAGTTGCAAAAAGAAAATCTCAAAAATAAAATAAAAGCAAAAAGAGCACCATGGGACTCGAACCCTGGTCTCTCAGATAAACACACACACACTTAACCAATCCGCCCTTGGGTCTTTTTCATTAAACCCTTGCATACTTTTTTATTTAACCCACTTTTCCAAATAAGCTTATTCGGCCTTCTTAGCTTATTACAGCTTATCTAAATAAGCTGGGTCCATGTTAATATTTTTCATAGGACTGTTTTAGTACAAAGTTATTTCACAAAAATTTTCAGAATTTTCAGAATAGGTTTAGTATTTTTAATTAATTTTTCTTTTAAATTCTGTTTTTAATTCATAATAAAAAAATATAAAAGTCGAAAAAATATAAATCTTTTTTACAAAATTTTCTTTTGTCATTTAGGATTTAGGAAAAATAAATTTGTACTTGTAGGATTAATTTTTAATAGATTCTAATTTTAGGCTCGTGTTTATAATTCCCGACTCGCGTTTTTAGTTTAATTAAGTTGTGCTTCATTTTTCTTTGTAATTTTGTTTTCCATATTTTTAGTAGAAGTTAAAAACTCAAAAATCAAAAATCCAATCATCAAGCATTTTAATTCCGAACCAAAAACGAAATCCTCGATTCACACCTCGCTGGGACACGACCCGGGTAATCACTTATCCGGTATCACACATATCGTATTCACGGGTTTTGTAAGTTAACCTTTTTCCTAAAAGGTTAATTTGTCATTTCCCGCGTATCACGCATATCCGTCTGATATTATATATATACTTTAGCACGGATCAGTACATGAACACTTAAATGGACGAAATTTCTTGTTTATGTTCGTTCTTTAAGAAAATAAGATTGCTTATGTTCGTTTATATTCATTTATTAAAGTGTTAAACGAACGAAAATAAGTAAACGTATAAAAACAAGCACAAAATATTTAGGATACTATAGCGTTTCTTTTTTTGTGTGTTCGTTTTGTCTAAGTTTTCCTATTTTACAAAGAGCATATAATATAAATATACGATATTTTAACATAAACTAATAAACATACATAAATGAACATAGAAAGACGTTAACGAATATATAACCAAACGTTCACCAACGTAACTAAACGAACAAAGCTTGTGTTCATGTTCGTTCATTTGACTAAACGAACACAAAATTTGTTCATTTACGCTCAATTAATTATTAAACGATCATAAACAAACTTTTTAACGAACGGTTCACGAAATGTTCATTGAACATTTCGCCCTATAAAAAAATCTTCATTCACTTTATTGTACTTCTTTCAAAACATTATATATCATTATTTTATAACTAATAATACCGTATTGTATTTGTATAATTTCATGTTAACTATAAAAAAAGGCTATATCAACCAATGATAATCTAGAAATCTAACAAAAGACAGTGTTTTTGTTTTTTGTTTTTTTTTTCTTTCAAACTGCAAAGGTATGCATTATCAATATATTTAAAAGTGGGAATTTGGGCCACAGGAGAAAACAGTTGCCGCTACAGTGATTTTTTGTGTAGCGGCACTGTTCACTTTTTACTGTAGCGACATTTTTTTTTTTTTTTTAAATAATTCCGAAAAAAAATTTTGAAAAAAAAAAAAAAAAAAAGGTTTTTGAAAAAATATTTTAAAAAAAGCTTTATTTGAAAAAAAAAAATTACGCTACAGTGGATGAACAATTTTTTTTTTTTTTTTTTGAAAAAATATTTTCAAAAAAAAACATTTTCAAAAAACTTTATTTGAAAAAAAAAATGATTATATGAATTCAGTGACCAACCATGTAATTAACTAACGAATAGTACCCTGATTATCAATATATGTGGCCAATACAATTCGTTTCGTGCTTTCTAGATTGCCGGTTCTATAAATAGTCAATATTTTATAACTAAAAATTGTATAGACAAACATGACATTCACTCTAATTTTTACAATAAAAACAATGAGATAGCGTAAATATATGCTATTAGATTTTTCGGAAAAAAATATACATTTTTTAAAATTAATTTTTTTTAAAAAAATAATTTTTTTAAACAAATTATTTTTTTTAGAAAAAATAATTTTTTAATTTCGAAAAAAAAAAAATTGAAAAAATATCTTCAAAAAAATTGTTTTCAAAAAAACTATATTTGAAAAAAAATTAAAATAAATTTCTTTGTTAATTTTTTTTTTCTCTTAAATTATCTTTCAAAAACTTTCTTTTTCAAAATTCCCTTTTTTCGAAAATCTTTTTTCTAAAATTTTTTTTCGAAAAAATTAAATTTTGAAAAATAAAGTTTTTGAAAAAAAATATTTTCAAAAAAAAAAATATTTAAAAAAAAACATTTTCAAAAAACTTTATTTGAAAAAAAAATGACTATATGAATTGAATGACCAACCATGTAATTAACTAACGAAAAATACCCTAATAGTCAATATTTTATAGTTAAAAATTGTATAGACAAAAATAACATTCAATCTAATTTTTACAATAAAAACAATGAGATAGCATAACTATATGCTATTAGATTTTATATAACCAATAATCAGATTTCAAAGGTGATTCATAAATTATGTGTTTACATTAATTTTAAAAAAATAGTCTAAAAAATAGTCTTTTAGTTTTATCGATCTTTTTAAAATTTAATCCTTAATAACTAACTTTCAAACAAGACTTAACACCACACTCTCGCAGCAACGCGCGAGCTTTCCAGCTCGTTTAGTTTTAAACACCGAAACATCTATTGTATTTTTTACACGAATAATGCTCAAAGAAAGAGTGCGCGCATACATATCAATATATCATCTTAGTCAAGTTTGTCCACGCCAACAACTTTATCTAGAATACCATTATTACATGTTTACTTATTACTCTCTGACTTTTTCCTTTGAACAATTTAAGATAGAGTATAATGATCAAGCAAAAGAACAATTGTGTTGTACATAGCTTTTCGAAGCTTCTCACCTCGTCCTCTTTAGTCTTTATCCATGACCGTCCATTTTCTATTATTCATGTACATGCACGTGTATAAACTTTTTATACACAAAAAAAGTGTATAAAGATATATAGATCAAAAGATTAGGCCTAATAGAAAACCTTAATACATTACAATATAGAAACCATCAAGTGGGTACGAACTCCATTTTTTAAGAACATGCATTGCACATACCCACCATCCTTTTATACCTTTTAAAATTCAATCTTTTCGGCGATTTTGGAATCAATGGTGGCTAACAAAAAGCAACAGCAAACGACTATATTAACCCCCACCGCAGACGCTAATGCTAAATATAAACTTGCACCAAATCCTTCACAAATCTCAACAATTATTTCACATAAAAGAATGGCATTCAAGACTACTTCCATAAACCAAAATGTCTCCGATGATGGCAGGCGAGAACTTACCATCAAAGAGTTCAAAAGATGGTTGATGCGTTTTGACACAAATAAAGACGGACGTATCAGCAAAACTGAGCTCAGGCAGATTGTTAAGGCCAATGGAGGTTGGTTTTCCGGATGGAAAGGCAGGGCTGGAATCAAGTCTGCTGACAAGAATGGAAACGGTTTTGTTGATGAGTATGAGATAGAAAATTTAATCCAATTTGCACAGAAGGAATTGGGCGTTAGAATCATACCGTACTAATGAAACCATGTACTTGTTAACCATCTCTTTATTTTTGTGTAAATAATAAGAGCTCTGAAACATATACGTGAATGTGTATTTCGAATTTGAATAAATGCTGTGATTCCAATGTGTTTCTGGTAAAGATCAATGTTTTGCTACTTGAATGATTCTACTCCTGTACGGTTCTACTGGCTTGGGTAAAAAGCGTGTAATTACATTCTTCGTGCGTATCTTCGGTTAGTCCATTGTTGGAGGCGGAAGTTTCCAAAAGTTCCACGAGTTATAATCTTCTTGCTATTTAAACAAAAAACAGATAAAGAAAAAAAAAAGTAAATTACAGGGATAACAGAAATCATCCCTCACAATACTAATTGCATAAATGGTCCCTAATTGCACCGTTCGTAACTTCACTTTTGGTCCCTTGAGTATGCGATTTAATTTATCTTTGGTCCCTAGAAGTTAAAGGGGGAGAGACTAAAGATGAAAGCAATAAGCAAACAGTGCAATTACGGACCATATATACAAATAGTAGCGACAAAAGACAATTTCTCTAATTTACTCAAGTAATAAAACATAAAATTTTGAGAAGTTAAAAGAAAATTCATACCTCTTCGTGCCCGGATACTGGTGGGAAAATGCCATTCACAAGAGCATGTAGTGAAGCATATGATTTTGAGTCGATGCTGCGGTTTATAACAACCTCTCCCTGTAACACCCGAAACACAAGGATATAAGAACGTGTGTGTAACAAACCTTAAAAAAGTTATGAGAAGTGATTAAGATTTATAAGCACCTTGGGATTAATGATGAAGATTTTCCCCTTTGGTATGCCAACCTTGAGGTAACTAAACTCATCTGTGTCTCGGTTTCCAAAGCCAGCATAGAACGGATTCCTATCGGATGGAAAACACGCCCTGATATCCTGAAGTATTGTTGACCTCATTTTTTATCAATATGGAAGATCAGAGAAGAAAACAGTACTCCTCCATCCCATTTAAATTACAAAATAGTTTCTTATAAGAAATGTCCCGTGAAAATTACATTAGATAAGCATTTGCTTATTAACATCACAAAATAATTGTTGGTTCAAGTCTCCAATTTTGTCTTCATTGGACGTGTTTTAGAGATTTGACAAATAGTTGAAACTATTTCCTTTAATTAAATTTTAAGTCAAACATTGCAATTTTCATGGGATGGAGTGGTTGGTAAGTGACTAGGAACTAACCTCCAAGCAAGCAATTTTGAATTCATGTGGAGCTCGTCTTATAACTGCAGATGGGTATAAAAGTAGTTTCAGATATCCTACAAAATGACTATTCATATCTATATCTATATATCATCAATCGGAAATATATTTGATGAGTGAAATGCACTTATGTTTCACTACTACCAAATTTATACATTTGAACACAATTATTTTTATGAGCTTGCATCACTTTACTAGTGTGAACAAAAGAAAATATTGAATCCAACATTGGTCCTGATGGTCCATCATTCGTAGTCAACTTATATACAATTGTCCAATAGGAAACACTCATATGCGGAACGAGATATACAAAACCATTACCTTCACGAAAAAGAGATGGAAAGAGTCCATCAGGAGAAATAACAACAGGCCCATCAGGCAAAGCCTTCCCATCCTGCAATTTAATTTATACGTGGGTTGTCACTTGTCAGGATCACGACAGTCCAGCACACCAGATATATATAATGTGCGTATACTTATGGCTTTGACAACAAGTAATCAACATAAATGAACACCTTTGAGTAAAGAGAATAGAGTTAAAATGTTCAATACCTGTGTAAGGTTAAACAGAAACTGTCTAGTTAAAGAGGCCTGAGAAATTGCCCGAGCACTTAGATAGAGCATTTGATATCCATTTTCCTACAACATACAAACAATCACGTTTCTCCCTTAAATCATGGTCCAAAAGATTCCCTTATTTTGTCATCAATCAATAATAGTGTAGCTATTTAAAAAATAGTCTAATATGTCTATTAAATCACATGCAAGGTCAAACATTGCGATTTTCATACAGATGCAAGGAATATAAAAGAAGCAATGCAAGAATAGGTAAAATAACAACAAACCTTTATCCCAGAAAAAAGATGTGTTACTCCAATATGTGACCAATCTCTTCCAACCAAAGGCATGAATTGTCCAAGAACATCGGATCTGTAAGAGATGAGCATATATGTTACCATGTAACTCATCATCATATTAGCTACAATTACTTCCAAATCCTTATAAAGCGATCATTCCATATTTGTGTAATATAAATATGTAATTTAAGTTTTTCATATTTATATTTTCCAGTAACAACTTGCTGTGAGAATCCCTAAAGTGGTATACATGCTCAATTTTTTTCGTGGGTGGTTTGAGAATATGCGCTCAAGTGAAATATACAAAACTGGAAGGATAGATTGTTGGTGAAGTTTAGTAACATCTTGGTTAAAATACAAAAAAATGAAATGGAACTTCCATAAAGCTGGATGTAATGGTCACCATACCCACCACCGCCACCTCATCATTCACTCCCTTCACCAAACAGCCGTAGTGGTGACCACCAAACCAAACACATAAACATACCCCACTAAAATACAAACATACCCCACACACACACAAGCAAAAAAAAAATGTTTGGTGGTCTGCACCACCAAACGGGTGCCAAAAGTGGTCCTATAACGCGTGGTTCCGGGTGGCCGCAATGGTCTTAACGCACCAAGAGGGGGGAGCACGAGTGGTGCCCCTCACCCTTACGGATGGTCTAAGAGATAACAAAATAAGCTTGTCGTGAACACCAAATATAGTGAAAAATGCATAATAAACTTGGGACTCCCCTAGAATTACTCAAAGTCATTGTAGAATTACCCCCAATGGTCATAAACATCTGTGAAAAGGTCCATAGCCACAGTCCCTAAACTATATGTAAAGATTTTTTACAAAATGGAAAGAGACCATATATAATTTTCAAAAAGAAACCACTGGATCTAGCCAAAAGGTTTAAGTTATCCAAAATCTTATTGTCTAAGTTCCTTTTCTTTTCCAATTTCCATAAGCCGCTCATCACTTACAATGTCAATCCTTGTCTCCGAATGCATAGGTGACCATCATAAGCTCCTTCATTAGAGTGTTTTCATTTATGCTACATGTTAATCATCCTAAAGGACAGATCTAAAGTCCTAAACTTCCCTTCACGAAAGTTTTAACCCTATTTATGCTCAACTGAATAACACACAAGTGAAAAAGGCTAAATCATTGGCTAAATATAAACTAAATAAGCTACATACATCCTGTGTAAGTGAAGAAGAAATCTTACTTCGTAATGGTTCCATCAACATCTGAGATCACAATGCGTGTATCCCAACTCCACAGATAAATTCTGGCATCCACCTGAGAGGAATGCATGTCTAGTAAGCTACACAACATAACACACAAGCCATAAACACACACACACACACACAAACAATAACAAATGCGAGAAACTACAAATAACCTTTTGAGCCCCAAGCACTGATGTTGAAAAAGTGAACGTTACTGTGTTTTGCCCTTGTGCAAGGTTCAAAGAAGCTAACTGCTCAGACGTTGGAGTAAGTGCCCGAGTGTGATTCTTATCCAACTTAGGTGAAGAATCTTCTTTTTCTCCATCAATCTCCGGTACAGTATAAACATCAGAATCTTTTTTATCAGATACACTTTTACTTACAGATCTTCTAAACGGCCATAAACTCCAGCTTCCACCAGCACCATCAACAATGTCGGCATGACCACCTACATAAGGGTTTTGTTAAGTTCCCAAGAATTGCACATAGAATGCAACAACGACAAAAAAAACTCTTACCACTTGGAATGCTACCATCTTTGAGATCCTTTGACACGTTATCTCCACTTTGTGATAGTTGTTTCTCTAAGTCTTCTCTTTTGAACCTTAAAGCATCTTCCCTGATCAAATCCCAATTTGAGGATCTACCAACGGGCGAGTAAAACTGTGGCTCCTCGAGATTATATGGAGCGATGTCATCAACATGAGACCGCATATTGGGTAGGGATTTTGAATGCCGAAGAACATTCTTTTCTGTTATTTCACGATTTGTGCGAATATCCACATAAGTTGGACACCTTCTAAAAGTATTAGCATTCAGCCCTTCAGGGTCAGCTTTCGGCCTTTCTTGATGTGTTCTGACTGGAGGTGGATCTGGACCATATATCACAGTTGTTGACTCCACTTTTTGTGCAATATCCTTGATACCTGATTTAGAATCATCAAGATCATTAAAGATCAACTGTTCTTCCACAACCCGTTCAGAGACTTCCTTAATCAAAACAGCATCGCCTGGAACATCTTGAAATTCACCATTTGACTCCAGAGTCATTCTAATTTCATTCGTTTCATCCACCTCTTTTGTAAGACTTTCTTCCACGGTTTGAATAAAAGGTACTGATACTGAACTGCATGAAACATCTTCTACAGACGCGTCTCCTTGATTAGAGCCAACTTCAGCATAGCTTTCTGGTACAATTTCTAAAGACCCTTGGGCTGTTATTAATCCAACTTCAGGCTCATTAGTATCATCCAACTGAGTTTTTAAACTCTCTTCATCTACCGTTTTATCAACAACATCCGCCTCATTAGAATCATCCAGCTCAATTTTGGAACTCTCTTCATTGACTGGTTTATTAACAACATCCGCCTCGTTAGAATTACCGAACTGAGGTTTTGAACTCTCTTCATCTACCGTTTTATTAACAACATTCGCCTCAATAAAATCATCCAACTGAGTTTTTGAGCTCTCCTCATCGACCGCTTTACTAACAACATTTGGTACAATAGTTTCTTTAACCTCCATCACAGGCACCTCACTATCAACCCCGGAACTATCCGACTTATTTACAAAATGTTGTTCATGCAAAACTAAACCCGTCTCCAATCTTCCACCAATAACATCCCCGTTATCTTTACTAGTTTCTCTATCATCGTGTTTATTACTTCTGGATGAAAGATTAGTCGACCACCTCATCTCTAACAGATCAGCAGCCATCTCAGCCCTTTCCAATGACCCCATTCTATCACCATTTAAATCATTCTCATCCTTGGACAAAGTATTTTCTTTCATCGATCTTCGTCCTCGAACAAACGCCATAATCCTAGACCGTTTAGAGTTGTTCCTAGTCAGGACCTGACCGTTGCTCACATCAGTAACCGGACTCAACTGATCAAACTCACAATCCAAACTTTTAGACTTAAGTGGCATCTTACCACTCCCTTTTCCATCTACCTCCTCACACGAAGACGAAGAAGAATCAGAATCAACTTCTCTTAAAAAATACGCCTCACCTCTCGGATCCAAATACATATGAAAATCGGCATCAACACCATTAACATTAATATCAACAACTCTTTCTTTAGCCTTTAAAACCCCTTGAAATTTCCCAAACTTAACATACCAAGGGGACGATTTAAAGCTACCGTCTTGTTGTTGCACAACAACAATATCAACCGCCCCACCAAACGGATGAAATGGACCAGAAACCGTATAAACCCCTTGAGTTATATAACTACCTAACCTCCACATCTTCCCCTAAATTTCACCCAAAATCACCTCACCATATGCAAAATCCCCAAAATCAATTGCGGACTTATACTTAACAAGATCAAAATTTTCCAAATACCCAATCAAGATTCTAAATAAAGATTCCGAAAACCGCCCTAAATTTAACAAAATCAAACTGGGACCTAAACTTAACAAGATCAAATTTTTCCAAATACCCTATCAAAGATTTCCAATAAAGAATCAACCCAATTCACCAAAACTTAACAAGATCAATTTTTATTTTTTTTTAAATACCCAATTCAAGATTTTCGATAAAGATTAAAACCCAATTCACCAAAATCAAATACCTTAACAAAATTTATAAAAAGAAAATACCCTATTCAAGATTTTCAATATAAAAGATAGAAAACCGTCTAAAAGAAGCAATAATTCAAATAATAAAAAAGATGGAAAGTTTTATTAAAACGATATAAATTCAAAATTTAGATATATAAGTGGGCACAATACAAATATGGAATTTACTTATTACACAGTTGGGGCATTCATTAAAAAGCATATTCTTATTTAATTCGATTGTACCATGATGATGATGTTTTTCGACAGAGTCAATGAAAATGACGTCATCATAATGCCAACCTTCATATGATCAAGTGTTTGGATTAATAAGAGATCAAGGACAGAGGGTTAAGGGGAAGAAACAGAACCTCAGTTTATGTGTTTAAGATTTGAATGGTGTGTAAAATGTTATCTTTGTCGGTTTGTTTTTTATTATATTTTTTTGGTTGAAAATGTGGATTGAATTGTTAAAAACAGAGGATGTCAATGTAGTTAATGATGGAGATTTGAGTTAGGTGTGTGAATATGTGGATGGGGAGTTAAATGTCATTCAACGTCTTCGTGGTATTTCCCATGTGTTCTTTTTCATTCTAGACAAGATTTTTTTGAACAGGTATTCGTGGTATTTCCCATGTGTTCTTTTTCATTCTAGACAAGATAGATTTGAATCTCGTGTACTTGCCAGAAGCTTTTTGCCAAGAAAAGGTTTCACACATGCCAAAGAAAGTTCTGGGTGCTATCAAGTGAGCAATCTACCATCAAATAGGCGGACGACATGAGATTGAAACGAAAATAACCGGTTTTCATATAAGAATAAACTAAGTTCGGGTAAAAAACGGATTAACCCCGTCTAATAAACAGAACGGGTTTGGGTTTGTTAGTTGTTAAACAGGTTAAGCCATCAACCCATTTAACCATATATATCGTTTACGTGTAGCACGTGTTGAGGGTTTTAGGTGGTCGGTCGTTTAGTTTCCTACGTTTGGTAAGGACTTCAAAGTGTGACTGGAGTCATGAGTATTGAGGATAAATAGGTTTAAGCCCGGTTTGTGGGTTTAGGGCATCAAAGGTTTCACCATTATAAATAATAGTCAATAATAAAATTATACCTACAAGTTTGTGAGTTGGGGAAAACGCTCACAAGTCGGCACCGTTGGTTTGTGTCGATTACCCGAGAGGATGATCGACTTGTATGTGGAGTTCCCAGGGCAAACCTGGGATATGTTGCTCGAGATTAGCTTGGACGAGGAAATGGTCAAGTATTTATAGAAAGTTTTTTAGGCTTGCAAGAACCCGCAAAGGCAATTTTATGGTCCACGTGGTGGCCATCGAGAGAAGAAGTGAGGAGAGCATGTGGTGCTTATCCTAACGGTACTGGCGAGGTTGTCAGGCGTACCGTTTGCATGGACATGTTTGTCAGGAGGACTTTATCTGGGGTATTTTGTCAAACTTTGGCTTTATCAGGCTTATGTTTGGGCCGAGTCTAAAGTGTATGGGCCTCAGCCGAGTGGGCTGAACTATCATATATAAACCTTTAAAATAAAAATAAAAAACATGAATACTATAAACTAAAATTGATCAGCTAAAGTTTTAAACGTTACAAATATTGATTGGCTAGAACTTTAAACGTGTAGTTATTAGCTAGAACGAGGCTTTGTCAACTCGTGCGTTGCACCGATTGTATCTAAACGTTCATAGCGTAATGGTTGGTTGACTAATTAGGTTTCTACTATTTAAAATCGTTTCTTCACATTAAAATAGTACATGTGAAGAGACTTTTTCCAAATTACTCAATATGAACTCAAGAGTTGATTTAAAAATAAACACATGTGCCTGATAGCTGATTCATCACATTGGATCTTTAATCGCAAATATCTTGCAACTATGAATGCATAAAAGTCTCTACTCCTGCGATAGGAGAAAAGAAACCATAAAATGTTTTAGCATTTGTGAAATGAAGTTACATTATAAAGATTTAATACAAAAGATCAAAGTTTAGTAACACACACCACCCCAAAAAAAAAATTCCGGCCCATATTCACACCACTCAAAAAAATCACATTTTGAAAGAAATATATATATATATATATATATATATATAATATATATATATATATATATATATATATATATATATATATATATATATATATATATATATATATATATATATATACACTAGACTTCAAAGCCCGCCTAATGGGCGGGCATGACTTGTAATTTTATACTGGATGGTTGTAATCAATTTTAAATCATGCCTTAATTTCGTTACATTTAACATAATAAAATATAACTACTTTTATACAAAAGCAATAGAACGCGCACTGCCGTTAGATTGTTTTTTATTGTTAATAAATGTGTGTCTGGATAAAGAAAACGTTAGTCTACATTATTGATATTATATTTTGAGTTACCAATTGCATTCATGTATTGTATTATGCAAGTATATTTTGATGTAAATAATATGATGGAATTTTATTTTTATTTTTATTAGTATTATTTTATGACATGAAATTCTGATTGTAAATTATTATATTATCAGTTATAATTAATCATAACTACTATTCACACAAAGTATCATCACATTATCGAAAACACCAACATCTCAATGGTCAAATTATTTTTGGCCAGATCAACAAAAGGTGAACTACATATTCTTGATCTAATTGTTTTGTTCATGTTTTGCTAACCTTTGTTACCTGATTTTCGTATTGAAAGGATGAAATCTTGAATATTTGAATGACTAATTGTATTATATTTATCTGTATATTTAAGCTAATATCTTGCAATCGCATGTTTCGTTTTTTGGGTTTAATTGTATGTTATAATTAACTTAAGTAATTATTTTATGTGTAATTTTAGGGATGAAATCTCGTTTAGTAGAGCACCTTGAACACTGGCAGTATGATGTTCCGTTACATCAGTAACAATGGCAGTACCATGTTCTGTTCCATCAGAGTTTAAATGAATCTGATTTTTAACCTTCAACACTGGCAGTATCATGTCTTATTACATCATTGACACTGACAGTACCATGTTCTGTCCTACCAGAGTTTAAATGGATTTGATTTTTTATTAGTTTGGTTTGTATTTGTTTGTTGATTAGTTGGAGTGTTTTGCTGATATTTGATTTATGTAGTAGAATATAGATTTGGATTCTAATAATATTTGAGTGCGAGTTTAAACTTATCATCTTAGATACGATATTTTGATGTTACTGATACGCTTTATGTATTAATTAACTACATCCTTGATCTGTATTACCTACTGATTCCATTTTTTTTGGTTCAGATAAATATAAATAAATAGACGTAGTAACGATGATGGATGTATGGCGACCAATCGAAGCTATTATTAATTTTTCATGGTAGTGAAGAAGAACCGAGTGGATCAGAAGCAAGGAAATGTAAAGGAATCGAGACAAAGTACTAAGGTAACTGAAGTATGCCTTGAGTTACTGTGGACGAAGGTAATTTTTATTTGTTTTGAAACATCTTAATTGTTGGTAATTGGGGGGGTTTAGTTATATCATGGCTTAAAAATGGCATTGTGTTGTTTAATGTTGCTTAAATGTAGTAGTAGGTTTAACAACCATTCCTCATGCTTATTATGGAAAATTTTGTTCTGGAAAATGAATGCGTCATTTTTTGAAACAGGTTATGTACTGTTATATTTTGTGTTGATATTATTATGATACTTGAGTGGAACTATACATGTGTAATTCATAAGGTATAAGTAAAAACACAAATTTAATGTGATTCAAAGGTCGAAATACCTTTTAAATTCGAAACAATGCTTCTTTATACACAACATTTGTCGTTGATTTTGTGTATTTCCCATCCTCGTCACAACAAAGGACTTTCAAACCTTCTTTGTTCTTCACTCGAGACACTGCTACATAAAGCTGGCCGTGCGAGAAAACAGGACGCTGGAGAAATAGTCCTACATGTGTCAACGTTTGGCCTTGGCTTTTATTAATTGTCATTACGAAGCACGGTGATACCGGGAATTGTCTTCGATTAAATTTAAAAGGTATTTTGGTATCCGAAGGACTTAAAACCATACGTGGTATAGCGCAAACAGTACCAACACTTTCGCCCGATATTATTTTAGCCTCAATTATATTAGTACCAAGCCTTCGAACTTGGAGCCTGGTTCCATTGCACAATCCAGCTATTTGATCAATGTTTCGCATGCACATAACATGTGTACCTATTTTCAGTGTCAATGAATTACGTGGAAGTCCAGATATTTTAATGCTGTTGAGAAAGTCACATGTGTATAAGTCCTGATTGAAAGTGGAGTCTTCATCAACAATACCAATTGAATCAGAACTTAGGTATGTTTTTTGATCTCCTTCAAGTAGTGTAAGCATCCTGTCATTGATCATATCCACAAGTTCATGTGTAGGCGCCAGTATGGCCCTTTCCTGGAAAAAGGTCGGGTTATAGAGGTTTTTGACCACATGCGGGTAAGTCTCTTCTATTATTGCACCAACATGATCTTCGGAGTCAGGAATCAACATATCGTTCGTGAATTCAACGTTTGCCTCTCCATCGTTTTTACCTCTGATCGTTCCATTGCCAATTGATAATATCCAGTCCGCAAAGTCTTGTATTTCTTTACGTTCGGATTGATTTGTACCTGTTCCAAGTCTCATGTTGATAGTCAAGCGTAACACTGTACAATGGTCCCATAGATACCAAGAATTTATTGCCGAGTGTACAACATTGTGTCGTGAACCACCTGTGATGACCGGAAGAATTTGTCGAAAGTCACCCCCAAACAAAACTACTTTTCCTCCAAATATTTGATCCATTGGGGTTGAATGATGTGTCCTACATATGTCTCTCAGTGTCCTATCGAACGCTTCGTAGCAATGTCTATGTGTCATTGGAGCTTCATCCCATATGATTAGTTTGCACTCCCTTATCAACTCGGCCAGTTCACTATCTGCTAGGATATGGCACATAGAATCATCGACCACATTGATGGGAATTGCAAATCGAGAATGTGCAGTTCTCCCTCCTTCTAATAAAAGTGCGGCTATACCACTTGACGCGACATTTAATACTATATAGCCTTCTGATCTGATTGCAGCGGATAATGTTTTGTAAAGATAAGTTTTACCCGTGCCTCCATATCCATATACAAAGAACATACCACCCGTTTGGCCATTAACAGCATCCATTAAAGTATTATATTTTTTTTTTTGCTCGACGGTCAACGTACCAAAGAGTTTATCGTGTTGTTCTTGTAATTCTTCTGGGTTGTATCACAACTCTTCTGCTATCAGTCTGTTGTAATTCGCCATAGAAAACATTTCGTTTGGCAAAGGCATGTTTGGGATACTCCTTAAACTTTTATTGTTACAAAGAAGCATGTGCTCAATATATGTAAGGCATATATTCTTTCTTTGTTCGTCCGAAAGTTCCAAATCTGCAAAAATAAATTTTATTTTTTTTAGTTTCATTTTATAAAACATATATATATCAAATGCATGTTTAATATCTTAGAAGTATTTTATAGGTTATCATTGTGGCTATTTAGTTTATTGTTTTGACTATCATCTTTAACGATTTTTTCATTTTCTGAGACATGGCTTATCAGTTTTTTATGAAGGTTGATTACTGTTATCGGAAAAAATCAGGTGTGTAATAATTTGTGGTTATTGTGTACATAGTAGAATGCTTAATTTGATTATGTGCTTTGTTTCTCCAATATTTGTTAATACATAAATCTAATTGTATTATGGTTATGTTGTAGACACTCCCTGAATGGTTTCATGAATGTCAAGAATGTTATGGACGACAAAGCTATGTTGTATATGGGGAAAATGAAGCCAAGATTCCAGTGTTTCATGTTTGCTGATGCTGCTTTTGGTATGTTTTTCTGGGTACATAAACTTTTAATTTGGTTGTGGCGACCATATGTTATGATAAGTATTTGTTGCGTAATGTGGACACGGTAGTGGTAGTTTCCTTTGGTTATGGATATAATCTGTAGACTTATAGACAGAGTTTGTGGTCTAATATAATGTCCTGCTTATTAGTAGTTATGTTGAATTACATTGTTTTTAGATAACAAATAGTGAGCGTATTTTTTATAAATCATGGAGATATGTTGTTTCCAATTTAATGTTTTACATTAAAAATATCATACCTGGATCATTCCTTTTTATTCGTTCTGCATGTAACACGTCAGTAGCCATTACTTCCCATGTTTTTTCATAAACAAACTCTGGTCGAGACATACAATCTGTCAGGATTAGTATGACATAAAATTTACGCAGGTAGTTTCCGGACCCCCATAGACTGGCTTCTAACAACCCATCAATATATTCTTTGTCATCTTCCAGTAGACCCCGCGCTTGGCAAGCCTCCTTGTAGGTATTGTACGTAACATTTTCGAATTTTCTAAAGTCAACCCAATCTTGTGCGCCTGGGAATTTGTTAATCAAGACTCGTAAATAGAACAGCTCCCCGGTTGACGGCGACACGTGATGTACGCGTCCAATGCATGTGCCTTTCTGTCTTTTTACCCAAATTTTCTCTTCTTGTTTCCATACATAGTGTTGTGGAAATTCGTGGTAAAGTAGGCTTCTCGCTTCTTGATCTGTCCTATTTGTTTTCATCCATTGGACAAATTTCGTATCATTTACGGATGCTTTATCCAAAGTACAGTCAATGCTTTCTGAAGCATCAAATATAACCGACTGTTCGCCTTCCAAATGAAACGGCAAGCGTTCAACGGGAGGAAATCTGTAGTGGATGTCAAATTTGTAAATCCTCCATGCCGCCTCGCACGCTGAAAGATAGCGACAATCGTAATAGTCCTTGACTTCATCTACATCTTGGTCTTCTACGGCCGCCGTGGCCCTATCTGGACCCTTGTTTATATACTTGAAAAGATATTTTATGGACGTCGCCTGATTGCACCACTCCACATTAATATGTGATTGGTAGCGTCTCAACAACGCTGGATTGTAAGGTACCACGTATCCGTTGTGTAATTCTGACCCGCTCTTTGTTACTGTACATCCATCGTTCCTCCTTTTATAAAGTGCGTATCCACTGTCATCTATGACTGTCGAATCGTTAAATTCCTTAGGGAATCTCTTTGTGCACTTGTTTTTTACGGTACAGGGGCAAGTTGGCCGTTGGGGGCCACATGGCCCATGCATCATATGATCAGTAACAATTTCATACAGTTCCGGGTCTTCATTTTTATCCGGTATCTCCGCTGAAATAAATTGATCAATTTGGCTTGTTGTCTTGATTTTATCTTTTTCTTCCAAGAAAAGCAGTATATGAGCATGTGGTAGACCTCTTTTCTGGAACTCAACGGTATAAACAGCTGCATCAAGATGATAATATTAAGTAATGTATATAATCAATGATAATTGACGCAGTTACTCTACATTTTTATAATAGAAATATGATAATACCTGCTTTTAAATGTCCAAAAAAATGGCGGTCTTTAAAATCTCTCATTAGCCTGTCCAAATTTTGTTTAAATACCCTGACTATTGCATTAGGCCTATCCTCAGACTTCAACCCCTTATCTGCGACAAACCGTGCAATTTCTGGCCAATTTGGATTGCATGTGAATGTGATAAACAGGTCAGGATATCCGTAAACCTTGCATATTGTCATTGCATCTAAATAGTTTTGCATCATATATCTTGGGCTCCCAGTAAATGACGATGGTAATATAACCTTTTTCCCACGTAATGTCACTCCAGAATCTTCTTGCTCTGCCAATTTTGCAAGTTTAGAATATGTTTCACTCCTCAAATCCTTCTGTTGATTTTTAACAAATGACATCCTTTCAGATTCTATCATAGTGTAAGCGTCAACAATAAATTGTTGGCATAGCCTCCTTGCATTGAGTATCATCGAGAAAACTCCTGCCCTTTCTTGTAGCCGATATGCAAAATACTCCCTCATTGGTACGTGAGTTTTTTTGTTTGTTGGTGTGTAATCAGTAATGCCTACATGATATATGTCTGTCCAGTAACCATCTTCTGCATATGGGAACAACAATGGGTACTGTAATGCCAGGTATGACGGGTGCAATTCACTAATTCTTCTAAGCCCTCTTTCTTGTAAGTGCAAAATAATGTCTCTTTTGTGTGTTGTAGCGTCAAAGTCCCCAACTATGAGTCCTCCAATTTCATCAGCTGTGGGTAGGTTATAATTTCTACCATCTCGTTCTCGTGTACCGATAAGGCGTAATTTGAATTTGTTTTCGTCACTTTTCCTGACTAATCGTTCCCCAGCCATTCTGAACTGACCAACTAATGGATTGATTGTATCCAGCATGTCCCGTAAATCTACAGTCAGCTGGTGGTCTATGTTATAGTTGGTTGATTTCGATGTGCTGTCGATGGTACTGTATGAAATGAATATAGTTATATTAGTATGTTGTTGTTTATGCAAGTAATATATAAACGACATGTACAAAATGAAAAAATAATCAACGTTATCATACCTGACACAATTAATTCTATTCTGTATTTCATTTTTTGAATCGTAAATATATAACTGTGCAAAAACAGGAGGTTTGTTGCCCTCTGGTAACAGACTCCCCATTCTATGATAATTTTCACCTTGTATCCTGTAACAATATGCTCCATATCCTTGATTAACTGATGTGTCCTGTCTTGCACCCATGGATGTGAATGAAAACATCGAATTATATCGTCTGATATTATCAACAAAATCCTTGCTTTTTGGATGTTCACCATCCATAAGCTGTCTCAACAATTCAGGTGGATTCTTAACTTCATTTCCTAATTTCACTTTTCCTTTTCCACAACATATAGAGTAAGTATCTTCGTTTGAAGACGTCGATCCTACCATAGCCTCAGCATGCCACAGTAATGCATCGCACGATTGACATGTGTAAATAGGATCTCCATGGTCAAAATAATCTGTAAATGTATAATGAATTAAATTAATTATTATTTAAAAAAAATGAAAAAATAAATAAAATAAAACTTATATATTTTTTGGTACTGAATGGTGTTTTTTTATACGGATTTGTCTAATGGCTTTACCATTAGATATGCCTTTAAATTGGTTTTTATGTGCTTCTTGATTGTTTGCAGAAGATGTGGTATTTAAACCCTCCCGTCTTGGTATTTTATGCACGGGTGCTTTCATTTTATCATGTAGTCTCTGTGATTTGCGTTTTGCAATGTGTACACCAGGTTGAATAGTTCCAAGATAGGTAGGCTCTTTAGGCATGGCTGTAAAAAAAATGAATAAATAAAAATACGAAGCGGAAATAACTGTTAATTATTTGCTGGAGGAATTGTAACATTATTACGTGTTTTGGTTAGATCTTTGAATGGACGTCCCCTCGATCTTTTTGTGGTTTCTGTGGCTGTTGTTGTTTTGGGTTGTGAAATCGTGCGAGTTGGCCGTATGCTTATATCGGTAGGAGCTGTTGTAAAATGAAGTTGTATTAACATGATCAAATAGTTTTCATTGCAAGCAAATATAGTGTGTAAATATCATGTTGGATAGTTTCAGTTAATTAAATGACCTGTTTCGTTTGGGTATATCGGTGGTCGGCCTATGCATTCAGATGTTTTTTTTTATTTGAGAAGGCATGCGAGTTGGCCGTAGACTGAGATCATTAGTATCTGTGTCAAATTGCATCATGAATGTTAGTTGAAACTACAAAACATGATATTTACATGCTGAATTATATTACAATGATAATTATTTGATAACGTTAATGCAAATTCAATTTACAGCAGATCCTCATGATATCAACATACGGCCAACTCACACGCTTTCACAGCCCAAAACAACATCAGGCACATAAACCACAAAAAGACCGAGGGGAGGTCCATTCAAAGACTGAACCAAAACATATAACATAGTTATTATTCCATCAACAAATAATTAACAAATATTTTGTATCGTTGTATTTTTATTTTTCACATCTGGTACGCATGTTACTGGCATATGCGTTAAGATGTTGTTGTCATTGTTTGAAAAAGGCGCGCATGTTGGCCGTGTGCTGAAACTATTGGTACCTGTCGTAAATTGAAGTTGAGTTAACACAATAAAATATTTGTCATTGAACATAGCCAGAGTATATAAATATAATGATGTGTAGTTGTAACTAACTGAATTACCCATTGCGATTGGATATATTGGTGGCCGTCCTCTGCTTACATTTGTTTGTTGCGCCTTTTGTTTTGGTTTTCCTCTTGGTCGAATTGCTAAATCATTTGATATAGTTGCCATGATGCTAATAAATCAATTATACTGTAAACTCGTTTGAACTGTTCACAGTATCAAATGGTTGTGGAAAGATATTGAAAATATTTAACTTGTAAAAAAATATATAATCTATAATGAATATCTTTTAAATTTAAACAAAGTTTGATATGCTATATATATCTATTACTATAAAGTAGCAATTTTATCAATGTGTTTTCAGTATAAACTTATCTTTGGAAATTATTTAAGCATATCATATATGTAGGGTATAAGATAATTGACAAAGTTTAAATATATTTAGATACTTCTACTATTTAAATACAATAATATATAATGAAAGATGCCGATCAACTGGCATAATGTTTCCAATGGCACAATTCCAAATTTTAGATGATCTGATGAAAATTTCTGGCTCGTCCAAACTGCATGATTGTATGCGCGTGTGGTTTGTGCAGCAGTCACATGAAGACTCGTTCTGTGCAAAATTGATACACGCTTGTTGTGAGCATCTCAGGAGAGTGATGGCGAAGAACCGAGTGATGATAGCTGACATGGAAGCATTAGGGCACCGTGGAGTCGCATTAGACTCACTCGATGCTTTGAAAAAAACTCAAGAGAGGCATCGGGCATTGCTTGAACTGCTAGTTGATTTGTGTGCTCAAGCCAAAGCCGGTGTCCGCGAGGAAGAGGGTAATGCCATGAAGATGAACGATTTTAACTAAGTTGTTTTAGTAGTTTTTTCCCTATACAATGTTTGATTTCGATATTTGCTTTATGTATTAAGTAAGTCAATTGGATTGATCTATTTATTTTGTCGATTTGTTACAAAACTTACACGAAACTCAATGATTATTCACAATTGTGGTCAATGGTTCTAATAGTATGCACAATAATAAAAAAATCACGGCACATGACATCTACAATCAAAACAACCATTTAAATAACATAATATTCTGAACATAAAAGAAAAATTAAGAAATAAACAAACTGTTTTCAATATCTTTGAAAACATCAGCAATTTTTTGTTGTGTTTCTGCTATTGTTGCATTCCGAGCAACAATGTTCTGTTGTCGATGCTGGATGATTTCTGCATCTATTCTGTTCCGTTCTTCATCCCTCCTGTTCTGTTCTTCAAGAGTTTTTATACGTTGATTGTAAAGATCAATCAACGTTTTTTGAGTCGCATGAGCGCCGTTTGAATGCATTTTATCCCATATATGCTGGGGTATGTTGTAAATCTTGTACTTATCGGGCATTGGAGGAATATCACCACGTTTTGGCTTTTTAGCCTCATTCGATTTAGGGTTTGATGAGGATGACGCCATTGAATAATCAAGTAAATACTGTAGTAAATTAGAATAGTCAAAAGGATAATAAAAAGTGGTTGTTATCTCTTTGTATTTATAGACTCCTTAAAAGTCACAATGTTTATATTGAAAAGACACGACATTTAATTGAACAGTGGCTTTCTTTCCAGATTTATGTTGTGTATACATATATTTATGCATATACAATAAACATAATGTTAAATATTAAGATTTTATTCAAATTGAATAAACATAACCTTTATTGTGTCGAATATATTCAATTTGAAAGTCGATTTATTTCCAAATTCGTATTTCCTATAAATATGTTAATTTATATTAATTAAAGTTTTTAAATTTAAATGGAAAGCCGTGTTATTTTTAAATTGGTGCTTCGTATAAACCTGTTTATGTATTATAGATAAAAAAACTAAATCATAATTTTCCTATTTAATAATTATTTTCGCACATCTGCACAAACAGTTTAGTACTGTTGGATAGACGTCCCTTTAAAGTTTCCGCAGCTCATAATAATAAAGTTTAGTACTGCTATCAATATATTTGTACTGTTAGATAGACGCTGGTACTGGGCCGAATTAGTGACATATCCGTTGAGGACTTATGTTGATTGTGTACATGTTATTGGGTACTGCTCTTCTTATTTGGATTATTTATTTGTTTCATTAATACTACTGGCTCAAAAAAGTTAATACGTTTTAACTCATGAGAACCAAAAAATGTATTTTTAAAAGAATCAACCAACAATCTACCAACATTAAACATAAAAGATGTATTTTTAAAACAATAAAGGCTGACAAATACGATCGAACACGAAAAAAAAACTACAAACAGTTATAGTTGTCCATCTATTTTTTAACATTCTTTATCGTCTCTTGATACTCCAATATCTTCTTCTTTTGTTGATCAATAGCCTCTTTACACTCAAACATTGTTTGTTCATCGCGTGCGATTCCTGCCTCCATCTCTGCTATATGTCGTCTAAGTTGGGAAATATATCGTATTGGTAGGAAATATCTCACAACCGCTGCGTCTGTTTTTGGATCTGATGAAATCTCCTTTGTTGGGGAAACGCTTCTCGGACGTTTGTTTGGCGGATTTGATGAGGAAAAAAACAAACGACCCATTGGAAACTATTATTGTTAACCTAAAGTAAAAAAGAATTGTAATTGTTTGATTGCTTTCGAATTCGATCCAGCATTTATAGGTGCGGAAAGGGTGTATAAGCTATGATGAGTATATTTTAAATTTAACCAATATCCTGTATACCATGTTTATCAATTACCATATATTAGCATGCATATTATCCTATTTAAATATAAGATTATATCCCGGAATGATTTACGCATATTATGTATTTAGAATAAAAAATAATCGTATTAGAGTAAAAAATAGTGGTATTATTTGCATCTAATGAAAGTTAAACACGATGTATAAAACTACTGAACAAAATCGATCATACACTTGTTTATAAAACACAAACCATTGTTAGGTACATTAAAAGGCGTAAAGGTTGTATAAGCTATGAGAAGTATATTTTAAATTTAACCAATATCCTATATACCATGTTTATCAATTACCGTATATTACCATGCATATTATCCTATTTAAATATAAGATTATATCCCGTCATGATTTACGCATATTATGTATTTAGAGTAAAAAATTATTTGCATCTAATAAAAATTAAAAACGATGTATGAAACTGCTGAACAAATTCGATTAACTAAAAAACATTCAAATCGTTAAACATCAATGAAAGTAATGCGTTATTTGAACTACAATTGAATTTGGCTGTGAACAACGATTACTAATAAGATGATAAAATTTCAATCTTCATCACTAAAGAAGTTTAAATCCACAAAATAGTCATCAGTTAGTTCATGACCCATCCCACGTAATTCGTTGAACATAGTTTCCGCCTTTAGGACCTTTGATTGAACCGCATTGAGAACTTGTAAAGACTCTTGAGGATCTCCAACGTTCAATTTAAGCCAATCAAGGAAAATAGACTCAGGTAGCTCATCTAATAAAAAATAATAATAATAATAATAATAATAATGGACTAATAAGCTTAACATGAAAACATAAATCTATTTAGAAGATATTATAAGCATTATATACAATACCTTTATTACTTTGAGAAGATCCACCTTCTTCAAAAACCGACGTAAGAAACCTCAATGCATCGTCCACCTTGGTATTTGGATCTTTACTGTGTCGATCATGTACCCCATCGTCAATGCTTGGTTCTGTCACATATTTTTTTCCACGAACCGTTTGCTCTTCGCACTTTGAATCAGTGCGAGGCGCATGTGATTTTTTATCTTGAGATATTTTAGGGTTTGATGAATCCATAGGAAGAGTTATTTTACATATAGTTCATCATTGTATAATTCAATTATATAGCTCATCATTAATTCGGAATAGTCATTACTGGGCTCGTTTTGTTGGGCCAGGGTTTTTCATATATTTATTAAAGAGACGCATGGAAACCATATTGATACATGGTAAAATAAACCAAATTAATACATGATGTATTAAAACTTATATAACAACAAAAATACTTCATGTACTTTCAATAGTAAAAATACTAAGATTAATGCACAACGCATGAAAACACATTCACGGTATGTGGACGTTTACATATTATACAAACATAAGCATAGACATTAAAAATATTACGATATATGAATAACGCATGTAAACATATACAACAATTTGATACTCATTTAGACGGTGTAAACTTTTCTTCTCGATCCAAAAAACATCAGAATCATGTTGTATAGGATTGCCTGATACAAAATGATAAATTTACATGGTAATATAGTGTCGTACATGTGCTTACCACTGCCATACTATATTAATACCGCTAGATATAGTTCATACTGCTTTTGTTTATTTATCTTACATGTTGTTGGCACTGCCATAATGTGTTAGTATTGCTCGATATACTTGTTTCTGTTTCTGCATGTTTATGCAACAAAAACATTACATGACTTCAACAACAACATCATTAAAAATACTACAACCATACGAATAGATTATTTGTTAATCAATGATGGTCTATGTAAACATTAGATTAATTGTATAACGATTACATAAAAATTACAACAACCCAATGGTTATATTATATGTAACAAAACATACCTTCTGAAAGCAATTGTTTCTTCTGAATGATAATATCTCTGTGCATTGAATTCCTTCAAAAAAACAACATCGAAAAGAATATAACTTACAGATAGATGTTTGTTAAAAATATCAGAATCATGTTATATAGGATTGCCTGATACGGAATGATAAATTTCCATGTTAATACAGTGTCCTACATATGGTTAGTACTGCTATACTATATTGGTACTGCTAGACATACTTGATACCGCTTATGTGTATTTATTTTACACATGTTGGCACTGCCACAATCTATTAGTACTGCTCGATATACTTGATACTGTTTATGCGTGTTTCTGCAACAAAACATTACATGGCTTCAACAACAATATCATTAACAATACAACAACCATAAGAATAGATTATTTGTTAATAAATGATGGTCTATGTAAACATTAGATTAGTTATACAACAACTACATAAAAATTACAACAACCCAATGGTTAAATTATATGTAACAAAACATACATTCTGAAAGCAAGTGTTTCGTCTGAATGGTAATGTTTCTGTGCATTAGATTGCTTCAACAACAACATCAATAAGAATATAACAACTTACAAATAGATGTTTGTTATATTTACGACTGTACATGCAACCATTAAATTAATTATACAACAACAACACTAAAATTACAGCAACACATTGGTTAAAGTATATATAAAAAACACACCTTCTGAAATCGTTGTGCAAGTGTTTTTGGCTTGAGAAGAAACGTTATATTTTCATCCACATATAGTGTAAAAGTAGGTATATGATGTTAAATACAGGAATAAAATATTTACACAAAATACATTCTAAACTTATCTTTAAAATCATATCTTCTACAAATTAAACATATTTTTGAAAAATACCGGAATACATGTTTAGAAAATACATATATAATTCCAAAAATTCCGGATGGTCATCAAATAAGAAGATTATAGTTATTTTTTGTGGTAGCTATATCACAAAAAATAATTTGGTCTAATGGTAACATTGATATATACTTAAGACATGTAAACAACCCAAGTTCGAATCTTTAAAGACTTTTTTAAAATTTCGGAATTAAAAGTCAACATACGAATTTTGTTCGGTCAAATGTTGCTTAGGTGGACTGCTTAGGTGGAATAAGAGCATGATTACTCATCAATCCAGCGCTTATTCATCAATCCTGCATTTGATGACGTCATACGCATCCTGTTATATATAATATATATATATATATATATATATATAATATATATATATATATATATATATATATATATAGAAGTGCGTTCATGTGGTGTACAAGCTTAAAATAGATAAAATAGGTACAAATGTGGACCGTTGGATCAACCTTGATAGATGAGATCAAAATAAATAATATTAATTAATTAGATAATAATATTAATTGATTAGATATTTACTTTAAGGGTATTATAGTAATCTTTGTCATGTGCTTTTGCCAATGTAATCCCTTCTTAAATGCCCCACAATCCTTAAAAATTATTATGTTTAATACGTTATTTTTTTTTTCATTCTCAATAAAACCATGGAACTAGCTCTCTACCAAATAGCCCCTACTGCTGCACTATTCTCAAATTATGTTAACCTTATTGTTTATGTGTAGTGATGAGTACCAGCTCTCTACCAAACAGCCCTACTGCTGCACTAAACTAAGACTTGCTAGAGAAACTTATATAAAACAAAACAATAACATAAGAATCTGACACCATTTCTGTTTGAACATCAGAACATGAATCTAAAATGCAGGCATATATAACTAAACAAATGTATTTCTGTATAGCATGAATCATTATACATGTGTGTATGTTTGTTACAAAAGGAGGAGAAAAATGTGACTAGGTGAGATGGGGTGGTATATATATTATGAACATGTTATATATCGATAAGTACACAATGATGTGACAAATGATCTGGAAAAAAAAATAAATAAATAAAAAAAGAAAAAAGAAAAAAGTGTTATTCTCCACCACTCTTCTGATATAAGTGTGCATACGGCTACTTTGCCTTTTGAACCAATAATATTCAAAACAATGTATATCTGCCACAAGAATCAGTTTCATAATGGAAAAAACGAGCACGGTTTTAGTTTTCTTCATCGGTCCTATATTGAAGAAGGTGGGATTTCAATTGTTTGACCACCTTGAATTTCGGCCCAACCGATTAACCTCCAGTGTTTATCAACTCTCCTGCTCAATGCAATCCTCTCACCTATGCTGGTACACACGAGGTTCACCAGTTGTAGTGTTGCTATTGCCATTCTTCTGCTGACAGCCAAAACTCGAGCCCCTGCAGTCATTGATCCTATGTTCAACATTAGCATTTCTTGTATTTGTCAGCTGCGACACCCTTCCCTGATGATTTTCTCCCATGGGATTAACACCCAGCAGACGCTCCAAAAGGAAGAAGTTCACCTGATGTAAACGACACTCATACAGTTAAAATTCAAAGCATATGATTTGAAAAAACGCAATAAGCAGGCGAACACTAAAGTGAGCAATCCCAAACACCCTCCAAATATGAATAATCAAGTAACTTACCTTAAGTTCAACATAAACATCAGGAAGCGATCCAACTTCCCCAAGCACATGGCCCACCAACCTATCAGATTTGGTCAGTGTAGGGTCCATGGTTGTTCCTACTCCAATCAGTCCACCAGGGACGGCAAACTCTAGTCCATTCTTTTCAGCACACAAAGAAACTATAGTTGTGTATATCGGTCTGCACTTGATGTCTCCATTCTTCTCTTTAAAGACAATCCCAGGACGAATCTCTACTGTTTGGTATAACCTCAAAACACCCTACACGCAACAAAAACTTATAAATGGGTCGATTCAGGATATGTTTTATCTATTACGGGTCAGACGGGTAAATCAATAATTAGTTTAAAAAGTCATTTCAAAAAAGAAATTTATATCGTTGTGACACTAAAACATATATTGAACAAATGTGTCTGAGGTGATCTCAACCGGCTTTAAACCGTCCCCAAAGAATTACCCATTTTGATCCAAACTGTTTAGACCCGTTATCTAACCAAACTATTCCATGTGTAGTTGAAGAAAAAATACCTTGAGGATACTTCCGCCAGCAACACCACCTTTTAAATCAGCCGCATCAGTTCAATAGCTGCCAAATGTTCAAGTGTTTGAGGTTGCGGGCAAGTTTCATTTGCAGATATGAGTAGTAATGCACCGTCCATAATTGCAGCTCCAGTAAGCATGGTCGCCATTAAAATATCATGTCCCTGGAAGAGATAACGAATATAACACATGTCAGTAAGGTAAGCATGCTAGCCGACCCCTCAAAGGTCACAATGTACAAGACTAGTTTTAGAAGCTCGTTACTTACTGGGCAGTCAACAAACGATACGCCCTGAAAAAAAAATTGAGTATCCATTTATAAACACGTAATGTGATGCACAATACTATAAGAACACCAATATATGATATGCTATCATTGTAGGCTTACTTGTCACCACAATCACCATCACCTTTGTAGGTTTCCATGTGGCGCATTTTTAATATACCACAATCTAAAAAATTGTTGGTTGTCATGCATCCCAATTGCAAGACCTTTCTTGGCGCATCAGTCATTGTTCTATAATTCGTATTATTCTTGTGCAATAGATAATCTTCAAAAACAGAGATCTGATATAAAAAAATGGGAAGTTCAAATCATTTCATTTCAAATGGGAAGTTGCAAAAGTAATTTCAGTATAAATAAACATATGTACCAAACACATAAGTTGCAAAATTTCACATCAGTTCAAATCATTTCACATCAGTTCATATCAGTTCAAAAGGGTCTAGATGTTCACATCAGTTCAAAATTTCACAACCGTAACACATAAATTACCTTTACCAAACACACAAGTTGCAGCAAACAGTTGCAAAAAATGTAGACTACCAACCAAGTTGCAGACTACTAAAACTCAATTTGTAGAATACCAAACACACAATATGCAGCAAACACAGAAGTACAAAACATATATGCAACTGATGCACATGAATCCTTAGCAACTAATACACATGGATGCAACTAATACACATAAATCATTACCAACTAATATAAACATAAGTTTATTTCATCTAATACACATAATTAACTAGTACACATACTCAAGTAACATCAACCTAATACGCAAAATCACCTAATACCTTATTTCAAAACAGCTATAAGTAGCTAATACACATCATCACCGAATAGCTTATTTAAAAACAGATATACGTAGCTAATACAAAAAAGCAACTATTAGTATCAATTAAAGAAAAAATTGCAAATACACCTTTGCTAACTATATTTAAAAGAATTGCAAATACACCTTTGACCGAATGAAAAAATTGCAAATACACCTTTGCTAACTATATTTAACGAAAAAATTGCAAATACACCTTTGACCGAATAAAAAAAGAATAAAAAAGACGAACAATGTATCAATTACCAAGCATTATTTCTTCTTCATTCCCGTTGTCGATCACTTGGGGTTCAAAAACGCCATATTTGTTGTTTATAATTGCAAATACACCTTTGCTAACTATATTTAAAGAAAAAATGTAGAACGAAGATTTGGGGATTTTTGATTGATTCCTCCATTTTTGGGATTATAATGCTAATTTTGAATTGAATGATATCCAGTATAATTGTGGGGGTGAGTTATTGTGGCTACCAAACTTTTTTTTTAACTGAGACCTAATGATGATCAACACAAGATGTACGCTCGTACAAAAAATTGGTACACAAATGCCATTTGTCTTTCACTTAATTACAATTATGCCACTCATCTATTTAATATCTAATCTCATCTATCAAGTTTGATCCAACGGTCTATATGTGTACCCATTTTATCTATTTTAAGCTTGTACACTACAATAACGCTCCCCTATATATATATATATATATATATATATATATATATATATATATATATATATATATATATTTCATTTCAGAACCATCTTATCTGCGAGAACTGACAGAACCACCAAAAACATACATGCACGCCTTCAATTATTGTATTTTTGCACATATGTTCTAAAAACAACATATATGCTTTAAAAAAAAACATGGTTGTTCTAAAAAATTTGATAAGAAATTGTAAATATAAAATTTTTCTTTGAAGGTGTGCATGTATGTTTTTATAAGGCGTGCAACGACAATATTGCGGCCGTATGTAATGTTTTTGTGAAAAATGGATGAGTTCATTGATGATATTGAAGAACATAGGTGGATACTTACAATTATTGATGATTTACATGTATTTTTATTTTATTTTAAAAGACGTGCATGTATGTTTTTGGTGGTTCTGTCAGTTCTCGCAGATAAGATGGTTCTGAAATGAAAGTCCCCCTATATATATATATATATATATATATATATATATATATATATATATATATATATATATAATATATATATATATATATATATGTATATAGAATCTGGATCGATTGAGAAGGTTTTTATTTTGAGAAGATTGAGAAGGTTTTCAAAAACGATAGATTTTTAACTTTGATTCATGTTTTTCAAGCGTAAAACTCATTTTAATGTGATTAAAATTCAAAATGTGTAAAAAAAATTTGAATCAATGTTAAAAATCTCTCGATTTTGCGATATATGTAGAATACTGAATCATCTGTACAAATTTAATGAATCATCATCATAACTCGATTTTAACAATGATTTGTGAATCAAATTTGTAATTTATAGATTCGATTCACCATAAAATGATGTTTTACTTGTGAATCAAATCAAAAACATGAATCAGTTTGTTCAAACGAAGATTTCTCAATCTTCTCAAAATAAAAACCTTCTCAATGGAACCGGATCCTATATATATATATATATATATATATATATATATATATAATATATACCCGTTATGACCCGGTCTTTGTTATAACCACACACAAATCACATTTGACCTAAACCTAATCTCACTTCTCAGTTTAATCCGCCTACCACTTATCATTTCCTCTCACCAAACAAATCTCCATCAACATCAAAACTCATCTCATCTTTACTCATCATCAATCAATCCGATCGGGTCTAGTCGCATCTCATCTACAATCCTTAATAAAAAAACAAAACTATCAACCCAAATACCTTACCATAAACCATAACCCACATATGTTTGTTCTTCGATTTTCACAGATTCATAAAGGAGTATAAAGAGTTTTGAATTCAAGATCCTTTGGAGGGTCACGGTAGTATCTACACATTTGTTATTGTGTTTTTTGAACGAAACAAATATAGTATATAACATATTTGTTATGATACTATATTGGATACAAATTCAAGTTAAAGCTTTCAAACATGGATATGTGATGACATTCTTTTTTCGTGTGTATGATCTTTATAGGTCTTGAAGTTTATTTTAAAGGGGTAATTCTACAAATAGCCCGGTCTAGTAAAGTGTTGGGCTTTTTTTGCCCCAAAAAAGTCGCTTTCCCCAAAATAGCCTAACACTTTAAGCGACTAAATCTGGGTGTGACATGTGGCGGAAAAAAGTCACTTAAGCGATTTTTTGTAAATTAAGCGACTTTCGATTAAGCCCAGCAGTAGAAACATATGCACTAGCAGTAGATTGAAAAAAAAGTCGCTTAAGCGACTTTTTTGAATTAAGCGACTTTTTTCTGCTACATGTCACTCCCAGATTCAGTCGCTTAAAGTGTTGGGCTATTTTGGGAAAGCGACTTTTTTGGGGCCAAAAAAGCCCAACACTTGAGCAACCGGGCTACTCGTATATTTACCCCTATTTTAAAACACGAAAAAAGAAGGTTGAGATCCTTTTGTTTGGGTCGTGGTTGAGATCTATGATGTTTTTTTCTTTTAGTATTTTTCTTTTGTACTTCGAGGCTTGGTTAATGATTGATTGTTGAGGCGATGGGATTAAGATAGATGGAGTTGTTGATATGGGTTTTGGAATATGATAGAACTTAATTGGTGTTGCTGTTGGTTTAGGGCATGTTTTGGTACGGCAGTGGCAACATCATTCACCATAACATATGAGTTTTTCAGTTTTTTTTTTTTTTTTTTTTTTTTTTTTTTTTTTTTTTTTTTTTTATATGTGATTGATGATGTTATTAACTGAAGTCACAAAGAGTGTTGTTGTATTTTGGTTTTGGTCAACGGTCTGCATCTTCATCTTGGTCTGAGATTGGTGCGGAAATAAAATGTGGTGAAGATAATGATAATCTGTCTATTTATAATCTTCAAAAAGGCAACTGAAAAGATATTTGCAACCTCTTTGCCTTTTGTAACAACATGTTTGAGAGCATTCAATTGAATGCTTTGAAGCCTCGAAATTAAATGAATTGAAGCCTGGAATGTATTGCAAAACTGTAGACCTTTTGTGTTATGTAATTGATATAGCGATGTAATTGATATATGTTTGATGTGGCTTCAACTATGTTGTACCGTATTTTTCTTTGTGTACAAATCCTCTTTCACATTAAATTAAACCATTCAATTTTTATATATTAGCTAGAATTTTAAATGTGTAGCTAGTTAGTAAAGATATAATTGTATTTGTGTTTTGCTCCGCTGCGGTTATATTTTCCGTACGTATTAAATTATAAGTTGTTTCGATTTCTCTCATATAATTTTTCTGAAATAAACAAATAATATAACATATCACATTATTTTTATTGCGATAAATTATATGTAGCAATAAAATAACTATACTTTAGGTATAAGTTTTAGTTAGTTTAAGTATATGTAGCAATAAAATAACTGTAGTTTATATCGCAAAAAAAAAAAGCAACAGTGAGACTCGAACTCGGTTCTATCGTACGTTGCAACGACAATAAAATAATTATAGTTTAGGTATAGTTTGCAGTTCGTTACTTGTATGTGTTTCGTTACTAATTAATAAAACTTTTATTAAAAATTATTTCTTTATTATATAAAATATTTTTTCGAACATTATTATATAAAATATTTACTAATGAATTTTACCATGTTTAATAAAATATTGCGGAATAAAAAAATGGAAAAAAGGTTGCAACAATGAAACTTAAACTTGAGACCTAAACATTTTTCTCAAAACAACTTACCACGAGGCTAAGCTTCTTGAGTTGTGTTTGAGTTTCATAATGCTCCTATGTAACATCTAACGTATCATTAACAAATTATAAATGTTTACAATTATTTAAAAAAAAAAAAAAAAAAAGGGTATTATGTAGGTTCAAACTCGAGACATGTCAGGCTAATTTACTCCAATTTACTCCCTCCGTCTCAAAATAATAGTCAATATTTTATTTTCGGGATGTCTCAAAATAATTGTCCACTTTCCTTTTTAAGTAAAAACTATATAATTTAGTGAATGAATATTCTATTTAAGTGGTTGAAACTTAAAGTGACCATACTTTTATTAAACTATGTGATTTTTGTCTCCTGACAATAATTTTGAGACGAAGGGACTAACATCTAACTTATCATTAACAAATTATAAATGTTTACAACTATTGAAAAAAAAAAAAAAAAAAAAAGTAAGATGCAGGTTCAAACTCAAGACCTTCCAGGCTAAGCTTTTGAGTTGTGTTTGAGTTTCATAATGCTCCTATTTAACATCTATGTTAGTGTAAATATTACGAGATTTAAACTAAACGGATTCTTCGGTTTTAATAATGACAAACATGTAACTTGTAATGCATAACGTGAAATGTGCAAGTCACTTGTAAACACAAATCATCAATGCATACTTATATCAACATTTCTCGACGTCTCAAGTATGTCTCAACAGAGTCGTAGATTTCCATCCCGACGTAAATCACTCAAGGTATGAACAAACAAATTTAAACTTGACGGATGATCAAATGATTAAATTTTTGTTCAAAGACTTCACATTTTTAATGTGACAAAACATCTTTTTTTCAAAAATACATTTTACAAATTATTTTTGAATTAAAAAGAAATGTTTTATTTTCAAAAATTAGTTTAAAAATCCCAACAGCTATTTTCCCCCCCAAAAACAGCTCCAAACATCCCCAAATAAACCTTCACCACTAAAAACAAAAAGGGGAGCGTCTTTGGTACGGACGGTACCACTAATTGTACGACGGCACCGTTAAATTTAGTGGTGCCGTCTGAACTTTAGTGATGTCATCGGTCTGTAACGGCTAGTTTTTCATTTGCCTATAAATAGTTGACCATTTTACACATTTTGGCAAGGTTTTTCACACAAAACTTTTTGTTCTTTATCCACCCACTCCAATCCACTTTCTTTGATCATGTAGTTAGTTTATCTTTGTTTAAGAGTGATTCAATCATCCATTCAGGTGATCACCTTCATTCCTCTAATAGTGCAAGAGAAGAACACATAGTATCACAAAGATACAAAGTGTTGTAGTCATAGTTTAGTGCACTCATAACACTTGCTACGCACTCCTTGTATGTCGTCATACATCAAGTTCTTGTCACCATACTTAGGTTGATCATGTAGATCATGTAAATTGAGTTGATCATGTAGATCGTGTATAGGTCGGGTAGATCAAGTGAAGATCGTGGAGATCGTGTAGATCGTGTTGATCGGGTAGATAGTGAGTAGATCGGGTAGATCGTGAGTAGATTGGGTAGATCGAGTGTAGATCATGTGGATCTTGTAGCTTGTGTGATTTGTGAGGATCGGGTAGATCGTGAGTGAGATTGGTACTAGCTAGATTAGTACTCGACATCTAGCTTAGTGTCGGAAAATAATGTAAGCGACGAGGTTTATGTGTTTAGGCCTTAAAACACAAGGTTTGTTATGTTGGGCCATAAAAAATAATGGGTTTGGTTGTACCCGAAGAAGAACTCGACATCTAGCTTAGTGTCAGAAAATATTGTAAGCGACGTTGTATGGTTTTCTCCGCCAAGAAAGGAGCTTGTTGATTAGTGAAGTAACTCTCGAGTTGGGTACTCGAGGAGTGGAGTAGGGCGAAGAGGAGTTTTGTGACCGAACCACTATAAATCTTCATGTCCGGTTTGCGCTTTCTTTACTTATCTCTTTACGCTTTCTTTTAGCATTTATAGCTTTACATTTATATTTTGTGTTGCATTTATACTTGTGTAGTTTGTTGCTTGCATTGTGTTAGTTGTGTTTGTTTCATGGCATGTTATTTATAATATGTCTAAGTTTGTGCTAGTATGACATGCCTTACTTGTTGCTTTATATTATCACTAATTCTAGTAAGACTAGTGTTGATACTTGTCATATTAAGTCACACTTGATCGGGTGCTTGATACAAAAGTTTTTTTAAGTTTTCAAACGGGAACGTATTCACACCCCTCTACGTTTTCCATAATCTAGCTCATCATTAACAAATTATAAATGTTTACGATTATTACATTATTATTACAAAATTATAGAAAAAGGTAATATGCAGGTTCAAACTCGAGACCTACTGTTATTTTTTAAGCAACTTTCCATTGCGCCAAACACCAATTTGTTTATACATTTGTTATATTATTGTATGAAAAACTAATCTTATTTTTTAACCTTACCTTACAGCATCGTTCACGACACCTAATATATATTATTGGATGGATGATTTCATTGATTACTGAATAATGTAAGGTTAGATCGAAGGCTCTGATACTATATGGGATGAATGATTTCATTAATTACTGAATAATGTGAGGTTACAATATAAATTAGGGCAAATGTTTTAAAAATGTATCATACTTGCAACCATTTGTTTTTCTAGGTAACGAACAATCTTTTTTGCTTATATAGGTACTTTTCTTTCAAATTCGGTCTTTTTGAGGTATTTTGCTACATTTTATGCCATTTTTGCCCCTCTCAGCTAATAGGAATTTTTTTTTTTGAAGAGCAAAAATGTCACAAAGTACCTTAAGAATGACGGATTTTAAAGAAAAGTACCCTTATAAAGAATTTTTTTTGTTCGATACCCAGAAAAATAAATAATGGCAAGTATGATACTTTTATAAAACATTTGCCCTATAAATAATAATAAGTTGGGCTAGGCTTCTCAATAAATTACAATGGGTATGGAATAATAACACTAATAATAATAACACACTAACAATCTATATGGTTAATTTTGAATTATATTGAAATTTAATGTGTAATTCATGTATATTTTCATTAGTTGCTTAAGTAGTATATAACTTTGAGACTTAAACTAGTTAACTTTGTATTATCAATCTACCAACCCGACTAACATATTTAGTTTAATGGGTTACGCGTAGAGGTGGCAAAACGGGCGGGCCGGGCGGGAACGAGCACTGGCTAGAACGGGCACGGGCTAGAATGGACACGGGCTTAAACGGCACGGCTAAACGGGCACATGTTATATAAATCACTTTATAGAAGACCGAAAATGACGAAATAAATTCCTGAAACATAATACCCCATTTATATTTAAAAAATTAAATATATATATATATATATATATATATATATATTATATATATATATATATATATATATATATATATATATATATATATATATATATATATATATATATATATATAAGTTTTTCTTCAAAAACGATTATAATGTTCTCTAATTGAGAGAAAATATGTGCCCGTTGTGCCCATTTAACTTTTCAATAGGCTAAATGTGCCCATTTCAAAAAAAAAAGAAAAAAAAGAAGAGGGGGCTAAATGTGCCCAAATCTTTTACAAAGTAGCCAAAATAATCCCATTTTTTTCATTTTGGGCACAAATTGCCACCTCTAGTTACGCGGGATATAAACGGGTTATATTTGTTATATAGGTTATATGTGTTAGAGTTGAGTTTATTGACACGATTAATAAATAAGTCATGTTTGGTTTAAAGTGATGTTGACCAGCCAACCTGTTGACCCTTCAACCCAGACGGGTCAACCCAAAAATGACTCAATTTCCATCCATACTTGTAGGCAATTAACATCTGCACTTAGATACATACATAAAGTTGGTTAAAAGAATGGTTAGAAACAATTACCTGTATACCTCGAGTAAATCGCGTATATTGAGTCAAATAATCACGTTTCGGATAACCTAAACAAGAAAAATCTTAATCTTTACTGTAAAGAAAGTTGTGGGGTGATGATTTGAGTCGGGTTTATCGTGATGGATCAAAACATGTCTTTAGTAAAGATTGAATAATATGTCAAGCACTAATCTTTAGCTAATATTTTGTTTATCTTATGTTTTGAACGAGTATTAAATCATGGCGTTTTGCGGCGATGTATTGTTTTGCAATTCATATTCTTTATCTGTTACCGTCTATATCATTCCAATATTTGTAATCACTCCTATTACTAGAAAAATATGAATATGAATTTAAAATTTTAATCACTATTTTTTTATAAAACCGTACATAAGTTAAAAGCATTGCAATGTTGGGCTAATTTTTTTCGAAGTTTAAAGACCTCGTATATTTTTTATAAGAAAATTGCTAAACATTTATCAGATATTTGATTACTCAAGCTTGTTGATCGATTGAAATCAATACGTTATTTTTCCAAGGAAACACAAGTGAAGTATGTGTAACCCGGTTCGTTATCCCCGATGAAGGATGAATGGAATTTGTGAAATCGGGTTTGTGAAACGTGTTTGAAATATGAAAACGGAGAGATTTTGGATTTTGATTAAATAACCTACAACTACAGGAAGCATAAATAGGCTAAGGGAAACTTAAAAAGCATAAGGTACAAGTCTACAAAGCATAAATTAGCAAAACGTAACAAATAACGAAATTAAAAACGGAAAACGCGAGACTAAAATGTGAAATCTAAAAATATTAACCCTAAGAATTCCAAATTAATTTTCCTACGTTCTAAATTATAAAAGAAAATTTTAGAAAAAAGAATTATATTTTTTTGACTTTTTAATTAATTATTATGAATTAAAAACTAATCTAAACTATTTAAACGATTTAAAAATAGCAAATGCTTTAGGAAAAATGTGAAACTTTGCAGATAAATCCTAAATTGTATAAAGAAACTAGGAAAAATGAAATCAGAGCTTATCTATACCCTAATAAGCTGTCAGGACCAATAAGCAGTAGGGAATAAGCACTAAAAATTAAGCTAATAGTACCAAAAATTTTCCAATGCTCAACAACTAATTAACACACTATTTGAAACTTAAAACAACTGAAAATGTTCAAATAAGCTCAAGGAAAAAGCAGATAAGCAGTATAAGTATGGTAACAAATTAGAGTAGAAGCAGTGACTAATCAGCAGACTTTCAGCTGTTCTAGAAGTCAGCAAAAAGCCAATTGGGGGATACAAAAAGTGGATACTGATAGCTTATATATCAGACTACTTATAAATCAAAAATGCCCAAAATCTATCCTCAATTGCTACCCTAATTCAGCTCAAGAACAGATGGTATTTGGAACTTAAAACTGTGCAGGTCTGCACAGCCCTAGTGGGGCTGATTTGCAGACAAGAAATAAGCTGTTGAATAAGCTACTAAGTGAGATCCCAGATCAGATTCTTAAACCCTATACTACTAGATACCAATAAATCCTAATTCCAGGCAAAGATCACTAATGAATAAGTAATAGCAGTCCAATGAAAAAGCCAAGAAGAACAAAATATGTGCAGGTCTGCTCATATAAGTCTATTGCAGCAAACTTGTGTTTTGATCTCAAATGCTTTTAAACCCTGATGAAATGTTACCAACTCTTGGAAATTCACTTAACACACTAAATTACACCTAATTATACCAAAAAGAAGCACCAACTAAGCTCAGCTTATATATAAGCTTTCTAAGGCAGTTAAGCATCTACTAATTCACCTATGGGCTCAACAACCTCAAATCAATAAAAAATGCTTAAAATCTGATGAAAACAGCTTCTATAATCCTCAACAAGCTCAGACAAAACTCATTCAATTGCATTTGAACAGTACAAGCTAGCATTTATCCATACTCACACTAGATCCAAACACCCCTAATGTAAGCTGTTTTGAGATAAACACTAGAACATACCAAATTCATCCATGAATCTGACCCACTACCAATTTTCCAACTTAAATAAACCTTATTGAATAACTCCCCACAAGCTAATAAGCACTAAAACAAACTAAGCTTATTGTAACTGTTTTCTAACTTTTTAACTTTTAAAATCAAAATGAGGTTTAAACACTTAAAGGTTAGATCATAACCATAAATGAGATTCAATAGGCAATAAGCACTCAAACAAGCACTGAAATTACAGAAATAAGCACATGAACAATATTCTTGACTTTCGTTGACCAAAGAAGAAAACTACAATTTCATTAACTGAGATATTAAATTACAATGCTAAAAGAGAAAAATACAATACCTTAAACTATTTTTAGCTAAATTAATCCTGCCTTCAAGGCTTACAAGTGACTGACTATTTATACTAAGTTCTAAAACTAGGGGTCTTCAACACTTTGTGCTAGTTTTGTGAGAGAAAACAGCATAGGATACTGATTTGTGCTTCTTGGGATAAATTCCAACCCTTGGATTAAAATTGGGATGATCACAGCCATTAAATCCCTTTTGGCGCCCAAATGGAGTGGCGGATTGCCAACCTGGCATGGTCACATGTGAAGTATCTTTGGCTTGGAGTGGGGTGGAGTGTCTAGGAGGGGGGAGGTTGAGTGTGTAAGAGGAGATAGCAGGGTAGGCAATGATGGTGGGAGGTGGGTTTTTGTTTTGGAGGGAAAAAGAAATAAGGAGAAGGGCTGACCGAGTTTTACCCCGTTTGTTTTTATTAATTTTGGCTTTGGTCCGGTTCAAAACAAAAGGGTAGGGTTCAAACGGGTTGGCTGGGGTTCAGTTTGTTTGGGCTGGGTTTATTAGGATTAGGATTTGGTTTTTGGGATTAGGATGGTTTTATGTTAAGGGACCATTTGTGTAATTACTGAAAATCCAGGGACCATGGCTGCCAAAGACTGAAAATAATTCCAAGGACCATTTGTGTTGTTTTGGTATTTTTGGGGTAGACTTTGACTTTTCTTGATCAAATGCACCATTGTTGTCGATTCGATCCAAAAATGCCCGTTTTCACTTCGTTTTTAATCCTTTGTACCTGAAACACATAAAAACACAAACCAAGGATATCTGCAATATAAATCGGGTGTTTTTGGTCATTTTGGTATCAAATATGGGTATAAAATGATGAGTATTTACACACTCATCAATCCCCCACACTAAACTATTGCTAGTCCCTAGCAATCCGATCATATGAAGTAATTAAAGGATCAAAAGAATACCAAGTATACCCCGTTTCGACTTTTTATTAAATGCGAGAAATTTAAACTAAAACAAAAATAGATAACTTGCTTGATTTCCAAAAATGGTATCATAGAACGGGATTCACACAAAATGGGTGTCTCCAGGGAATTGAAATCGTCATCCTCTTTTTTATACTCCCAACCAAGCTTAAATTCAATGTGCAAATGTTTTTGTAAAATGCTAACACTACTTATACTAATAATCTATGTAAGCCGAGACTTAACTTTTCACTCCCATATTTATTTAAGTTAGGTGAATGTGCTTGATTTTCAAATTTTTGATCACAAAAATCGACGTTTTTATAAAATTTTGACTAATACTAGTTGAAAGATAGATTTAAAATTCACAACAAGCAAGTTTCAAAACTTTATTGCATTTTGCAATATCATTCCATTTTTTTTTCTTTTCATTTTTTCATCATTTTTTTTTTACTTGTGCAACATAAACTAACGGAGTTTCACGGGAACCAAGACCTTACACCTTCCTGGAATAAAGGATCCAAGGGCCGTTACAACGGAGAGTTCCAAGACTCTAAACATTCCTGAAATGAGGATCCAAGGGTGTTAGACCAAGACCTCACACATTCCTGAATTAGAGGTCCAAGGGCCGGTGTAAGAGGGTAGCCAAGACCTAAACGCCTTCCGGAAATAAGGATCCAAGGGCCGATCTTGAACCGTAGCTTTTTTAGCACATATATTTATTACTTAACTTTTGCAACTTTCAAGCAACGTCTCACTTTCATTTTGCATTATTATGACATATGCTTGTTCCGAAGTTTAAATAAAGCCTTGAACTAGTATTTTTCAAAATCGTATGAAAAAATGATTTTGTGTGTTCAAACGTTTGAAAATAAGCACTTATTAAGTCAGATTAGTTATCTCCTGGGAGGAAAAGCCATAGATTACTTGTATAAGCTCTAAAGAAAACCAACTATTCTACGCTTAGCATTTTCATTTGCACAAATCGTAAAAACTTAGTCTAAACGTTAAGGAAGCAGCTAGATCAACACTCTAGCAGAGTCGGGATTCCCCTTGTTCTAACCTAATCAAGACTAACACACTTTTATTGATGACATTTTTTTTATATGACAAAATTTTTAAAATTTTGGTCAAAAACGGGGGTACTAGGGAACTAGAAGGTACTTATGTGACAAAATTCGCAAGAATTCCCCCCACACTTAGAATTGAATATTGCCCTCAATATTCAAAGTACCGGCTATTATGCCGACACTTAGAACGTAAAAAGGTAATACTAATAGCCAAGTGTGAAACAGAAATCTCCATTTTTCACAAAAAAGGTTGAAAAGATATCCCTAGATAAACGTTAGCAACAAGATCGGATATTGGGCGGCTGGATTGAAAACAGGCGCATCAATCATCACGATCTAAGGGAAACCTGCAAACAAGAGCAAACAACACACAAAACAAAGCACAGCAGAGGAATCCCCCCACACTTAGTGTTAGAAAATAGAAAGAAGTCAGAAACATGGGCGTTTACCCATGCAATGCTAATGTTTTTGTTAACCGAGTCACTAGCTTGACTCGACCCCAAATTCATTTGTTCTTGGGGAAGCATGTGGAAGAGAAAATCTCCATCGGACTTTCATTCAAGATGTTTGGATAAACATTGAAGTACTTGAAAGTTCCACTCCGATGAGATACACCTGGCTTAAAAGAATGATAAATGGAGATGCCGGGGTCAAAAATGGTGTCTTCACTCCCGAACGAGTGAAGAAGAGGAGAAATCACATTACATGTGATTAAGGGAGAAAAGATTCTGATAGTAATTGGGAGAAAATCTCCATCATTATCAAGTTTGTCATTTGAGCTCTTAAGATCATGATCTAAAAGCACCTCAGGGGGGAGATTAAAGATTGCGTCTTTAATAAGTAATTGCTCACTAAAGATCACGTCTCCCTCCAAGTCCTTCGAGTAATCATACTCCGGCGGAGATATGATGTGAGAGAGTTCATCGGCAAACTCCCCCAGACTAGAGGCACAATTAGTTAACTGATCATGACTTAGCAAAAATTCCAATTCTATCAGATCAGATTCAAAATTGAAATTTCCCTCTTCATCCCCAGGTGGGATGGGAGAAATGTGAGCGAGTTCATCGGCGAACTCCTCAAGAAGAGAATCCTCTTTATGAAGTATGTCTTTGAGCTTAGGCTCAGGAGGTATATACGAAGGTGGGACGTGTGCTGTACTTTGTGTGCTAGAAGTTTGCACTTCGTCCATTAATGTCTCCGTATCTGACTCATCACTTAGCAAATCCTTAAGTAAAAGAAATATCTCCCTCCGGATCAAGATAAGTATCATCAATTTCTGGTGAAATTGAATCATCAAGAGCAAGAAAAGCGTCGGTCTCTTTTAAGAGAAGATCACAATCCTCGAAGGAGGTGAGAGACGCGATAACAGAATCAAAAGAGGGAGTGGGATTGCCACTCAATGGAGGAATTGATTTCTGATCGTCTTCTTCTACTAAAAGTTCATCCTTATCACTCTCATCCTGGTTATGAATACCAAAACTTTGATTGTCTGAATTTAGAGTAAAAGGATTTGTGATGGTCATATCAAATGTTTGAGAAGTAGAATCAGGAAGATCGAGAGGTTCCTCGGATACCCTTGGGATTAGAACAAGGCCGTCAATTTCCTTAAGAGGATTGATTTCGACTTCCTTGTCCCCCATTAAAAAGGTATCTGAATGGTCCTCATTAGATTTCTCTTCATCAAAAGGGTCATCCTCATCACTTTCATCAGAGTATGAATAGTGGATAATGTAAGGATGACTTGGTCCTTGCTGGCAATCTTGATTTATAAAACTTGTGTGATTGCCAAGGACCCCAATTTGTGCAATCTCAACGGGAGTGTAATCGGAATAATGATCACTCAAAACAGTGGTGGAGTCATAAAGGGCTCCAGCATCCCGCTGATAGTGATTTTGTGTCATATTCTCGATTAAATCATAAGCTTCTTGAGGGGTCTTCTTCATGAGATTGCCTCCGGCAGCCAACATGATTTTGTCTCGATCAATCGGAGTTATGCCACTATAAAATGTTAGGATTTGATCAAGAAGCAAAATTTTGTGGTCAGGACATTTCTGTAACAAAGATTTGAATCGTTCCCAAGCTTCAAATACTGACTCAATGGGCAATTGCTGGAAATTCAGAATGTCTTTCCTAAGTTGCACCGTTTTAGAATGAGGAAAGTATTTTGAAAGAAACTTGACGAACATCTCTTCCCAAGTATGAATTGAGTGGGTTCTAAGAGTATAAAACCAAGATTCAGCGTGGTGGGATAAAGAGAACGGAAAAAGATTCAAACGAATGTTATCTTGAGAAACCCCTTTTTGTTTCATGGATTGAGTGATAGATATGAACTTGTTTAGGTGCTCGTTTGCATCTTCATCTCGAAATCCGTAGAATTGGCAATTTTGCCGGATCAGTCGAACCATATAACTTTTCAGTTCAAAATCGGTTCCCGAAACTGATGTAGGAGTGATCGGTCCTCCTCTACCGACCAGTGTCGGATGATAGAAATCCTCCATGGTCCGAGGATCATGGGGATTGTATGATGGAAAACCGATCATTGCGGAGAATTAAACAATGAGAGGGTAAGAAGATAAGAATTAAACATTTAAGAGGAATAAGAAGAATATTTTTGAATTTTTATAATTAAAAATATTTTAACAAACATAAAGGGAAAAAGGAAAAAGGGAAAAATAAATTTTGAAAAGAAAATCTTTTTGGGTTTTTTATATTAAAGAAAAATTAATCACAATATTTTTGGGATCGATTCGTCAATCGAAATTCGTTTCTCTCAAAACTACTCGCAGAGTGGCGGAGAAGCAAAGGTCCGCTCGAAAGCTGATTAAAAACCCGCCTCTTTCGGTTTGTCAATTTAATGTCAAACCATCCTTAAACCACTTGTATAGGTTGTAATTTCAAGATAATCCGAAAACAATTAACTCACGATTTGTTTTGTTGGATATTAGGAATGGTTTACAACACTTTTAATAAAGTGAGGATATATTATTTTGTATTTTTTATTTATTTATTTATTTATTTTTGAAAACACCTTAGACAAAGGTTTTTTTTTTTTTTTTTTTTTTTTTTTTTTTTTTTTTTTTTTTTTTTTTTTTTGAAAAATATTCACAAAAATACTATAAACCTTCACAAAGATTGGTTTATAAAACACGAATCGACAAACGAGATTAAAAATTCGCTACAACCTTCCCCGGCAGCGGCGCCAAAATTTGATTCGTTAAAATCAACACTTATATTTTTCTCCAAGGATTTACAAAGGAAATATGTAAACCCGAGTCGCTATCCCCGATGAAGGATGAATGGAATTTGTGAAATCGGGTTTGTGAAACGTGTTTGAAATATGAAAACGGAGAGATTTTGGATTTTGATTAAATAACCTACAACTACGGGAAGCATAAATAGGCTAAGGGAAACTTAAAAAGCATAAGGTACAAGTCTACAAAGCATAAATTAGCAAAACGTAACAAATAACGAAATTAAAAAAGGAAAACGCGAGACTAAAACGTGAAATCTAAAAATATTAACCCTAAGAATTCCAAATTAATTTTCCTACGTTCTAAATTATAAAAGAAAATTTTAGAAAAAAGAATTATATTTTTTTGACTTTTTAATTAATTATTATGAATTAAAAACTAATCTAAACTATTTAAACGATTTAAAAATAGCAAATGCTTTAGGAAAAATGTGAAACTTTGCAGATAAATCCTAAATTATATAAAGAAACTAGGAAAAATGAAATCAGAGCTTATCTATACCCTAATAAGCTGTCTGGCCCAATAAGCAGTAGGGAATAAGCACTAAAAATTAAGCTAATAGTACCAAAAATTTTCCAATGCTCAACAACTAATTAACACACTATTTGAAACTTAAAACAACTGACAAAGTTCAAATAAGCTCAAGGAAAAAGTAGATAAGCAGTATAAGTACAGTAACAAATTAGAGTAGAAGCAGTGACTAATCAGCAGACTTTCAGCTGTTCAAGAAGTCAGCAAAAAGCCAATTGGGGGAAACAAAAAGTGGATACTGATAGCTTATATATCAGACTACTTATAACTCAAAAATGCCCAAAATCTATCCTCAATTGCTACCCTAATTCAGCTCAAGAACAAATGGTATTTGGAACTTAAAACTGTGCAGGTCTGCACAGCCCTAGTGGGGCTGATTTGCAGACAAGAAATAAGCTGTTGAATAAGCTACTAAGTGAGATCCTAGATCAGATTCTTAAACCCTATACTACTAGCTACCAATAAATCCTAATTCCAGGCAAAGATCACTAATGAATAAGTAATAGCAGTCCAATGAAAAGGCCAAGAAGAACAAAATGTGTGCAGGTCTGCTCATATAAGTCTGTTGCAGCAAACTTGTGTTTTGATCTCAAATGCTTTTAAACCCTGATGAAATGTTACCAACTCTTGGGAATTCACTTAACACACTAAATTACACCTAATTATACCAAAAAGAAGCACCAACTAAGCTCAGCTTATATATAAGCTTTCTAAGGCAGTTAAGCATCTACTAATCCACCTATGGGCTCAACAACCTCAAATCAATCAAAAATGATTAAAATCTGACGAAAACAGCTTCTATAATCCTCAACAAGCTCAGACAAAACTCATACAATTGCATTTGAACAGTACAAGCTAGCATTTATCCATACTCACACTAGATCCAAACACCCCTAATGTAAGCTGTTTTGAGATAAACACCAGAACATACCAAATTTATCCATGAATCTGACCCACTACCAATTTTCCAACTTAAATAAACCTTATTGAATAACTCCCCACAAGCTAATAAGCACTAAAACAAACTAAGCTTATTGTGACTGTTTTCTAACTTTTTAACTTTTAAAATTAAAATGAGGTTTAAACACTTAAAGGTTAGATCATAACCATAAATGAGATTCAATAGGCAATAAGCACTCAAACAAGCACTGAAATTACAGAAATAAGCACATGAACAATATTCTTGACTTTCGTTGACCAAAGAAGAAAACTACAATTTCATTAACTGAGATATTAAATTACAATGCTAAAAGAGAAAAATACAATACCTTAAACTATTTTTAGCTAAATTAATCCTGCCTTCAAGGCTTACAAGTGACTGACTATTTATACTAAGTTCTAAAACTAGGGGTCTTCAACACTTTGTGCTAGTTTTGTGAGAGAAAACAACATAGGATACTGATTTGTGCTTCTTGGGATAAATTCCAACCCTTGGATTAAAGTTGGGATGATCACAGCCATTAAATCCCTTTTGTCTCCCAAATGGAGTGGCGGATTGCCAACCTGGCATGGTCACATGTGAAGTATCTTTGGCTTGGAGTGGGGTGGAGTGTCTAGGAGGGGGGAGGTTGAGTGTGTAAGAGGAGATAGCAGGGTAGGCAATGATGGTGGGAGGTGGGTTTTTGTTTTGGAGGGAAAAAGAAATAAGGAGAAGGGCTGACCGAGTTTTACCCCGTTTGTTTTTATTAATTTTGGCTTTGGTCCGGTTCAAAACAAAAGGGTAGGGTTCAAACAGGTTGGCTGGGGTTCAGTTTGTTTGGGCTGGGTTTATTAGGATTAGGATTTGGTTTTTGGGATTAGGATGGTTTTATGTTAAGGGACCATTTGTGTAATTACTGAAAATCCAGGGACCATGGCTGCCAAAGACTGAAAATAATTCCAAGGACCATTTGTGTTGTTTTGGTATTTTTGGGGTAGACTTTGACTTTTCTTGATCAAATGCACCATTGTTGTCGAGTCGATCCAAAAATGCCCGTTTTCGCTCCGTTTTCAATCCTTTGTACCTGAAACACATAAAAACACAAACCAAGGATATCTGCAATATAAATCGGGTGTTTTTGGTCAATTTTGTGTCAAATATGGGTATAAAATGATGGGTATTTACACACTCATCACTTGTTATATAAAAACACTGTAAAAAGTACAAGTTTAAGGTAGTTTTCATAACTTGTTACATAATTTAGAGTGTTTTTTTTTTTTTTTTTTTTTTTTTTTTTTTTTTTTTTTTTTTCAACTTTTACTTTACATATATAAATGTAGAGGAATAAAATTTAGGGTAGTTTTTGTAAGTTGTTAGATAGTTTATGGGTGTGGTTTGAATTTTATTTTATTTTTGTTAAAAACATATATTAAACTTCAACATTTTTTATAAAAGCGTACGTTAGTCAAAAGTATTCAAATATTTGGCTCATTTTGTTCGTAATTTAAAGAGCTTTTAATCAATATACTTTTTTTTTATAATAAAATTGCTAAGTATTTGTTATATATTTGTTAAATAAAGTTTGTTATATAAGAAAACTTTTCGTAACTTGTAGCATAATTCGAGGGAGTGTTTTGAAGTTTTTTCGGTAAAGCTACTTCGCTCGCTGTGGCTAATATATATGTACAATAATATAGAGTAAATATAAAGTTTTAACTAAATTTTACTGAAAAACAAAAGGTTGCTACTTATAACGTCGCATCATTTTTGCTAAATGTATTATACGAGGTTTTATGCCCGCTCTTCGCTGCGGGTTCTTTGGACACAGAGCTATCTAGAACACAGGTCATATATTTTTAGCTGCGCAAACCATTGTTCAAAAGAGGAGTTACATAGTTTGGTTTATCATTCCATACACTTAATAAAAGAAGTACAACTTTCTTTGTACGAAAAATCTACCTTTCTAATCGTCTGCTCACACTTTTGTTTTGGATCCGTGCGATGGTGCGTAGAACTTATCGGATTCTTCTTGCCACCCATATCGTTCTCAAGTTTCGAACTCATCATCATCCCTAAAAATATGAAAAATCTTCGTAAATTGTGTATGCAAAATCTGTAATGCCAAAAAGTAGAGTGTTGAATTAAACGCAGGGCTATAGTTTGTTTCCAAATGTATCAATACATATTATATATAAGTTGGTTACAAAGGGAACAGGTCTGACGAATTCAATGAGTTAAAAATGTTGGCAAATCAAACCGATCTCTGAATTTTAGTCGTTTGTCTTGCCATCTATACCCGATCCAGCTATTTTGTTAAACTATTATGGCCTGATCCAAACACTCATTATTTTTATGGAACCCAATTTGGTCATAACAATTCAGTGTTATGGGTGATCATACCTGCACTACAGAAGCTGCATCCTTCTTGATGCGCAATCCTCCAAGCTTTTTGTTATCTAACTGCAAACATAAAACATATTTCAGAAAAGATCGATGAACCCTTGTTAGAATTCATAATCAAATGTTTAAACGGACGCTTGCATCTTAATGTTACTGGTGGCGCCTTGTGAAACCCATATCTTAATATTATCAAGAGATAAGTGCACTTTAAATCACTTTTTTCAAAAGCTCTAGGAAGAAATTTGAGCATACCGGAGTTCGTAGTTTGAATTCTATAGCAAAGTCTTCCAAAGGGACACATTTCTGTTTCTACAAGTTGATGGACCATAACACATGATCAGTTTAAAACCCATTGCCTTAAAATGTACTAACTTTCAAGATTGTTTATATAATTAAACAGAAATAATTTTTTTAATCAAGTACATATCAAGTCTGAATTTAATAATGGAACATGAACGGACGTGAAGGGAGACAATCATACGCTCTACCATACGTACAATAGGGATAATGACAGATGCGGGAATCTTCATTTCTGGTCTGCAAACTTCAATCACATATCCTACAGGTCTATCTTTTATTCCTGTGACTTCCCCGTTACCAGTGCAAGATTCACCTGGTTAGAGATGGCGAAAGAATTCAAACGGTTACTAAAATTTGGAATGAAAGGTCGCCATGTTGATAATTTTTTTGATTATATTTACCTGCTCTATTTCTGCTTGAGAGAAGCTACATTTTCGCTAAATCATTGTCCAATGCAACCTTTCGTTCATCACTCTTGAGAGGCACAACCTCTTTCCTCTTCTAGTGTAGCACTTTCTGATACTCCTTAAGAGCCATTTCTTGGAATCTGAACATTGAAAAGCTCATCAGTAAATCTTTATGAAATAATATTGACATCAATCACAATGAGAAAAGGCAAGTAATTTTTGTGAAAGAAAAGCAATTGTCGGGCAACTGGCGAAGAGAAATGCTGGAACGAATATAAAAGTAACTACGGGAAGTACCATTATCTTAAGCATCTGTTGCAATAGTGGAATGTTTAATACCAGCACATCTAGCCATCCATATACCTCTCGCTTTGTGTAACCTGATACCAATCCAACACATCAGCTTGCTAACCTAGGATCAGAGACCATAAATCTCAGGTGGCGTTTGGGATTGTCTATTGGTTTTCAAAACAACAGTTTATTTGACTCAAGGATAAGCAAACTACAATAAGCAGATCAACTGTTTTAATAATCAATCCGAAGACCCCCTAAATGAGCAAATAAGCAGATTACAAGTTTTAATAATCAATCCAAATGCGACCCAATTAGTTTAAACACGACACTTAGTTTGAACCTCAATGGCCATTCCCAAATGCATCCCAACCTTTTTTGAGCAACATTCCACATTCCAACGGCTCCGCTAAAACCAATATTCCATATTCCCCAGATCTCTTCACTGTTGGAGCTGCAAATATGCCCAAAAAATTATGACACAAATAGTATACTTATGAATTCAACATCCATATTCTTGATAACCACACGCTTCTATATGCCATAAATTTTAAACTTTATCATTTTATAATCGATTTTCTCACAACAACTTAGTACATAAATCTATAAGTTTTCATAAAACATGAATCACCAAATACATTCAGAACCTATTCCTATGGATTATTGATTTAGTCAATTTATATTCCAAGGGATTGCAAAGGAAATATGCAAAACCCAAATTTCGTTGTCCCGATTGAAGATTGAATGGAATATGTGATTCGGGATCGTGATTTGTGTTGTGAATGTGAGATAAGAGTGAGATATTTTGGTTTTTACACTAAAGATATGAAATACAAGTAAAAACAGATTATCAAGCAAAGAAAACAATCAAATTAAGCACACGAATCCTAAAACGTAATTTTAAAAACGTAAGTTACGAATTCTAAAAACGCACCTAAATTATGGAATCCTAAATTACTAGCCCTAAAACTATGAAAATAATTTTACTAAGTTCTTAATACTAAAAGAAAATTTTAGAAAAAAGAATTTTATTTTTTTGATTTTTATTTTATTTTTTATGAATTAAAAACTAAAAGAAAGAAATTAAATGATTAAAAATAATAAATGATTTTGGAAAATTATGAAATTTTGGAGAAAAATCTTAAATGATATTAAGAAGCTATGAAAAATGAAATTTGATCACTACTAAACCCTAATAAGCAGTTTGGGGGAAAAGCAGTTTCAAATAAGCACTTGAAATAAGCAATTAGCACCAAAATTTTACCAAAAGCTCAAAAACAGATGAACACACCAATTAAAGCTTAATACAACTTATTGAGACCAAAGAAGCACTAAGGTTAAGCCAATAAGCAGTTGTGCAGTAACCAATTAAGGGCTGAAACAATTGATTAAACAACCTACTTTAAGCTGATCTAAAAGCTAGACCAAAGCTCCTTAGGGGAAACTAAAAGCAGATTCTAGAAGCTTATACTACAGACTACTTGCAGACTGAAATTGCCCAAATTTTACCATCAATTGCTTATTCAATTTAGACCAAGAACAGATGCTCATGGAGACAAAAACTGATGCAGGTATGAATAGTCCTAGTGGGGCACTTGCAGACAAGTTTAAGCTGATCAAATAAGCTACAAAATGTAATCTAATCTCAGATCCCTAGAGCCTATACTACAAGCTTCTAAGAAAACCAAAAATCATGCAATGAAATCAAGTAGATAAGCAGTTACAGTTCAAGTAAAAAGCTAAGAGAGCAGACTGATGGTGTGCAGGTTTGCATACAGTCTGAAGCAGCAGAAGTGGCTTTTGGCCTCTAATTCCTTACAAACTTAGTATAACTGAACCAACCTTTGAATCTACACTTAGATAACTAAAAGGAACTTAGAAATGCCAAAAAGAAGGATCAAATAAGCCTCAGCTTATTAGAAGCTTATTAGTGCAGATTAAGTTCTAATTATGAACCTACAAACTCAAAACAACAAATCACCTCAAAACAGCATATCACTTAACTAAAACAGCTTAACTATCATCAAATAAGTTCAATCAAACTTAATCAAGTGGTAAATGAACAGTGACCAGCTCTAAATCACACAGCATCATCTAGAACCAAACACCCCTATAGAAAAGTGACTTTGAACTTTTACCCTACAATCCACTAATATAAGCTATGAAACTCTGTGTCTACTCATTATCTAACTTCCTTATCAACTATTAAGTAACTTTCCAATCCTACATAAGCACTAAATAAGCAGATAAGCTACTTAACTATTTTGACTATTTTTATGCTTTTTATGATTTTTAAGACCAAAATGAAATTAAACCTAACAACTACTAATCTATAAGCACAATATGACTAAATAAGCTACCAATATTCAGAATAAGAACAATAGTAACAGAAATAAGCAGTTACACAGTTATAAGCTAGAAATGAAAATCAAGTGAAGCTTACAAGCAGGGCTTATTTGTGCACAGATCTGAACCAACCAAACTATATAACCAGGCTTATCATAATAGCCAAAAATAACCCAATAAGCTCTTCCAAATCAGCTTATTCTTCACAGCAGCTTATTTGAATAGTAACTTTGACTTTTAGTTGACTTTTTGCAAATTTGAGACTAAATCAGATTTGACCCTTATCTAACACTCACAATAAGCTAAAAAGCTTATATGAGCTTAATCTAGTGGTAAATAGCTTATTGAAAGCTGATTTTAGAATATTTTTGTATTTTTGAGATACTTTTCTAAATTTTTTTTTAGTGTTTTTGAAATAAGATGAACAATGATAAAATGAAAAAGTTTAGATAAGCCAAATAGATTTAATATAAGCTGATGAAATAGTTAATAAGCTAAACAAACAACTTTAAAGGAAAATGTAGTGAATGAGCTAAAAAGTAAACTAAAATTTCATTAATGAAAACTTGATTACACAATTTAAAACTTGGAAATACAATTCAGAAAAGAAATTGACAGCATAACATTAACTAAAAACTACTTGAAAATGAAGAAGAAGAGGCCTCTATTTATAGCCGAACCATGAAGCTTCTAGGGCTGCCACGTCATCAATCCACACCTTCTTTGTGCTTCCTTGAGTCGATTTCATCCCTTTGATCACTCTTGGACAACAATCCATCAATCTCAGCCCTTGGATTAGACTTCTACGCATCATTAGCCAATCACAAGCCTCGAATTTCCCTGGGATTGCTGACATGTCAGTCCTGACATGTCAGATTTCTTCTAGAAGTGCGTGAAAAGTACAAGACTACCCTTAATTGTGGTTAATTTTGGGACGGGTAATTTAGGGTTCTTAGTTTTTGGGTAAATTGGGGGGCGGGTAAATGTTTGTTTATATTTGTTTGACTGGGAGTTAATTATGGTAGGTTGACCGGGTTTGTGGGTTGGGACCGGGTAAAGGTTTTAAAGGATTGGGCCGTGGGTTTATTTTGTGGGCTGGGGTTAAATTTATAATAAAAAGAGGGTCCGGTTGGTTTTATAGAGTTTAGGATTAATATTGATAAGGACCAAAGATGTAACTTCTGAAATTCAAGGGACCTTTCCTGCCAAACTTTATAAAATTATCCAAGGGCCATTCTTGTAATACTTTGATTCTTCAAGGATTTTTGGTGACATTTTGAGTACATTCTTTGATCTTTTGCTTCCCCGGCTTCGGCTTTCGACACTTTTCCAAATCTCGTGCTCGTTTTCTCGGGTTTTTCTTGATTTTTGTCCTTTTTCGAGATATCCGCACCTGCACATAAACAAACACAAAAACACAAATATCTTTGGCATTTTGGTTAGTTTTTGGTCGTTTTGGTCTTAATTTGGTCAAGAAAAGGTATGTGTTTAAGCACATACCAATTATCCTTCTAAGCAGCATAAAAATTGAACTTACAAACTCAAGAAACATGCATAAAGTTTGCAAATTTAAGCTGACCCAATACATATCGCCATCAGTTACAGCTAAATTTTATACAATCACAACCTTTTTTGGCTGAAACTGAATATATATATATATATATATATATATATATATATATATATATATATATATATATATATATATATAAAAAAAAAGCTCACCATAATTAGCTTTTCTTGAAACTTGCTATATTCAGTCTAGTTTTAGGAATGGAACTTTAATGGCCACAGCCACACTCGAAGGTTGAGAAGTTGATGACAATTCAGTATATTTTGGTACCTAATAAAGCTTAAGGTTCTATTCTTGAATCATTATTTGGTATTAACTTAACAAATAAGCAATCTCAAAGACCCACATAAATATCTGCTAAAAACTTATGATCACCAAACCAAAATCCAATAAATAACAATTTCAATAAAAACACAAATTAACCATAAATCAATTAAAACACCCAAAGGTTATCACAAAACCAAAATCCTATCAATGCCTTGATTAAAAAATATTCATGGCAGCGGCACTTCGCAATCCATGTTCAAACCTGCAATTAGACATAAACCTTTGAATAAAAATACAAACATTTTATAAAAAAAATTAACTGAAATTAAAAATATGAAGAACCCTAGACTTGGTTAACCTGATTTTGGTTTATGTGTGTGTTTTCAGTTGAACACCGAGTGAGATAATGAGGATGGATAACAGGTAACAGGTGGCTTTCATGCACCGCCTCCACGAATGAAGATTAAAATAAACATAGAAACCATGACACACCCTCAAGCAGGAGGTGGACAGGAGGAGGAGGGTGTTGGAAAATTTAGTGTACTTGAGGGATTAATTCACACCTGGTAATGGGCTTGGAGGTACGGAGTGTACACCCATCAGGTCAATGCTTACCCTGACTCAAATTAAGTGGTTTGTGGTTCTGCTGCTAGTGTAAATGATAATACTGCTGATGCAGATTATTCTGCTGCTAGCATTATTCATTGTGCTGCTGATGCAGAACATTCTGCTGCTAGTGTTATTGATACTGCTGCTTAGTACAATAATACTGCTGCTGAGTTGCTAGGCAATAGATTCTGCTGCTAGTACAATTTATTGTGCTGCTAGGCATAAGATTCTACTGCTGGTATGCTGGATAGAATTTGTAACTAACTTTGACCTATTTTGAGAAGTTTCAAATTCTTAATTAAGACCATGATTTTCTGGTCTTGTAACCACTATAGCTAGAATTAAGGAAAGTACATGGAGAATATTTGGCCAATATTTTCTCATATTTCCTTTGACTAGGGTTTTGAGTATATCTCTAATATATATAGAGATCAACACATCGGCATGAAAAATACACAGAAAACCTAAACACTTGAAAGCAATTCGGTTCTTGATTTGTGCCTAAAACAAGAACATCACTTGGTCTTATCCCATAGAGATATTCGTGTAACCCAGGCATAGGGTCGAATAGTTTCTATTGGAAAGTGATTACACGATTTCAAGTGAATATCCGGTACATTGATTATCTTTACCCTGATCTGGGAACACCAAACACAATACAACCAACAATCAATAGAAACTATTTAGTGATAATCAATGGCGGCTGCTATGAGGCATATGGCTGCTAACTTTTCAAAGCTTGAAAAGTTTGAAGGTGTCGATTTCAGAAGATGGCAAAAGAAGATGCACTTCTTGTTGTCAAGCATGAATGTGGTGTATGTTCTGACCACATCCATTCCTGAGGATCATGGGGATGATGCTACTATGGAACAAATAAGGAACAAAAGCAAATGAGAGAATGATGATTATGTCTGCAGAGGATTAATCCTCAATGGTATGTCTGATTCTCTATTTGATATTTATCAAAATGTTGAATCTTCTCAAGAACTGTGGGATTCCTTGGAAGCCAAATATATGGCTAAGGATGCATCAAGTAAGAAGTTCCTTGTAAGTAATTTTAACAATTACAAAATGGTCGATTCTAGACATGTCATGGAACAATACAATGAACTTCTTAGTATACTTGGTCGATTCACACAACACAAAATGAACATGGATGAGGCTATTTCAGTCTCTTGTATCATTGATAAATTACCCCCTTCTTGGAAAGAATTCAAGCATATGCTAAAACATAATAAGGAGGAATTAACTCTAGTTGAGTTGGGCAGTCATTTGCGCATTGAGGAATCACTCAAAGCACATGAAAGTGACAAGCCAAAGAGCAGCAATGTTGCTGGTCCATCAGTTGTCAATTTGGTGGAGCATCACAACTCCTCCAGGAACAATGACAAAAAGGGCAAACGTAAGCATCAGGATAACACCAAAACTGATCCTAACAAGAAGTCAAAAGCTACTTGTTGGAAGTGTGGTAAAACTGGACACTTCAGGAAGGATTGTAAAGGTGTTAAGATTGGCAATAAAGTCAATGGATCAGGCACAAGTGGAGGGAATGGTAATGCCAATTCCCTAAAAGGTCATAATATATTTGATAAGTCTTTTGAGATTTATTATGTTACATATATATCTGATGTGTACTTTGTGCAGGATGATGATGTTGCGTGGTAGGTTGACTCTGGAGCAACAACTCATGTGTGTAAAGATAGAAGCTGGTTCAAGACCTACGAGTCAATGAATGATGGTTCTATTCTTCATATGAGAAACGAGTCAATAGCCCTTGTGCATGGAAAAGGAGGTGTGGATTTGAAGTTTAGTTCTGGAAAGATTGTTTCTTTGTTTAATGTTTTACATGTTCCTGTTATTAGAAAAAACTTGGTTTCTAGTAGTATTTTGAATAATTATGGTTATAAACAAGTTATTGAATCTGATAAGTTTGTTTTGTCTAAACATGGTGTATTTATTGGTTTTGGTTATTTATGTAATCAGATGTTTAGGCTTAACATTGTTCATGATGTTGTTAATTCTGCTTTTATGTCGACATCTAAATTGAATGATTCAACCCTTTGGCATGCTAGACTTGGCCATGTACACTTTAAAAGGATGCAAGATATGTCTAAGGATGGGTTAATCCCAGCATTTGACATGGACACTGAAAGGTGTAAAACTTGTATGATGAACAAGATAACTAAGAAACCATTTCAAAGAGTAAAACGTGAAACTAAAGCGTTGGAATTGGTTCATAGTGACTTATGTGATTTACATGCTACTCCCTCTTTGGGGAATAAGAAATACTTTGTGACTTTATTGATGATGCTTCTAGGTATTGTTATGTTTATTTATTGCATACTAAGGATGAAGCGTTAGATAAATTTAAAGTATTTAAAACTGAGGTTGAATTGCAACAAGAGTCCCTGATCAAGAGATTAAGGACTGATAGGGGAGGTGAGTACATGGATACTCTGTATTTTCAGTCTGTTGGTATAATCCATGAAACGACTGCTCCCTATACTCCTCAGCAAAATGGTATTTCTGAAAGGAAAAACAGGGTGCTGAAGGAGATGGTTAATTCCATGTTGTCATATTCTGGGCTGAGTCAAGGGTTCTGGGGTGAAGCTATGTTAACAGCTTGCTATTTATTAAATAGGGTTCCCAACAAAAGGAACAAGACAACCCCTTATGAACTCTGGACTAAAAAGCAACCCAACCTGAATTATCTTAGGGTTTGGGGTTGTAGGGCTGTTGTGAAACTCCCTGATCCAAAATTAAAAACTTTGGATGAAAGAGGCATTGAATGCATCTTTGTTGGATATGTTGAGCATTCCAAGGCATATAGGTTCTATGTTATTGAACCTAATGAATCTGTTTCAATTAACTCTATAATTGAATCAAGGGATGCAATCTTTGATGAAAATAGATTCTCATCAGTCCCTAGACCAAATCAGAGGATTCCTAATGGAACTAATGATGTTGGTGTATCAGATATCTCTGATGAGGTCCCTAATGAGGTTGTCGTTCAACAACCTCAACCTGAGCTCAGAAGGAGCAAAAGGGTCAGGACTCCAAAGTCATTTGGACTTGAGTTTAAATTATATTTAATTGAAGGAACAAGGGATGAGTTCTCTGACCAACACTCCTATTGCTTTAATGTTGAGGATGATCCCAAAACATTTGATGAAGCAATGAAGTCCCAGGATGTTGCTTTCTGGAAAGAGGCAATAAATGATGAGATGGACTCCATCATGGGCAACAACACTTGGGTGTTGGCTGATCTACCACCCGGTTGCAAACCTTTGGGTTGCAAATGGATTTTCAAAAAGAAAATGAAGGTAGATGGAACTGTTGAAAAGTTCAAGGCTAGACTAGTCATTCATGGCTTTAAACAAAAGTCAGGGATTGACTATTTTGATACTTATGCCCCTGTAGCTCGTATCAGTACCATAAGATTGCTAATTACTTTGGCATCAATTCATAATCTGATTATTCACCAGATGGATGTGAAGACAGCTTTCTTGAATGGTGAATTGGATGAGGAGGTGTATATGAACCAACCTCAGGGCTTCATCATGCCTGGCAATGAAAATAAGGTGTGCAAACTGATTAAGTCCTTATATGGACTGAAGCAGGCACCTAAGCAATGGCATCAAAAATTTGATGAAGTGGTTTTATCTAGTGGTTATTCACTTAATCAGTCTGAAAAATGTGTATATAGCAAATTTGATGAATCTGGTAAAGGAGTCATCATTTGTCTATATGTTGATGACATGTTGATCTTTGGCACTGACCAAAATCAAGTTGACCTAACAAAGGAATTTTTGTCATCAAGGTTCTCCATGAAGGATATGGAGGAGGCTGATGTTATCCTTGGTATAAGGATTAAACATGAAAGTAACAAGATTTCTATCTCTCAGTCTCATTACATTGAGAAGGTGTTGAGGAAATTTAATTACTTTGATTGTACTCCAGTGAGTACTCCTATGGATACAAGTGAGAAGCTTTTGCCTAATACTGGTAACGATGTATCTCAACTTGAGTATTCTAGGGTGATTGGCTGCCTAATGTATGCCATGACTTGTACAAGGCCTGATATTGCATTTGCAATAGGAAAATTGAGCAGGTATACTAGTAATCCTAGTGCTCATCATTGGAAAGCAATTCAGAGGGTACTGAAGTATTTGAAGAGAACTATGGATTATAGTCTCTCATATACTGGTTATCCTTCAGTGTTAGAAGAATACACTGATGCAAGTTGGATCAGTAACACTGAAGACAATTCGTCTACTAGTGGCTGGGTATTCCTACTTGGTGGAGGTGCAATTTCTTGGGTATCCAAGAAGCAAACTTGCATCACCAGTTCTACTATGGAATTTGAATTTGTGGCTTTAGCTGCTGCTGGTAAAGAAGCTGAATGGTTGAAAAACTTGCTTCTTGAGATTCCATTGTGGCCTAAACCTATAACACCTATTTCTATCCATTGTGATAGTGCTTCTACATTGGCAAAGGCTTATAGCCAGATGTACAATGGGAAGTCTAGACACTTAGGTGTCAGGCATAGCATGATTCGTGAGCTTATCATGAATGGGGTGGTATCTATAGAGTTTGTTAGATCTCAATAAAACTTAGCTGATCACTTGACGAAGGGTTTGGCTAGAGACTTTGTTTTAAAGTCTGCTAAAGGGATGGGTTTAAGTCCAACTTAGTCACTGAATGCTAAGACACCCAACTCCCTCCTGAGGAAACTTGGGAGCTGAGTTCAATGTGGAAAGCTGAACATTTAGTGTACTGGAGCACATGTTATTTTACATCCCAAGGTTGTGCTCAGAACCTGCTAAAAATGAGGATGAAGTCTTTACTTCTCAATGGTTAATTTTCTTTGAAAAAATGCTTAGCAGGAGCACGAATAAAGAGGAACCACCTATGTAAATGCTGAAGTTTTGCCGCTTTAGGAAGCTTTGGACATTTAGCTTTTATAACATTTATGAATTGGATATGGACACATGGCTTGTATAGTGTCAGGAGCTTTTAAGTGTTTGAAACTTGTGTGTATTTTATCTTCAGGTATTCAAATGGGTTGAAGGGTTCAATTCTTAGAACACCCTGATTCTTGAATATTTGAACGTGTAATGTACTAAGATGAGAATTCAATCTTCAAGATATTTTCATTTATGCACATGTTTGTTTAATGTTTATTTTTCATGCAAAGGAAGTGAACTAAATTTGGGGAGGATTGTTGGAAAATTTAGTGCACTTGAGGGATTAATTCACACCTGGTAATGGGCTTGGAGGTACGGAGTGTACACCCATTAGGTCAATGCTTACCCTGACTCAAATTAAGTGGTTTGTGGTTCTGCTGCTAGTGTAAATGATAATACTGCTGATGCAGATCATTCTGCTGCTAGTATTATTCATTGTGCTGCTGATGCAGAACATTCTGCTGCTAGTGTTATTGATACTGCTGCTAGTACAATAATACTGCTGCTGAGTTGCTAGGCAATAGATTCTGCTGCTAGTACAATTTATTGTGCTGCTAGGCATAAGATTCTACTGCTGGTATGCTGGATAGAATTTGTAACTAACTTTGACCTATTTTGGGAAGTTTCAAATTCTTAATTAAGACCATGATTTTCTGGTCTTGTAACCACTATAGCTAGAATTAAGAAAAGTATATGGAGAATATTTGGCCAATATTTTCTCATATTTCCTTTGACTAGGGTTTTGAGTATATCTCTAATATATATAGAGATCAACACATCGGCATGAAATATACACAGAAAACCTAAACACTTGAAAGCAATTCGGTTCTTGATTTGTGCCTAAAACAAGAACATCACTTGGTCTTATCCCATAGAGATATTCGTGTAACCCAGGCATAGGGTCGAATAGTTTCTATTGGAAAGTGATTACACGATTTCAAGTGAATATCTGGTACATTGATTATCTTTACCCTGATCTGGGAACACCAAACACAATACAACCAACAGAGGGTTAATGAGGTGGAGAGCACTGTACATTCTACTGTTCATTAGCTCGGATCAGGCGGACATCAACAAACCACGACGATATAAGCAAGATCGGACGAATATAAGTGTCGGACCTAAATCGGGTGGCGGGTCGGGTACGTTGCTAAATGTACTTTAGAAGAAATAATGTGTTCATTTACAACCTATCCAAATCGTGTGTTTTTTAACATAAAACTTTTGCGTATTCTAACATTTTTCTTGCTAAAGAGTGAAGTATTTGTTATTAATTAATAGTGACAAGATGAAATTAAAAATAATATTCAATTTATCAAAGCGCTTTAAGTTTAGGGGCTAATATGAAACTTTTCTAAATATAACTGAACGAGATTTTTCTTTTCTAGTGAAAAGTAGTTACACCCCGTAACATTTTTCATATATAAATTTATAATAGTGTAATGTAGTAACCCAATATTGCAATTGAATACAACATGTATTATTAAGGTGCATTTTGGTTCGGCAATTTACTTTGGGTTTTTATATGATGTGACATTTAAAACAAGTTTGGTTTAATGGAGTAGGTTTTGAATTCCACTGTAGCTGCCAAATATGTAGCTTTTCCAAATCCCTTCAAGAGTGCCAGGATTTGCTTCTTTTTTTTTTCTTTTTTTTTTTTTTTTTTTTTTTAATAAAGTGGGCCTTTTTTTTTGTCAGCCACGAATTCATCCCTGTAGTGGGCCTTTTCAATTTTTTTATTTCTTTTTAATTTAGAATAAATATATAAATTATAAATATAGTTTTATTCTAACGAGGAAAAGGAGCCCGCCGCGTTGCGGTGGGGTGTTTGCTGTATTTTTGAGTTATTGTAAGTGCGAACAATAAAGCGAAAAAAAAAAAGAGCAGTAAGAGAACAATTCTTATTAGAAGCAATTTTCTAATGAGCACTTTGTTTTTAAATGCTTGTTTCAATTGGATATGCTAATGGTGAAAATACTAAACAACTGCTATAGTTGATGAGCTCCACCAAAACAAATTTTTAATAAATGGTGTCTTACAGAAGAGGCCCTGAACGCCCATCTATAGCATCCAAAACCTCAACCAAAGCAACTGGGACACTCCTTTACTGCTGCTGTTTGACTGGAGTCCCAAACACACATTAAAAACATTTTTGGTTTTGAGTTGCTAATAGCGTAAGATACCAACATCCATAAACAAAACAACGTGAACAATGGCCCATAACTTTTGTATAATTAAAAGTAATCAACAATTAAAATTTAGAAGTATGGTATAAACATTTTTTTTTGTTTTGTATATCAATAGTATTACCTAAACATTGTTTGAGCACCATTGTAACACACTAACTTTACTTAACGTTTTAAGCAACATCATACCACATTAAAACAATATGATAGCATATTCAGTTTATAAGAAAAATGCTAAATTAAAGGGTGACAAAGTATAGAAATAAGACGGTTACAACATCTAGCGCTTCTCTGCCATTACAATTAAAGGAAAAATTACCTCAGTGACCTCGCCAAAGGGTTCACGAAATTCGTTCAAACCCTCTGCAACCAAATACTTAAAAAGTCGACACAAATGCTCTTCTAACAACAAACACGCAGCCGAGTAGGAAACAATTGTTGGAGGCATGAAAAGTGGCACCGACCCTCCCAAACAGCAACGGTGATATAATGGTCCTGAATGTATGGTAGAGCAACTGAGCCTTTCCTCGTACCAAAACCCTGCATGACAACTTGAGCATATACAGTCACACGACCCAAATGATTTGTACTGGGATGGAGGCCCTTCATAACAAACAAATAACGATTTAGGAAACTGAACCTTGCAACATAAATTGATACAAAACTGCACAAAGCTATTGGACGCTATTGCATACATTGTATCTGCACATGCAGTAGCTGTCCTTGAGGTTGATGTCGTCCGTCTCTGAGAAGCTGCAATTTGCGGTTCAGTTCGCCCTTCCGCAGCTGTTCCTCTTGAAGGTGTGGCACACGGCTCTGATATGCCTGGAATGACAGTAAAAATTTACTAAAACTGAATTGACTAACATTCAACACCTATGACGCAAAGGCTTTTACAACAATTGATGCGATAACATCGGAAATACAGGAAAGCGATTTAGAAAATGCAGAGCGCCCACGAGATAGTTGGACAGACAGCAGAGATGAAATACCAATTTGTAACCTTTTCTCTTTTGGCTCCGTACTTTGGCAAAAAAAAAATTTAAAAAATTTGAAACTTTCAAATCACATATAGAGGTATTATAAAAAGATAAAGGTAGGTCACTAACGCCTGCGCAACGGTGATAGCGATGCCGATGTTTCTGGATCTATTGCTGAGTGCCACCCTCCTGAATCATGTCCACCTACAATGATAGGAACATAAAGAGATTAATAAGCAGTAACTTAAATCTACCTAAACTTTTACAACGGATGTGACAGTACCGAAAATTACATCCGGACATATGCGCGAATCTCTTTTTTCTAGCACCAAACTGATTAACTGAGGCCAGTTCGGGACTGCATTTTCAAATATATTTGGGGCCGAGGCTTGTATCAACCGTGGCTGCAATTGTAAGGAATAAGACAAACAAATTCTGAGAAGTCTGCGCTAACATTTAAAACTGAGTAAAAATCTAAAAGGAATTTCACCTTCGGTCGAAGCCACTTGTTCTTCCACAATCCTTTGTTGTTCACGTGGTGCACGTGTTTGACTGCTTGAGATGGTATCGTGAACATGCTCAGTGCGTGTGTAAACCGGTACTCCTTCTTGAGGCTGCAAATTACCGGAAGGAGTGACCACATCGTTGTGTGTCATTGTTATCAACTCCAATCATGTCCATCTACAATGATAGGAACATAAAGAGATTAATAAACAGTGACTGAAATGTACGTAAACATTTACAATAGATGGGATAGTGAAAACAATTGCCGGACATCTGGGCGAGCCTCCTTTTTCTAGCACCATACACAGACCGGTTCAGGAATGGATTGTCAAATACATTTGGGACAGAGGCTGTCTCAATCATGGCTGCAATTATAAGGAATAAGAGATACAAAATTTGAAAGGCGTGCGCCAACATATGTTAAGACGTGAAACCAAGTAAAAATCCAAAAAGAATTTCACCTTCGCTCAAAGGCACTCGCTGTTCCATCATCCTTTGTTGTGCACGTGTTTCACGGCCTGAGCTGGTATTGTGATCATGCTCAGTACGTATGTAAATCGATATTCCTGTTTCAGGCTGCGTAGGACTGGAAGGAATGTCCACATCCTTGCGTATCACTCCAGACCCAAAGTCCAACACGACCGGACCGCACCCTATTGTTTATACTCCAAGATTACGGAAAATACATGATGTCGCTGAAAAAAGAAATAAAACATTCAAATGCTTCTGCCATAATTTAGACACCCAATCACTCATTAAAAACAACACGCTTCACCCCTTTACTGAGCAGACCCTACCACCCATTAAAAACACCCAAAACCCCATAATACGACATCCAAAGACCCCATAAAAACTACAATTGTTCCCTGGTTAGTCATAGGCGTGCTTCCATTTGCTAGTTTCAATTATGTGGACCATGTTTTGACCCCCCAACCTAGAACATATTATCTAAAACTTTAAAACCCCATCGTTAATTATGCACCAAAGCTTCATGAATGTGAATAGGCAAACTTAATCCGTAACAAAATAGGATAACACCTGTTCTTAAAATCCAAGAATACTCAAAAGTCAAAACTGAGAATTCAATTAGGGTTAGTAAACTTACATAATTAATTTGATTTAGGCATTGAAATCAATTGCTGCTGCTAATTTTTGGTTCTGGCTTGTGGGTTTGATCAATCATAATTAATTTGATACGGCACTCTGTGTGAGGTGAGAGAGGGGAGAGATAAATCTGAGAATTATTTTGTGTCTGAAGAGGTTTTGTATGTCGAGTGATGATTCATTGAGGTGGCTTGATGTCTGCTAAACACGTATATTTCTTTCTCTCTCAGTTGAGATTGGCAACGGTGGAAGTTATCTGGAATAACAATGGACCAAGGTATAGCCGCGAATGGATAAGGCTTTGGACCTTTAATGGATCATAAACTTTAAAGGAGCCCAACAAATATTTTAATGTACAGATAATAGTTTTTTAATGTTCCATGGGGCAATGATATATACATATAATATAAAATATTTTTTTCTCTCTTCTAAATTAAATACAAATACAAATCCTAATCCAAATTTAAATCAAAATCCAAATCCTAATCATAAACCCATCTACAAACCAAACAGGCCCTTAATAGGTCAATTGCGTTAACCTAAATACCTCTATATAGGTTAAATATGATGAATGAGTTAACGAGTTGACATGTTTATTCGCTTAACATGTATAACTTCTTTACCACATTATAAGGATTTTTCTTGCTCAATCCGAAGATGTACGCGACCCACTTAATATATCCACGTAATTTTTTCTAACCATTTGCTTAACAATCTCTAAATAAATACATAGGAGAGAAAGTGTGTTATTTTAAAAATCTTAAATGGGTTGACAGGTTAACTCGTTTAGCCCACCCCAGCATGAACAAGACATTGTATTTTCTTGAAAAGCTAAATTTCATAAAAGGCTCAAACCTCAAAACAAAAAGTGAGTGTCACCAACATACACCAAACAACCTGTAAGGATGAACACGACATACTAACACTAGTCGTTTGATTGAATTTGTTTAAACACGACTGAAAACCTATTTATACACATCAAAATTATCTATTCAAAACATATTTTACATAGAAGCACCTTAAATAACCAAATCCCTTCAATAAGTATAAGGGGGTGGGTCATATGGGGTTGTTTGTGTTTCGAACATTTGACTTAAAAGATTTTTGCATGTTATCATATGTTGTTGTGTATGTGAAGCGAGTATATGATAGAAGAAAATTGAACTAGTCTAAATTTTATTACATGTAGATAAATAGATTATGAACCTAAAATATCATATTAAACGAACTAACTAAAATATCATTTACTGATGTATCGGGTATGGGTCGGGTAGATCAAGTGAAGATCGTGGAGATCGTGTTGATCGGGTAGATAGTGAGTAGATCGTGAGTAGATCGGGTAGATCGAGTGTAGATCATGTGGATCTTGTAGCTTGTGTGATTTGTGAGGATCGGGTAGATCGTGAGTGAGATTGGTACTAGCTAGATTAGTACTCGACATCTAGCTTAGTGTCAGAAAATAATGTAAGCGGCGAGGTTTATGTGTTTAGGCCTTAAAATACAAGGTTTGTTATGTTGGGCCATAAAAAATAACGAGTTTGGTTGTACCCGACGAAGAACTCGACATCTAGCTTAGTGTCGGAAAATATTGTAAGCGACGTTGTATGGTTTTCTCCGCCAAGAAGGGAGCTTGTTGATTAGTGAAGTAACTCTCGAGTTGGGTACTCGGGGAGTGGAGTAGGGCGAAGAGGAGTTTCGTGACCGAACCACTATAAATCTTCGTGTCCGGTTTGCGCTTTCTTTACTTATCTCTTTACGCTTTATTTTAGCATTTATAGCTTTACATTTATATTTTGTGTTGCATTTATACTTGTGTAGTTTGTTGCTTGCATTGTGTTAGTTGTGTTTGTTTCATGGCATGTTATTTATAATATGTCTAAGTTTGTGCTAGTGTGACATGCCTTACTTGATGCTTTATATTATCACTAGTTCTAGTAAGACTAGTGTTGATACTTGTCATATTAAGTCACACTTGATCGGGTGCTTGATACAAAAGTTTTTTAAGTTTTCAAACGGGAACGTATTTACCCCCTCTACGTTTTCCACAATCTAGCTTATCATTAACAAATTATAAATGTTTACGATTATTACATTATTATTACAAAATTATAGAAAAAGGTAATATGCAGGTTCAAACTCGAGACCTAATGTTATTTTTTAAGCAACTTTCCATTGCGCCAAACACCAACTTGTTTATACATTTGTTATTTTGTTGTATGAACAACTGTTGGGTTTAGAGATGCTGCTGCTCAGAATAGATACAACTGCTCATGGTGCTAAAAGGAAAATACTCTAAGTGTCATACTACTGCTAGTGTATTTTATACTACTGTTAGTGTTGGAGATTCTACTGCTGCAAGAATACTACTGCTGGAGTAAAAGATACTGCTGTTAGAATAATTCATGCTAGTGCTGAAGATAAACTATGTATAGTATGTTTTAGATAAGTTTAGAATAGATTCTAAAAGATTTATCTTGTTTAAAAAGTTATTGTAAACCGACTAGGACTCCTTAGTCTATAAAAGGAGGTTCTAGGGTTAGAGTTTAGTATGTATCATTGTTAGAGTCGATTCACTTCAAGGTTGTAAACCCTAATACTTTTGAGTATTCGTATATTGTAACACCCCAACCCGACAAGGGTAAAGATGTCACGTTAATGGCTTCATATCAGATCAAACAAAGCATACATTTAATAGTAATACAAAGATTCTCAAAGGTTACAAATGAAATACTGAATACATAAGGATACAAAGGAAACAAAAGCTAAATACTAAGTCTGCAAATGCAGTCCTTCTAATGACTTCTACTTCAAAATCACTATCAAGGTCTTCTAAGTCCAAAAGTCTCTTCACTCATACCCAAACCCGTCGTCCTGATTATAACCTGCCGCACACGAAAAGAAAACGTGCGGCTGAGCTTAAAAAGCCCAGTGAACAGATATAATGATAATAAACAGATATAGAGAAAGTACAGAATAACAGAAACAAAGGTCAAACAGATGTAATATGGTTCAAGGGATAAGTCAATGAATAAGCATAAGGGAAAGAGAAAGGGATAGTAATCCACCACGAGCCCAGAAACAGATCATATCATATCGTAACCATAAATCTTCATAATCATATAGAGGGGAGACCTCTCAGATAATCAGATAATATGAGGGGTGTCCTCATTCTTCAAATGGAGTAGCTAGCTCCCAGATATATGTGAAAGGCGTGTATTGCACACAGCACCAGTCACCAGACAAGTCATATCATATCAGATTAAATCCACTAAACAGATCAGATCTAGGATTGCAATCCATACGCCCCCCAGAAACATATATATAATCATAATCAAAATAATGCGCATATCATAATCAGAATGGGGACGGTGTGAGGAATCACTCACCCACACATGAGTCATGCCAGTGGTGCATCACAGACACGGCCAGGTTACCTTCCTGGCTAGGTAACAGAAAAATGGCTCGGGTATCAAACTAAGAGTCAAAGGTCAAAGGTTCATATCATAATCAGGGTGTCATATCAGAAGGTTCAACATCAGAAGTTCATAATCAGACCAGTCAACGTATCAGAAGGTCAAGTATCAGAAGTTCAAATATCAGAAGGTCAAGTATCAGAAGTTCAAATATCAGAAGGTCAAATATCCCAGGTCAATATCCAAAAAGGGTCAATGTATCCGATGGTCAAATCTTCAAAAGGTTCAATATCAAAAGTACTTTTCAAAAGGTTTTATCTTAAGGTTCATTTAAAAACAATTCTTTAAAAAAAATAGTTTCCATAAATGGTCTTTCAAATAGTTCTTGTAAAACGAACTTCAAAATAGTTTTCTTAAAGTCAATATATCATGCTTGAAAAACTCTTTCAAAATACTTTACTTAAAACATTTCCATCTCATATCAAAAAGGTCTTCATATCATAGGTTCAAAATCAGAGATCAAAGGTCGAAGCAAAGGTGTCATAGCAAGGGATCGTAACAGAGTATCAAATCAGAGAATTTAATAGATCAGAAAAGAATCATAGGAAACCTTACAGAGAAGGTCAGAATATCTGTACCTTATACCGCAAACGAAAACGCAACAGAAAATATCGATGTCGGAAAACAACTCCATCTCCAGCGAATCTACACGAATTCCATGACTAACTTATTAAAACTTATTTAATTCAGATTACTCATATTAGTCGGCTTTTCATTTTTATTTTTATTTTTATTTTTTTTTTTGTAACTTTTAGGGTTATTAATGACAATAAATAACTTTAAGACGTAATGTGACCAACATTATAGTTTAGGATTACATATGCCAACTTTAATAGTTTAAGGTTTAATATGACAAATATTATAGTTTAGGGTTTAACATGTCATTTTAGCTACGCTTAGGGTTAAATGTGTAAATTATAAAGGTTTATGGTCTAAAGTGAAATTTTAAGTTAAAATGCTTATTTACTGAATTAGATCAATTAGGAAATGTGTGAATTAGTTTCAAAAGCAGTAGTATCTCGAAGAAGACATAATGTATTTGTACCACACATTCGAAACAAATCTTGGATCTAACGCTATCATAACTCTCGAGATGCAAGCCGACCTCCAAGATAACACACGACCCTTGACCCCTTTTATTTGTATTTAGCTCACACACAAATATATCATGCCAACAGTAACCGAGCTAACTCATGCACATGCAATACCAAGACCACATGAAATCTGCCCTTGCTCCTTTTTGGACTCGACACAAAACTCACACGACCCACAGTTTCACTTTACCATGCATATACGTACAACAGCCACACACACGCCACTTAACTAGTACAACATCACACGGACTCACCCACGATCAACTCCCTTTTTATTTGTCCATAAAACACGATACAACCAACACATAAAATCACACCGTTTGACTACCACCTTACACCTATTTCATTCATTTGTACTCGACTCAAACATAACCCACATGACAAACCCTTTTTAGTCACATGAAATCACAACTCAACAAACTCTAATTTAATTTTGCCCTTCTCGTCCTAAATACATTCGATATATTATGCATGCAATCTATAAACCAAAACAACCTGGCACTTGCCCCCTTTCTCGATCCAAATAATACACATTCCCATATGGTTTATTTTATTATTAAGCATGCATGAGTATGCTTATGTTCGTATCTTGTGGCGTTTAGTAGTTTACATCTTTGAGGTGACACCCATCTCATACGTAGGATCATACAAACGAGATATATTAGATCTAGTGTTATTATTATCATTATTATTTTCATGACTTCATACGTATATATCAAGAGCAAACACAAGGATGATTTGGTTACCTCAGAGTCGATATGGAACGAATTAAGAAAGATGGATCAAGCAACCAAAACCAAAACCCTCTCGAACAGAACTCACTCCACACACGATCACATCAAATGAATAACACCCACGATGCCGATCACAAACAAGCTAGAACGTCCAGACTCCACCCTCGTACCTTCTTCTTGGAGTAAAAGAAAACAGCTGAATATATGAGGTGCTTTAAGGTTTTATGAATGTGGAATACGATTTATAAGAAGAAGAAAAAGTGGGAAGATATAATGGGGCTGCTGCTAAGTTTTTGTCTTGCTGTCTTTGCGAATGGAACAGGAAAGGAGGAAAGGAAAAGTAGCAGCCGACATTTGTGTGGTGTAGTTGTTTAGGGCTTAGTTGAGTTTGTTATTATAAAAAGGGATAATGCCGATATTGGGGGGCATGGGCTGCCAAAATTCACGGCCAATTAATGACCAAAATCAATTTATATACATTCCATGATTATCTTAGCATTTAAATGTGACTTTGAATTAGTTACAAAGTTTAATTACACTTATCATAATATACATTAAAATTTGCGGCCTATGTTATGTGTACAAACGATTTGGTATTTCGCAAAATGTCAAGTGTTGTAAAGGAATTAATTTTACTTCATGTCTTGATCATCTCTTGAAGTTTGGAATTCCTTTGGTACCTTTATAAGCTTATTTATCAAAGTTTTAAGGTCGTAAGGGTATTTTGGTCATTTCGTATTATGTTAATTTCGGGTTTTACAACTCTTCCCCTCTAAACAAGAAATTTTCGTCCTCGAAAATTGAAGTCGCAAAGTTAAACGAAGTCGTAGTAAGTCGCAAAGGTCGTCACAACGTTCTCACGCCCGGGGAGGTTCTTTCAAAAAGATCTTCAGACCAAATAGTTTCTCATGACCCAATCAAAAACAAAATGGGTTCAGATTCCTCAGAAGGAGACAAATTGGGTTGATTCGGATTTAAAGAACCATAAAACACAATTCGATGATAGGTGGATCTTCTGAAAAGCTTACATGGGATACGAACAAAATTTCAGATCAGATTAATTGTATTACCAGTAGAGAGCTCTACAAGGAGTTTAAACTTTATAACAGAGGTCAACAGAATGCAATACGAGAGTTCAAATTCATCCAGATTTTTTTTTTTAATGAACGAAAACAGAGTATACGCATAGGTAGAATGAACCTAACGTCTCACTAATCACAGTAATCCAACGGATAACAGATTCTAAACTTCTTAGGTACTTCCCCAAGACATCCTATGGCCACAATGAGTGCACGCATATGGTGTAAGTATTATCACGTTGATCAGGCGTCATAATACTAGCACCACATAATATGCCTTCATGATGATCATACTTTATCTCAAGTCGTAATAAAAACCACCTATCTTAATCCACCTAGTACTTCTACATTCTCAGAGGTCATCAAAATCAAACACCATAACTAAGAGGAAAACGAACTACTCGAAAGAGTTAACGGAAGTCCCAGAATGTCTATCAGAATTTGGTACATCGATAAAAGCATCAAATCGTCCATCATTCGTCAAATTTCTCAAAACAACTATCGTCCAGTATACGCAGAATGAACACCGAGCGGAATTACTAACAGGGAACATAACTCATTCAAGAGGTCCTATCATCAGTTAACGGAAATTTGAGTAGGTCGAGAGGAAATGAATTACGTCATCCATAGCTTCATTCTTCACCAAAATCAACTCTTCCAAACAAACGTTCACTTTAGAATTATTGTCCTTTCAAATACATGATCTTAAACTTCTTCCAAGTCCATGCAATCTATCGTATAATCATAGCGGGGAAAAGGAATATCAACTCGAGTCTGATCCCTCAAGCCGTCGGCACTTCTCCTTGGAACTGAGGTGTAGTAACGTGAACCTCCGGTATGGTCACTGTGCATTCTTCCGTTCGCTAGTCTGCTTCTGCTCTCAATTCCTATTAGTACAACTAAGACGAATAGAAAAGCAAGACTGCGTGTCTTCGACAGGTCTTCGGCACCGTTCAGAATTCGCCATCTCAAACTGCCGTCATCGCCGGATGCGTGGTAGTGTTGTCTGCTACAATCTCGGGACACCAATCCAATCTACTCTTCTCGAACAAAGGGTCACTTTACAGAATGATCTACCTGTTCCTCTTCGTGCCTAACACCGAAATGCTTCCCGGAGGTTACTCTCAAATAGTTATCTCTTTTCTTAGAAGTTCTTGTGGTTGCTTCTTCAGTCCTTCAATCATCCACAGAGGTCGTCTGGTGCGGAGTTTACAAAGATAGAATCAATCATTGAGACGCTGAATTAAAAGGTGGTCATGGTAGTGATACGATAAGGTTTATGATAGTCAATACTCCAAAGTTTTCTTCTTCTTTTTCACAAGCTAAAGGGTATTCAAAATGAAACACTGAGGTGAATCAAAATCATATTCCATCATCTTATCCAATTTCTCATCTTCTATGGCATCAAGGTCCGTCGACCGGGATTGGCTCGGATTTTCATTCTACTTCTCAACCGGAAAGGAAACCCAAGAGTTCCATCATAGAACACCAGAAAATTTACACAATAAATCTTCCAAGGCCAAAGTTTTCTAAGAGTGGATAATAAGTGTCAGGAGACAATCATCAATCAAATGAGACCGAGGTAGATGTTTCCATAGTAGCGTTAACAGATTTGAGCGGTTACCGGCTATCATAACGAAGGTGGGATGAAACATATTACTAAAGGTCACAAATCAGATACGGTAGTCCCTGGCAGCGTTATGAAGCGCCCGCCAATCCATAACTTAAAGACCTCAAAATCGAATATGTCAAAAGTAAACGGATTCGTAGGATGAGTACGGTCGCCAAGCCAGACGGATAGTTCATATATCAAAGTCAAGTACATGGTTCATTAAAGTGTGGAAATAGATAAATGAACAATTTAAGGTGTTGGAGTCTTGTTTAGCTACATCGTATAATTGTCAAAAGTCAGGCGTATAGAATATCATTTATCAGCATCATCATTCTCAGTTAACAAATTCATATCGGGACAAAATCATCGTCACAGTCCATGGCTAATAATCACCAGAGTTCTCAAGGACAGAGTAATATCAGATGATACATTTATATCCAGTATGGGTAATTAATTCACAGAATGTGTCAAGCACCTTAAGGTTGAATGACCTTCGGAATGGTCAGAGGAGTATCAAACTGCTTATCAAATAGGTCGGAAGTGAAGAATAAAATCAGGTAGAGATAGCAAAAGTTTAACAATCGGGAATCATGGTAGGGAGTTCAAAATGGTTTTCAAACACCGAAGGTGAAACATCAGAGGGTAGTCGTCAATGATCAATCAACCTATCCTTTATCAGACTAAAATCAAGGTTAACTATTCAATGGAAAAACAGGTTGACAACGCAAGTCTTATCGTTTAAAAAAATGAGAGGAAAGCATTCTTATACACGTGGTTAAAACACCACCAGACTTCTCATGGAAACGGAGATGTTTAGGACGAACCCAGATAGGGTCAGAAGATTCATAAATTATCAAAAGCAAGTAACAGAATGTATCAAGTAGGTTATCGTCATGGAGATTCTCAGAATACTCGAAGAGACATCAAAATGATTAACAAAAGAATCAGAGGTCGGAGTCGGAATCTTTGGTGGTGTAAAGAGTGAGCTTAACAAGCAGGGCATAAATCAGAGTGATGCGGAAGCAATGCTACTTAGACAAAAGCCTTATAGTCTACCCATTCCTCACTGGTCAAAACTTAAGTTCCTATAGGGAAATCCTAAAGCAAATCTTACAGGTTATCTTATGAGTGCTTACAGGGAAACTTAGTGGTCCTAACTTACACAGGCCAAGGGTAAATGTATTACGAATCGCAGCCTGTCGCTCTGATACCATAATTGTAACACCCCAACCCGACAAGGGTAAAGATGTCACGTTAATGGCTTCATATCAGATCAAACAAAGCATACATTTAATAGTAATACAAAGATTCTCAAAGGTTACAAATGAAATACTGAATACATAAGGATACAAAGGAAACAAAAGCTAAATACTAAGTCTGCAAATGCAGTCCTTCTAATGACTTCTACTTCAAAATCACTATCAAGGTCTTCTAAGTCCAAAAGTCTCTTCACTCATACCCAAACCCGTCGTCCTGATTATAACCTGCCGCACACGAAAAGAAAACGTGCGGCTGAGCTTAAAAAGCCCAGTGAACAGATATAATGATAATAAACAGATATAGAGAAAGTACAGAATAACAGAAACAAAGGTCAAACAGATGTAATATGGTTCAAGGGATAAGTCAATGAATAAGCATAAGGGAAAGAGAAAGGGATAGTAATCCACCACGAGCCCAGAAACAGATCATATCATATCGTAACCATAAATCTTCATAATCATATAGAGGGGAGACCTCTCAGATAATCAGATAATATGAGGGGTGTCCTCATTCTTCAAATGGAGTAGCTAGCTCCCAGATATATGTGAAAGGCGTGTATTGCACACAGCACCAGTCACCAGACAAGTCATATCATATCAGATTAAATCCACTAAACAGATCAGATCTAGGATTGCAATCCATACGCCCCCCAGAAACATATATATAATCATAATCAAAATAATGCGCATATCATAATCAGAATGGGGACGGTGTGAGGAATCACTCACCCACACATGAGTCATGCCAGTGGTGCATCACAGACACGGCCAGGTTACCTTCCTGGCTAGGTAACAGAAAAATGGCTCGGGTATCAAACTAAGAGTCAAAGGTCAAAGGTTCATATCATAATCAGGGTGTCATATCAGAAGGTTCAACATCAGAAGTTCATAATCAGACCAGTCAACGTATCAGAAGGTCAAGTATCAGAAGTTCAAATATCAGAAGGTCAAGTATCAGAAGTTCAAATATCAGAAGGTCAAATATCCCAGGTCAATATCCAAAAGGGTCAATGTATCCGATGGTCAAATCTTCAAAAGGTTCAATATCAAAAGTACTTTTCAAAAGGTTTTCTCTTAAGGTTCATTTAAAAACAATTCTTTAAAAAAATAGTTTCCATAAATGGTCTTTCAAATAGTTCTTGTAAAACGAACTTCAAAATAGTTTTCTTAAAGTCAATATATCATGCTTGAAAAACTCTTTCAAAATACTTTACTTAAAACATTTCCATCTCATATCAAAAAGGTCTTCATATCATAGGTTCAAAATCAGAGATCAAAGGTCGAAGCAAAGGTGTCATAGCAAGGGATCGTAACAGAGTATCAAATCAGAGAATTTAATAGATCAGAAAAGAATCATAGGAAACCTTACAGAGAAGGTCAGAATATCTGTACCTTATACCGCAAACGAAAACGCAACAGAAAATATCGATGTCGGAAAACAACTCCATCTCCAGCGAATCTACACGAATTCCATGACTGACTTATTAAAACTTATTTAATTCAGATTACTCATATTAGTCGGCTTTTCATTTTTATTTTTATTTATTTATTTTATTTTTTTTGTAACTTTTAGGGTTATTAATGACAATAAATAACTTTAAGACGTAATGTGACCAACATTATAGTTTAGGATTACATATGCCAACTTTAATAGTTTAAGGTTTAATATGACAAATATTATAGTTTAGGGTTTAACATGTCATTTTAGCTACGCTTAGGGTTAAATGTGTAAATTATAAAGGTTTATGGTCTAAAGTGAAATTTTAAGTTAAAATGCTTATTTACTGAATTAGATCAATTAGGAAATGTGTGAATTAGTTTCAAAAGCAGTAGTATCTCGAAGAAGACATAATGTATTTGTACCACACATTCGAAACAAATCTTGGATCTAACGCTATCATAACTCTCGAGATGCAAGCCGACCTCCAAGATAACACACGACCCTTGACCCCTTTTATTTGTATTTAGCTCACACACAAATATATCATGCCAACAGTAACCGAGCTAACTCATGCACATGCAATACCAAGACCACATGAAATCTGCCCTTGCTCCTTTTTGGACTCGACACAAAACTCACACGACCCACAGTTTCACTTTACCATGCATATACGTACAACAGCCACACACACGCCACTTAACTAGTACAACATCACACGGACTCACCCACGATCAACTCCCTTTTTATTTGTCCATAAAACACGATACAACCAACACATAAAATCACACCGTTTGACTACCACCTTACACCTATTTCATTCATTTGTACTCGACTCAAACATAACCCACATGACAAACCCTTTTTAGTCACATGAAATCACAACTCAACAAACTCTAATTTAATTTTGCCCTTCTCGTCCTAAATACATTCGATATATTATGCATGCAATCTATAAACCAAAACAACCTGGCACTTGCCCCCTTTCTCGATCCAAATAATACACATTCCCATATGGTTTATTTTATTATTAAGCATGCATGAGTATGCTTATGTTCGTATCTTGTGGCGTTTAGTAGTTTACATCTTTGAGGTGACACCCATCTCATACGTAGGATCATACAAACGAGATATATTAGATCTAGTGTTATTATTATCATTATTATTTTCATGACTTCATACGTATATATCAAGAGCAAACACAAGGATGATTTGGTTACCTCAGAGTCGATATGGAACGAATTAAGAAAGATGGATCAAGCAACCAAAACCAAAACCCTCTCGAACAGAACTCACTCCACACACGATCACATCAAATGAATAACACCCACGATGCCGATCACAAACAAGCTAGAACGTCCAGACTCCACCCTCGTACCTTCTTCTTGGAGTAAAAGAAAACAGCTGAATATATGAGGTGCTTTAAGGTTTTATGAATGTGGAATACGATTTATAAGAAGAAGAAAAAGTGGGAAGATATAATGGGGCTGCTGCTAAGTTTTTGTCTTGCTGTCTTTGCGAATGGAACAGGAAAGGAGGAAAGGAAAAGTAGCAGCCGACATTTGTGTGGTGTAGTTGTTTAGGGCTTAGTTGAGTTTGTTATTATAAAAAGGGATAATGCCGATATTGGGGGGCATGGGCTGCCAAAATTCACGGCCAATTAATGACCAAAATCAATTTATATACATTCCATGATTATCTTAGCATTTAAATGTGACTTTGAATTAGTTACAAAGTTTAATTACACTTATCATAATATACATTAAAATTTGCGGCCTATGTTATGTGTACAAACGATTTGGTATTTCGCAAAATGTCAAGTGTTGTAAAGGAATTAATTTTACTTCATGTCTTGATCATCTCTTGAAGTTTGGAATTCCTTTGGTACCTTTATAAGCTTATTTATCAAAGTTTTAAGGTCGTAAGGGTATTTTGGTCATTTCGTATTATGTTAATTTCGGGTTTTACACTAATACTTTTGAGTATTCGTATATTGAATATATTGAAGTGTTTGTTGAGAATTCTACTGTTACATTCATTGTTCTTCTTATGATTAAACATAATATTCCGCGTTGTGTTTAATAGTTTACAAGTCAAGACAGTTTCTATACTTCTTGTTTTAGATTCACATCTAAGATAACTAACTAGATCAATTGCTCAACTGGGATCAACAAGTGGTATCAGAGCTTGTGATCTAGAAGCTGTGATCAAGAAGAACTTTTGTTAACTCAGATCTGTTCAACATCTACTCAAGTCATGGAATCCGAATCAACACACATGGTTACTGCATCAAAGGTGCCTATGCTCAAGCCTGGAGAGTATGAGATTTGGAGGATGAGAATACAACAGTACATCAAGATGCTTGACTACTCAATGTGGGAAGTCATTCTGAATGGTGATACTTTACTAGCAAAAGCTGATGATGGGAAACCTGTACCCATTAAATCTGCTGATGACAAGGCTCAAAGAAGGTTGGAGATCAAGACTCATAGTATTCTCATGATGGGCATACCTAATGAGTATCAGTTGAGCTTTAGTCATATTCAGGATGCTAAGACTTTAATGGAAGCAATTGAGCTAAGATTTGGTGGGAATGAGGCTACCAAGAAGTCAAGGAAAAATCTTCTGAAGCATTAATTTGAGACCTTTGTTGCCTCAAGTACTAAAAATATTGATGCTACATATGATAGACTTCAGAAGCTTATAAGTCAATTAGCACTTATGAAGTGTCCAGTTCCTTAAGAAGATATAAATCTTAAGTTTCTGAGAAGTTTGTCATCTGAATGGAATATGCACACAGTGGTTTGGAGAAACAAAGCTGACTTTGAAACAATGAGTCTAGATGATTTATACAACAATTTGAAAGTTTATGAATCTGAAGTGAAAGGGTCATCTAGTTCATCCTCTGGTGCACAAAACCTAGCTTTTGTGTCCTCCAATAACAAAAGCTCTGGCAACACTTAGGAAACTCATTCTACTGCTGCTTATGGAGTTTCTACTGCTAGCACTAATGTTTCTACTGCTTGTTCAAAAAACAGTGATAACATTAGTGATGCTGCTATTTGTGCTTATTTGGCTGATCTTACTACCAGTACTCCAGTTATGAATCAGGATTTGGAACAAATTGATCCTGATGATCTTGAAGAAATTGATTTGAAGTGGCAAATGGCTATGCTGACAATGAGGGCCAGAAAGTTTTTGAAGAAGACAGGAAGGGAGCTCAAGTATAGAGGACAAAACACCATGGGGTTTGATAAGTCCAAAATTGAATGCTACAACTGTCAAAGAAAAGGTCACTTTGCAAGGGAATGTAGGGCACCTAAGAATAATGGAGAAAGTTCAAGGAAGGCTGCTACTGAAGATACCAAGACTACTACAGCTTTAGTGTCTTATGATGGTCTAGGAGATTATGATTGGAGTTATCAGGCTGAGGAAGGACCCAACTTTGCTTTTATGGCAGAAGAAGGACTCAAAGGACATAACTTTGCTCTTATGGCTTATTCATCATCTGGTTCTGATTCAGAGGTATCTAATGAGTCTAGTTGTTCATTTAAATCTTGTTTGGATACTGTAGAAGAGCTTAAGTCTAGGAATGAAAGTTTAAGAGCAGAAGTTGAAAAGTTAAAACTAGATAACTTAGGTTATAAATTTGGTCTGAAATATGTTGAAGAAAAACTTGACTTTCTCAAACAGAATGAGCTAGAATATTTTGATAGGATTAATATTCTAGAACAAGAGCTTTTTCTTAAAAAGAGTGAGATTAACATTGTTAATAAAAAGCTAGAAGAGGCTGAACAAGAAAAAGATGCAGCTTTGGCTGAAAAAGAAAAACATGTTGTTAGAGTTGAGAAACAACAATTTGCATCTGATCTTGTGCATAAGTCTATTGAGAGTCAGTTAATGAGGAGAGGTAGTGGAATAGGATATAATGATGTAGCTTGTAATACCTAAAATCTGAAAACATGCAAAATTACCAAATTGCCCTTACTAATTTAAAAACCAAAGTAAAAGCTTATAAAGTATCACAAAAATTCCAACTTCTGGCAATGCACAAGTTATGATCCCAAATAATCTTAAGAACTTCAATTAACATTTATACAAGTTGTGAAATTACCAAAATACCCCTATGAAGGCCGAATAGTATTTAAATGTGTTTATATGTATTTTAAATGTTATAAAATATGGTTTAAATATGGCAAATGATAAGAAAATCAATCCCATTAATTTCCAGCCCAATTTGTCGAGATTTTTGGTCAATTAGCTCCCCTAAGACTCGGCCATTTCATTGTTTTAAATAACCAACACATCTCCTTTTTGCAAACCCTAGTTTGCCGATCCAAAAACAAAACACAAACAACCCTCCATAGCCTCCAATCGACTTCCAAAAATCATCTAAGCATTTTTCTGTGATTGATCATCATCTAAAGGAGCTAGGAAAAATAGCCTTCAAATTGTTTGAAGCCCGATTTGATCTTGGTGAATCCTTTTCCTTGTCGCTAAGCATAAAAGAGGTATATTTCGTTGTAATTCACTCGATCATCACAAAATTCGTTTCTCATTTTTCTAACACTCCTTGTGACGTTTACAACCTAGGAAAAATAGTGGTGAAGGTGTTCATGGTCATTTTCTATTTTTGAGGAATTAATTCCTATCGAGCGTATCATACAAAGGTAATTTCGTTATTAAATTCCACGACCTCTATAAAATTCGTTTACTATTTTTCTCATGATCCTTATGTCGAATATACCTTGGGAAAAATGATTTCAAGGTTTGAAGGTCGTTCATGAGGTCGTGGTGATTTTCGGTTCATTTTGGCTATACGCATAAGAAAGAATTCGTTCCACTCTTGATACACGTTCGAATCTAGTTTTGGTATTTTTATCAGACCTTATATGATCTAAGAACTCCAAATAAAATGCTTAAATGGATCCATGCACGTTAGATGAATTAAACGAGATTATAACCATGAAAAACGTATAAAAATTATGAAAAATACTATATGAACGAATTTGGCTGCATGTATAATTTATTCACGTGTGTTTTAATGTTAAATGATCTGGAAAAATGTTCTAAGAATTATCATGGCCTAGATCTAATTATTTCCTAATTATTTTGTTTAATCGGTTTTATTTAAAAGTGTATAAAAGATGGGATAATTTCGTACGAATTGAAATATGGAAATTTAGGATGATAATTAGTGTTTAATGATATAGTGATGATAAAAAAATGTTTTGGAAAGAATAGGGTTTGGTTTCATGATTTTAGAAGGGTTAACGTGTGGTTTAAAAATGTTTAGGGTAGGTTTTGTAACTTTTAAAACTCAAGGGTTATTTTTAGAACTTATTTTGGGCTGTGAACATTTCGAATAAAATATATGTTGAGGGTGCTATGTGTAATTTTTGTATTCTAAAGGGTTAAAATGTTTATTTGATAAAGTGTAAGTTGATTTTGAAATTAAATAAAATAGAGGGACTAAATATGTAATTTCTGGAAACTTAGGGTTGAATTGAGTAATTAATTATATTCAGGGGGTTATGTGTCATTTTGATAACTTAATGGCTTGATATGTAATTATTGATAATTAAAGGTTGAAATTGTAAGTTTAAGGACCGAAAATGTAACTTTCACAACTAGAGGGACTAAATGTGTGAATTATGAATAATTGTGGATACTTTCATACAATATGATAGAATAAGTACTCATGGAGTAATTTTGATAAATTAAGGGGCTAATGTGTAACTATGAGTAATTGAAGGGTTAAAGTGTAACTTTTGTAATAAAGTGGTGTAAAGTGTAAATTGTGAAACCCTAAGGATCAAGTGTGTAAATATGATAAAAGATACCTTATTTCCATTTAGTAATGATCTAACTAAGTTATGTACTCGATACTTCTAAAATTGGAAACTTACTAAATAAGGAAACCTTCTAATTATGAAAACTTTCTAAATATGGAAACATACTAAAAATAGAAAGTTACTAAAAATGGAAAAGCAATTAATTAAGAATGAATTGTAATTCCCTTCTACTCCTTTAGGTGTGAAGAAGGAGAGACTTTGAGCTGTCCCCTGTTTCTGTGCTTTACTTCTATTTGTGCTTTCGTCATAAGGTACAGATACTCTGCCCTTGTTTCAGTAAGGGTTCTTATATTCTTATACATTGATTTTGAGTTATGATTCAGTTAAGGTTTCCCAAGCCATTGCTATGTTTCCCTTTTAAATGAACCTTGATATTACTTTTGATACGACCTTGAGATGCACCTTTTGATATATGACCTTGTGCTATGATTTTGAGACATGACTCTTAGTTTGATACCCGAGCCATTTATGTTACCTAGCCAGGGAGGTAACCTGGCCATGTCTGTGATGCACCACTGGCATGACTCCTGTGTGGGGGAGTGATTTCTCACACCGTCCCTTTTATGATTTTCTGCCATGGCTACTATGATTTTGGGATGACTTTGAGTTTGGGGGCGTATGGGTTGCAATCCTAGATTTGTATGTTTAGTGGATTTAACTGTGACTTTGAGTATTGACTTTGAGGTGACTGGTGCTTGTGTGCAATACACGCCTTTCACATTTAGCTGGAGCTAGCTACTCCACTATTTTGATACATGAGGACACCCCTCATATTATCTGGTTGCCTCAGAGGTATCCCCTCTGATTGTGAGCTTATGACCTTAAGACTATGATGTTGACTTTGAGTTATGGGCTCGTGGTAGATAACTATCCTATATTTCCTTATTACTCTTTTGCTTTGGTTATACCTTATGATATCTCCCAGTGCCTCAGTATATTTCTGTTTCGTTATCTTTGTTTGTTTTATGTATCTGTTCACTGGGCTTTGTAAGCTCAGCCGCACGTTTTCTTTTTCGTGTGCGGCATGTATCTAGCTGGGAGATGGATTTTATGCTTGGGATGAGAGTTAGTTGGATGCTTTTACCTTAGATGATGTCCTACCCTAGTCTTGCCAGTTGTTTAGACATTTTGATCATGGATTCATTTTATTATGTATTTCCTTTGAATTATTTCGTTATCTTGTGAGACTTTTGTATTGGACTCAAGTCATGTTGACTTGGCTTATTTATTTATGATGTTTTATGGCTTCCGCTGTGTATATGTATGAATGCTTTGAAATGTCGCCATAATGTGATATCTCTACCCTTGTCGGGTTGGGGTGTTACAATTATGGTATCAGAGCCCAGGTTGCGACCTGTCGTACATAACCTTTGGCCTGTGAAACATGTGGACCATAGGATTTGACCCTTAAGTTTAAGTTTTGACTGGTGAGGTTTTGGGTAGGCATAAGTTCTGTTTCGTCTTCCATTTCGTGCTTATTTCCCTTATGTTTTGCTAATTCTTTTCATGATCATTCAGATGGTGAACACACGCTTTACTCAGTACACTAATGGGGATGATGGCCCCAATTTTGAAGAGATGATAGCCGCGGCTGTGGCTGCTGCTATTCCGCGAGTGGTGACTGAGGTCACCAATAATATCAGGAATGGGGCTAGTTCTTCTGGAGGTGGTGGTGGTGATGCTCAACCCACTGCTCCACCCGCTGCTCCCCCAGCTGGTATCCATGTGTGGATCGAGAGGTTCAACAAACTTAAGCCTCTCTCTTTCAGGTCCGCTGCTACTCCTCATGAAGCGGAGGACTGGATCACACATATCGAGAAGTTGTTTCGTGTTCTGGGATGTGCTGACGAGTTTAAAACTCGGTTGGCCACATTCAAATTTGAAGGTGATGCTCAAAATTGGTGGGCTGCTCTTGTTCAGGCGAAAGGGGATGATTTTGCTGAGACCTGTTCGTGGGCGGATTTCATCGAGGTGTTTTATAGACAGTATATTCCTATGTCAGAGCAGCTAAGGTATGAAAGGGAATACGGGTCGATTCGTCAGGGTGATCAGGAGTCGTCAGGAGAGTTTATGCAACGGTTTCTGCGTCTGGCCAGTTTCGTTGGGCCAGAGGTCACTGGTGATGCTACGCGACAGGCTCGTCATTTCAAATGGGCTTTAAAGAGGTGGGTGTTAGACCGGATTGTTAACACTCCGTTTGAGGATGTGGCTGGAGTTCAGGACGCCGCGCGTAACATCGAGTTGTTACATGCGGACAGGGGGTCTAATAAGCGTGATAGGGATGGTAACCGGGTAGATTTTCGGGGCCAAGGTCGGCAGGACCAAAAGCAGGATGTTCGGGGTCGACAGGACCATGGGCATGATCAGCGGAGTCGGCAGGACCGAGGTTATAATCATATGCAGCAGGATTTCAGGAACCAGGATCGGCGGGATTCTGGTAGGTCTGGTAGTGATCGTCAGGGGCAGGGTAATAACAACCGGCGTAGGGATTCTCAGCCGTATCAGCAGTCGGGATCGTCTGGTCAGAAGGGGTCTGTTGAGACTCTACCTCCTCCTCCTACATGTACTTCCTGTGGGAAGACTCATCCAGGTCCTTGTTATAAAGCTTCTGGTGGTTGTTTCTGGTGTGGATCTTCTCAGCACAAGATCAAGGACTGTCCTAGGAAGAATGCTGGTTGACCTAAAGTCGATGCTAGGGCAGCTCCTGCTTCAGGCCGGGTTTATTCTTTGACACGTGATCAGGCTGCTAGCACCTCAGGTACTATTACGGGTTTTCTGCATATTGGAGATCGTATTGTGTTTGTTTTATTTGACACGGGTGCTACGCATTCAATAATATCCACATCACTTGCAAATAAAATAAACGTAACCCCAACTAAATTAATGAACCGTATATCCATTGCTACCCCGATGAAAACTCATGTGATTATTGATGTTGAGTATGTTAATTGCCCTCTCCGTTTCGATGATCGAGTTCGTTCTGCGAACCTTCTTCCCATTGATATGGTTGATTTTGATATTATTCTGGGCATGGACTGGTTAGCTGCTCATAAGGCGACCATTGATTGTTATGCTCGAAAGGTGATCTTTGGTGATCTTCACCATCCTGATTATGTTTATTCTGGTTCCCAACCTCTGAAATCTGTAAAGATTATTTCGGCTATGAAAGCCCTGACATTGATTTCGCATGGCTGTCTTGGTTTTCTTGCTTCTATTAAAGATACCTCTGTTGATGTACCTAGCATTGATAGTATTCGTATTGTGCACGATTTTGCCGATGTATTTCCGGATGAACTTCCTGGCATTCCTCCTGTCAGGGAAGTCGAATTTAGCATTGATCTGATTCCGGGTGCTGAACCCATATCTAAAGCTCCTTACCGCATGGCACCGATTGAATTAAAGGAATTAAAGGAGCAATTGCAAGAACTATTGGAAAACGGTTTTATTCGACCGAGCGTATCTCCTTGGGGTGCTCCCGTGTTGTTTGTAAAGAAGAAAGACGGGAGCATGCGTCTTTGTATCGATTATCGGGAGCTTAACCGCATTACTATTCGTAACCGCTATCCTCTTCCTCGCATTGATGATTTATTCGATCAGTTGCAAGGAGCGAGGCATTTCTCTAAAATTGATCTGAGGTCTGGATATCACCAGCTTAGGGTGAGGGAGCAGGATGTTCCCAAAACGGCCTTTCGCACTCGGTACGGTCACTATGAATTCTTGGTTATGCCTTTTGGTCTGACCAATGCTCCTGCTGTGTTTATGGACCTAATGAACCGGATATTCCATGAATTCCTCGATAAGTTTGTGATTGTCTTCATCGACGATATTCTTGTGTATTCTAAATCCGAGAAGGAACATGAGCAACACCTTGGTATTGTTCTGGAGATTTTGCGACAGCAGAAATTGTATGCGAAGTTTTCGAAGTGCGAGTTTTGGTTGGATCGTGTAGCTTTCTTGGGTCACATCGTTTCTGCAGACGGTATCACTATGGATCCGGCGAAGGTTGAGGCTATCACAAAATGGCCAAGGCCTACTAATGTGACGGAAGTGAGAAGTTTTCTGGGTCTCGCTGGGTATTATAGGAGATTTGTTGAGGGCTTTTCGCGTCTTGCTTTGCCGTTGACACAGTTGATGAGAAAAGGGGAAAAGTTTATTTGGACCGATGAGCGAGAGAGTAGTTTCGAGGAGTTGAAGAAACGTTTAGTGTCGGCACCTATATTGACTCTTCCATCGGGTTCCGGCGGTTTCCAGATATATAGAGATGCATCGAAGAAGGGTTTAGGATGTGTCTTGATGCAGCATGGGAAGGTGATTGCCTATGCTTCAAGGCAGCTGAAGCCTTATGAGGTAAATTATCCGACACACGATCTAGAGTTGGCAGCTGTGGTTTTCGCGCTAAAGATTTGGCGCCATTATTTGTATGGAGAGACTTGTGACATTTTCACTGATCATAAGAGTCTTAAATACATTTTCACCCAGAAAGAGTTGAATATGAGACAGAGGCGTTGGTTAGAGCTTCTGAAAGATTATGATGCTAACATTCAGTATCATCCTGGTAAGGCGAATGTAGTCGCTGATGCTCTTAGTAGAAAGTCGGGTATGATTGCGAGCTTGGAGTTTGAGCCTCGCGTTTTGCACGATTTAGAGCTTCTTGATGTGGAGTTTTGTGTTCGAGGTCATGGTGGTTATTGGGCTAGCCTTACGGTTGAGTCCAATCTTATCCTGCGAGTTAAGGAAGCTCAGAAAGAGGATGGTGAGTTGTGGTCTATAGTTCAGAATGTTGAGGAAGGCAAACAGTCAGAGTTTAGAGTTGATGATTCCGGTGTAGTGTGGTTTGAGGATCGTCTCTGTGTTCCCAACGATCCTGAGCTTAGGGAGGCTGTTCTATCGGAGGCTCATAGTTCCCCTTTTACTATACATCCTGGTTCTACCAAGATGTACCGGGACCTTAAGCAACATTTCTGGTGGAGTGGCATGAAACAGGATGTGGCTTCGTTTGTATCTAAGTGTTTGACTTGCCAGCAGGTCAGGATTGAGCACCAGAGAGCTAGTGGGTTACTTCAGAGCCGTTGGAGATTCCGAAGTGGAAATGGGAGGAAATTTCCATGGATTTTGTGACAGGTTTACCTCCTACTCGTAGGAAGCATGATGCGATTTGGGTGGTCGTTGATCGACTAACCAAGTCTGCTCACTTCCTCCCTATTCGTGTGGACTACAGTGTTAGTAAATTGGCGGACATATTTCAGCAGGAAATCGTTAGGCTTCATGGTATGCCTACGGCTATTATATCAGATAGGGATCCTCGGTTTACATCTCGCTTCTGGAAGGGATTGCATAAGGAATGGGATACGCGCCTTAAGTTCAGTACAGCTTTTCACCCTCAGACGGATGGTCAGTCGGAGAGGACCATTCAGACTTTAGAGGACATGTTGAGGGCATGTGCCTTAGAGTGGACTGGTAGCTGGGACGATTATTTGTGTTTGGTAGAGTTTTCTTATAATAACAGCTGGCACGCGAGTATTCGTATGGCTCCGTTCGAGATGTTATATGGTCGAAAATGTAGGGCTCCGGTTTGTTGGAACGAGGTAGGTGAACGCATTATTGAGGGTCCGGAGTTAGTTCAGATCGCTACTGAGAAAGTGGATGTTGCTAGGGAGAAGTTGAAGGAAGCTAGGGCTCGTCAAAAGAGTTACGCTGACAAGCATCGGCGTGACTTGGAGTTTCGTGTTGGTGATCGGGTATTTCTTAAGGTTTCGCCGTTCCGGGGAGTTAAACGTTTTGGAATTAAGGGCAAGCTCAGTCCTCGATTCATCGGACCGTTTGAGATTTTGGATCGCATTGGAGAGGTTTCATATCGTTTGGCTCTTCCTCCGCAGTTATCACATGTTCACGACGTCTTTCATGTATCTCTCCTGAGGGGATACAATTATCATCCTCTGCATGTGGTGTCTTATCCTTTTGATCAGATTCAGCCCGATATGTCTCTTTCGGAGGAGCCGGAAGCTGTTCTCGATCGCCAAGAGCGAGTTATGAGACGTAAGGTCATTCCCTTTGTTAAGATTCTTTGGCGGAACCACCCAGAGCGGGAAGCTACCTGGGAGACCGAGGAGTCTATTCGAGCTAGTTATCCTCATTTTGTATTCTGATCTGGTATGTCTCCGTTATGTTTCAATTCGTTTCATCTCTGATTCTTTGCAAATTTCGAGGGCGAAATTTTCTGTTAGAGGGGAAGAAGTTGTAATACCTAAAATCTGAAAACATGCAAAATTACCAAATTGCCCTTACTAATTTAAAAACTTAATTAAAAGCTTATAAAGTATCAAATAAATTCCAAACTTCTGGCAATGCACAAGTTATGATCCCAAATAATTTTAAGAACTTCATTTAACATTTATACAAGTTGTGAAATTACCAAAATACCCCTATGAAGGCCGAATAGTATTTAAATGTGTTTATATGTATTTTAAATGTTATAAAATATGGTTTAAATATGGCAAATGATAAGAAAATCAATCTCATTAATTTCCAGCCCAATTTGCCGAGATTTTTGGTCAATTAGCTCCCCTAAGACTCGGCCATTTCATTGTTTTAAATAACCAACACATCTCCTTTTTGCAAACCCTAGTTTGCCGATCCAAAAACAAAACACAAACAACCCTCCATAGCCTCCAATCGACTTCCACAAATCATATAAGTATTTTTCTGTGATTGATCATCATCTAAAGGAGCTAGGAAAAATATCCTTCGAATTGTTTGAAGCCCGATTTGATCTTGGTGAATCCTTTTCCTTGTCGCTAAGCATAAAAGAGGTATATTTCGTTATAATTCACTCGATCATCACAAAATTCGTTTCTCATTTTTCTAACACTCCTTGTGACGTTTACAACCTAGGAAAAATAGTGGTGAAGGTGTTCTTGGTCGTTTTCTATTTTTGAGGAATTAATTCCTATCGAGCGTATCATACAAAGGTAATTTCGTTATTAAATTCCACGACCTCTATAAAATTCTTTTACTATTTTTCTCATGATCCTTATGTCGAATATACCTTGGGAAAAATGATTTCAAGGTTTGAAGGTCGTTCGTGAGGTCGTGGTGATTTTCGGTTCATTTTGGCTATACGCATAAGAAAGAATTCGTTCCACTCTTGATACACGTTCGAATCTAGTTTTGGTATTTTTCTCAGACCTTATATGATCTAAGAACTCCAAATAAAATGCTTAAATAGATCCATGGACGTTAGATGAATTAAACGAGATTATAACCATGAAAAACGTATAAAAATTATGAAAAATACTATATGAACGAATTTGGCTGCATGTATAATTTATTCACGTGTGTTTTAATGTTAAATGATCTGGAAAAATGTTCTAAGAATTATCATGGCCTAGATCTAATTATTTCCTAATTATTTTGTTTAATCGGTTTTATTTAAAAGTGTATAAAAGATGGGATAATTTCGTACGAATTGAAATCTGGAAATTTAGGATGATAATTAGTGTTTAATGATATAGTGATGATAAAAAAATGTTTTGGAAAGAATAGGGTTTGGTTTCATGATTTTAGAAGGGTTAACGTGTGGTTTAAAAATGTTTAGGGTAGGTTTTGTAACTTTTAAAACTCAAGGGTTATTTTTAGAACTTATTTTGGGCTGTGAACATTTCGAATAAAATATATGTTGAGGGTGCTATGTGTAATTTTTGTATTCTAAAGGGTTAAAATGTTTATTTGATAAAGTGTAAGTTGATTTTGAAATTAAATAAAATAGAGGGACTAAATATGTAATTTCTGGAAACTTAGGGTTGAATTGAGTAATTAATTATATTCAGGGGGTTATGTGTCATTTTGATAACTTAATGGCTTGATATGTAATTATTGATAATTAAAGGTTGAAATTGTAAGTTTAAGGACCGAAAATGTAACTTTCACAACTAGAGGGACTAAATGTGTGAATTATGAATAATTGTGGATACTTTCATACAATATGATAGAATAAGTACTCATGGAGTAATTTTGATAAATTAAGGGGCTAATGTGTAACTATGAGTAATTGAAGGGTTTAAAGTGTAACTTTTGTAATAAAGTGGTGTAAAGTGTAAATTGTGAAACCCTAAGGATCAAGTGTGTAAATATGATAAAAGATACCTTATTTCCATTTAGTAATGATCTAACTAAGTTATGTACTCGATACTTCTAAAATTGGAAACTTACTAAATAAGGAAACCTTCTAATTATGAAAACTTTCTAAATATGGAAACATACTAAAAATAGAAAGTTACTAAAAATGGAAAAGCAATTAATTAAGAATGAATTGTAATTCCCTTCTACTCCTTTAGGTGTGAAGAAGGAGAGACTTTGAGCTGTCCCCTGTTTCTGTGCTTTACTTCTATTTGTGCTTTCGTCATAAGGTACAGATACTCTGCCCTTGTTTCAGTAAGGGTTCTTATATTCTTATACATTGATTTTGAGTTATGATTCAGTTAAGGTTTCCCAAGCCATTGCTATGTTTCCCTTTTAAATGAACCTTGATATTACTTTTGATACGACCTTGAGATGCACCTTTTGATATATGACCTTGTGCTATGATTTTGAGACATGACTCTTAGTTTGATACCCGAGCCATTTATGTTACCTAGCCAGGGAGGTAACCTGGCCATGTCTGTGATGCACCACTGGCATGACTCCTGTGTGGGGGAGTGATTTCTCACACCGTCCCTTTTATGATTTTCTGCCATGGCTACTATGATTTTGGGATGACTTTGAGTTTGGGGGCGTATGGGTTGCAATCCTAGATTTGTATGTTTAGTGGATTTAACTGTGACTTTGAGTATTGACTTTGAGGTGACTGGTGCTTGTGTGCAATACACGCCTTTCACATTTAGCTGGAGCTAGCTACTCCACTATTTTGATACATGAGGACACCCCTCATATTATCTGGTTGCCTCAGAGGTATCCCCTCTGATTGTGAGCTTATGACCTTAAGACTATGATGTTGACTTTGAGTTATGGGCTCGTGGTAGATAACTATCCTATATTTCCTTATTACTCTTTTGCTTTGGTTATACCTTATGATATCTCCCAGTGCCTCAGTATATTTCGGTTTCGTTATCTTTGTTTGTTTTATGTATCTGTTCACTGGGCTTTGTAAGCTCAGCCGCACGTTTTCTTTTTTGTGTGCGGCAGGTATCTAGCTGGGAGATGGATTTTATGCTTGGGATGAGAGTTAGTTGGATGCTTTTACCTTAGATGATGTCCTACCCTAGTCTTGCCAGTTGTTTAGACATTTTGATCATGGATTCATTTTATTATGTATTTCCTTTGAATTATTTCGTTATCTTGTGAGACTTTTGTATTGGACTCAAGTCATGTTGACTTGGCTTATTTATTTATGATGTTTTATGGCTTCCGCTGTGTATATGTATGAATGCTTTGAAATGTCGCCATAATGTGATATCTCTACCCTTGTCGGGTTGGGGTGTTACATAGCTCCTCCAGTTAAGAGTGTCTTTGCACCTCCTAAGAAAGAATTGTCTTTTATAACTGAACTTGATAGCAAACATGTAGGTGAATCTAGTGAGGCTAATAAAGAAACACCTAAGGTAGAGAAGTTGTTTTCTAATGCTCCAATTATTGAAGATTGGATGTCAGATAGTGATAAGGAACAGGTTGAGTCAACACCAAAGATTAAAAAGGAAGAAATTCCTAAAACAGTTGAAACAAAGGTTAAACAGGTTAAGTTTGTGAAACCTGTGTTTGGTGACAAAATCTCTAGGAAGATAGTTGAATATAATGAGGAACCTAGAGAACAACCTAGAAGAAGCTATAATAGGCCTAGAGGAAATCAAAGAAACTGGAACAACCTAATTTCTCAAAAGTTAGGTAGTGATTTTCAGTTAGTTAAAAAGGCTTGTTATCGTTGTGGTAGTTTTGAGCATTTACAAGAAACATGTTTTTACTACCAAAAACCAGTTTGGAACCAAAACAGAATGGTGAACCACAAAAACTTTTCTACAAAGACTCACCCTCATGCTAACAAAAACATGGTTCCAAGGGCAGTATTGATGAGATCTGGTGCAACTAAGTCAATTACTACTGCTCCACCACAAAAGGCTTTTCAAAATAATACAGCTGTTTCTACTGCTAAGGCAAAAGCAGTTTCTACTGCTGAGCCAAAAGTGATAACAAACACTGTTTTGGGCAACCATTTTTATGTTGTAAAGGCCTCAGCTTGCTGGGTCTGGAAACAAAAAATAAAAGTTTTAGATCATGTTTTCAGGAACAGCAGTGCATCAATGGATTTAAAGAGATTTGACTATGTTAATGCACAAGGCAAATCCAAGTCAGTAATGGCTTGGGTCCCCAAGAGAAACTGATTCTCTTACTTTATGTGCAGGGCAATCTACAAGAGGAATTAAAGGACAAATGCATATTTGATAGTGGATGCTCTGGACATATGACAGGAGACATGTCCAACCTTGAAGATTTTGAAGCTATTGATGGTGGATATGTTGCCTTTGGAAATGATCCTAAAGGAGGTAAAATCATTGGTAAAGGTACAATAAGAACAGGAAAATTGGATTTTGAAAAAGTGTACTTTGTAAAAGGGCTTAAGTTCAACCTCTTTAGTGTCTCACAAATGTGTGACAAAAAGAACTTTGTTCTTTTTACAGAAACTGAATGTCTTGTCTTATCTCCTGATTTTAAGTTGCCTGATGATAAATTTGTGCTACTTCTGAGCCTTTATATATGTTGCATATGGATTTGTTTGGGCCAACATATGTGAAAAGTTTGAACAAGAAGATGTACTGCCTAGTTGTCACAGATGACTATAGTAGATTCACTTGGGTTTTCTTTTTAGCAACTAAGGATGAAACTTCTAGCATTCTTAAGGCTTTTATAACAAGAGTTGAAAACCTAGTAAATCATAAAGTTAAGGTGATAAGATGTGACAATGGAACTGAGTTTAAGAATAGTGTTATGAACCAGTTTTGTGTGGAAAAAGGTATTTTAAGACAGTTTAGTATAGCTAGAACTCCTCAACAAAATGGTGTTGCTGAGAGGAGGAATATGACACTTATTGGGGCTGCAAGGACTATGTTGTCTGAATCAAAATTACCTACTACTTTTTGGGCTTAAGCAGTCAACACTGCTTGTTTTGTGCAAAATAGGAGTAAAGTAGTTAAGCCTCATAACAAGACCCCTTATGAACTGTTACATGGTAGGAAACCTATGATAGATTTCTTAAAACCATTTGGGTGTCCTGTAACTATCTTAAATACCATTGATCACCTAGGCAAGTTTGATGAGAAGGCTGATGAAGGATTCTTTGTTGGATACTCTACCAGTAGTAAAGATTTTAGTGTATTTAATAAAAGAACTAGGCATGTGGAAGAAAACCTACATGTTAGGTTTAGTGAAACCACAACTAATGTTGCAGGAAGTGGACCTGACTGGTTGTTTGATATTGATTCACTAACCAAAAGCATGAATTATGAGCCAGTGATTGCAGGTACAACTAATGAGTTTGTAGGTACAAAGGCTGATTCTAATGCAGGTACACAAGCTAAGGTGAATGAATCTGCAAAGGAGTTTATTTTGATTGAAAAATGGAAGCTTGATCCAACTTTCACAGCCAAAGAGAAAGAGAAAAAGAGTTCACAAGAAGATGATGCTGTTTATGAAGTACCAAAAGGAGATACAGAAGGTGGGGATAAACCTTCTGATGCTGACAAGGTGGTTAATGAAGAACCACAAATTGTTGATGAAGTGCAGAATGTTGAAAACAAAGGAAATTACACTAGCAGTAGTTACTATGATTCTGCTGTTGCACCAAAATTTCCTGCTGTTGACAAAGATGGAAGATCTTTTGTTGATGATGACTGTTCTGATGATCCTAATATGCCTGGTTTGATTAATGTCTATGAAGATACTGATGATGAAGCTTTGGATGGGTTTGGTGCAGAGACTGACTTAACAAATATGGAAGATGTGGTACCAGTCAGTCCTATTCCAACCATAAGAGTTCACAAGAATCATCCAAAGGAACAGATCCTTGGAGAGCCAAAGTCTGCTGTTCAAACAAGGAGCATGATTAAGGATTTGAAGGAACAAGGTTTCTTTGCTCAATCTCTTCATCAAAGAAATAGCCACAAAGACCTTCAGAATTGCATGTTTGCTTGTTTTCTGTCACAAGTGGAACCAAGGAATGCTTATAAAGCATTACAAGATGAAAGTTGGGTGGAAGCTATGCAAGAAGAGCTGTTGCAGTTTAAGCTTCAAGAAGTTTGGACCTTGGTTGATTTGCCTATTGGGAAAAAGGCAATTGGTACAAAATGGGGTTTTAGATGCAAAAGGGATGAAAGAGGCATTGTGATCAGGAACAAAGCAAGATTAGTGGCTCAAGGATACACTCAAGAAGAAGGTATTGATTATGATGAAGTGTTTGCACCTGTTGCAAGGATAGAAGCTATCAGATTATTCTTGGCGTATGCTTCATACAAGAACTTCACATTGTATTAAATGGATGTAAACAGTGCTTTCTTATATAGGAAAATTGATGAAAAAGTTTATGTCTCACAACCACCAGGTTTTGAAGATCTTGATTATCCTGATAGAGTTTACAAGGTGGAGAAAGCATTGTATGGATTGCATCAAGCTCCTAGAGCTTGGTATGACACCTTATCAAAGTACTTGTTGAACAATGGCTTCAGTAGAGGAAGAATTGACAAGACTTTGTTTATCATACGAGACGAAAAGGATATCTTATTAGTTCAAGTGTATGTTGATGATATCATTTTTGGGTCAACCAACAAGGTGTTATGTGATGATTTTGAGAAACTAATGCATAACAGGTTTCAAATGAGTTCTATAGGTGAACTCACATTATTTTTGGGGCTTCAAGTCAAACAAAAGGATGGTGGCATATTTATCAGTCAAGATAAGTATGTGACTGATATCTTGAATAAGTTTGGATTTTCTGATGTGAAGCCTGCTAAAACAACCATGGAGTCCAACAAGCCTCTAGTCAAAGATGAAGATGGTGAAGAAGTTGATGTCCATTTATACAGATCAATGATTGGTTCATTGATGTATCTTACAGCTTCCAGGCCAGATATTATGTTTGCTATGTGTGCCTGTGCCAGATTTCAAGTTTCCCCTAAAGTGTCACAATTGAATGCTATAAAGAGAATCTTTGGGTACTTAAGGAGTCAACCTAGGTTGGGCCTTTGGCATCCAAAAGATTCACCCTTTGATCTGGTGGCATACTCAGATAGTGATTATGCTGGAGCATGTTTAGATAGGAAATCAACAACTGGAGGATGTCAATATCTAGGACATAGGTTGATTTCATGGCAATGCAAGAAACAGACTGTGGTGGCAAATTCTACAACTGAAGCTGAGTATGTAGCTGCTTCAAGTTTCTATGGTCAAGTGCTTTGGATTCAGAATCAATTACTGGACTATGGGTATAATTTTATGCACACCGAAATTTATATTGATAATAACAGTACAATGTGTATTATTAAAAATCCTGTTTTTCATTCTAAAACAAAACATATTGAGATAAGACATCATTTTATAAGAGATTGTTTTGAGAAGAAATTAATTCAAATTGTTAAAATCCATACTGACAATAATGTTGCAGATTTGCTCACAAAAGGTTTTGATGTGGGTAGATTTCAATTCTTAATTGCTAGTATTGGAATGATAAATCTTTGAAAATTCTTATCTCTTTGTGTTCTTGTAATGTTTTGTAAGGATTTGTACTGTTATTAGTCAATAAGTTGTTTCTGCTGCTTGCTATGATATGTATTGCCAGTTATATTTAGTTCTGCTGCTTGTTGCAGGAAAAGTCAAAGGGGAATGCTTGTTTGTAGAGAAAAAGGTGTTTGGAAAGTTCAGCAGATATTCTACTGCTAGTTACAAAGTTTCTGCTGCTAGGCAAAATTTTCTACTGCTAGGATACTACTGCTCGCTTTGCAAGTGCTGGGATTCTACTGCTCGTTTTGAAAGTGCAGGGACGGCTATGTAAATTTGGCGCCAATAAAAACCTAATTCGATCCGAACGGCTTAAAAACCTAATTCGATCTCATAATTGGCTTTACGCGCTCATAAATTACTCTAATTCAAACCCTAACACAATTCTTAATATCTGATTCTAAAACCCCCTAATCAAAACCCTAATTCACAAATGTCGACAAGAATCTTTTTCGGATAGTCACAATCAAATCGCTTTTCTTCAAAAGCCTAAAGAAGCTGATGGATTTGCTGAGGTAATTGATTTTCTTAATGCTACTCACATTAGGTATGCATTAACAGCAAAACCAACTATATATGTTTCCCACATTGATCAGTTCTGGTCTACTGTTAAGACCATAACTACAAATGAGGAAGAACAGTTGAAGGCTAAGGTAGATGGCCACAAGATAATTATTTCTGAATCATCTGTGAGAGAAGCTCTTCACTTTGTAGATGATGAGAAAATAGTATGTCTTGAAAATTCTATCATTTTTGAAGAACTTAAAAACATGGGGTATGAGAAGAAAGTTGAAGGTTTAAAATTTTATAAAGGTCTTCTCTGTCCTCAATGGAAGTTTTTAATTCATACAATCCTACATTGTTTAAGTCCTAAAACTTCAGGTTGGAATGAATTCAGTACAACTCAGGCTTCCGCTATGATTTGTCTGGCTAAAGGACAACCTTTTAATTTTTCAAATATGATAATGGATGGTTTGAAAAAGAATGTACAAGGAAAATATTACATTTATCCAAGGTTTTTGCAACTTTTTATGAACCAACAACTTTCAAATCCTAAGGTTCATAAAAGAGAATTTATTTGCCCTTAACTTCATAAGAAACTATTTTCATACTTGAAAAAGAATGGCAAAGATTTTTCTGGGTCAGTGATACCATTATTTCCATATATGTTGTCATTGGTTCAAAATCAGGGTGAAGGTGCAGAAATCACAACTGCTACCCAACACACACCCACTTTGGATGCATCATCTTCTCAACCAGAAAAGACCCAAACCCCTAGGGATTCACAAAATGAGAACACTGAGCTACCTCAGGCTAGTGTTAGGATGGTTGTACCAGATGAGGCTGTCACAGGTGTGGTGAGTGACATGTTGGAAGGGGCTACCACTACTGCTGCTAGCTTAGAAGCAGAGCAGGTGATGGTAACCCCAGCCAAATGGATAATTTGGGGGGCGCAGATGATCAAACTAGGTTTGATACTGAGTTTACATCCTATGATTCACCTCTCAGGGAAGGTAACACATCCCGAAGTGATGAGGATAGACATGAAACTGAGGAATTGATGGAACCACAAAATGTACAAAATGACAATTCCAGTGATCCACCTCTCGGGCCAGGTAACACAGGCCGAAGTGGTGAGGATAGTATGGAACTAATAAAAGCATTGATGACAAAATGTACCAAATTGGAGTCACAGGTTCTTGACCTCCAACATGAAGTCAAAGGTTTGAAGCTGAGGGTTAAACATTTGGAAGGAAAAAGGTCAAGAACTACTCACTTTAAGAGATTGAAGAAGGTGGGTACAACACAAAGGATAAGCCCTTCTGATGATGCTAGTTTGGGGGAGGATGCTCCCAAATAGGGGAGGAATGAAACCAAGGATTCAGGGGAGGCTATGGAAAATATTGAAAGTGCTGCTATGGATATGGATTTGGATAGTGGGGATAATGCAAATGAGTTTGTGGTTGCAGATAAAGAAGGAAATGAGGGTGTGCTTGAAAAGCTAAAGACTTTGGAGCCTGAACATCTTGTCAAAGCTTCTGAAGTAATGGTGGAGTCAATCAAAAGCTTGGGAGATACTACTGCTAAAGAAAAAGTAGATTCTGCTGTTGGTGAGAGTGAAGAAGTGGTTTAGGGTGATACTACTGCTCGTGCTAATCAGACTACTGCTGAGGTAAAAGATTCTACTGCTGGTGTTAAAGTTTCTATTGTTGAGACTCAGAGTGATTCTACTACTAAGATATTGGATGATGATGTGAGTTTAGCTGAAGCTATAATCCAATTGAAAACAACACCACAAACTAAATCACAACCACAAAAAGCATCAAAAACACCTGTCAAAGGTGTTGTGATTAGAGAACCCACTCTCCCAACCAAGAAAGTTGCTCAGACACCTCAATATTTAGGGAAAGGTAAAGGCATAATGATTGAAGAACCTGAACCTGACATACCTTTTGAGTTCTGGCCCAAAGAGAAGCAGATTGCATATAATGAAGAAGCTGCAAGGAAGTTAGCTGCTGAGTTTGAGTCTGAAAATCAGGAAGTTCTTGAGGCTCAAAGAAAACATGCTGAGGATGAAGCAAAGACAAAAGCAATATTGGATGCTTGGGATGAGGAGAGGATTAAATGTGATGCTGATATGGAGCTGTTAAAGCAAATCAAGGAAGAAATAGAAGATGCATACAATATAGAAGAAATAACTAAATGGTTGAAGGAGTACAGAGAACAAAGAAAGAAATGGTATCTTGCTGAAAGGAGAAAGAAGAAAATGCTCAGACCACCAACTGTCAAACAAAGAAGAAAAGTCCATGAAAGATACTTGAAGAACATGAAGGGCTACAAACTTACTCAGTTATCTCATTATTCTGATGATGAAATTATCAAGATGTTTGAAAGTGCAAAAAGAGAAATTGATGATTTTGTGCCTATGGGAACAGAGGATCAGGTAAAGGTGGCTAAGAAAGTGGTGGAGACTGAGACTGTGAAAGAGAAGGTGGAAGAGAAGGTTGTGCAAGAAAAGAAAGAAACTTTAAGCTCAGGTGTTAAAAGAGCTGGAGTTATACAAAAGAGTGTTGGTAGAAAGAAGAGAAAGGCAGATAAGTCTAAAGCAGTGGAGCAGGATTCTGAGTCAGAGCATGAGAATGAAGAAAAAGTTGATGATGAGGAGGAATCTGAGGATGATAGAGAACAAATGATGGCTCTTACAGTTCTTTCTAAACATCAAGAACCTGAGGTCATTAATGCAGTTCCTCTATCTGCCAAACATCTAATAATCTCATATACTTTTGGAATCAGGGATGGAAGTGAAGCCTATTGGGAGTTCAAAAGAACCAATGGTTTGTATTATAGGTTTATTAGGTTTTCACAAATGCTGTATTGGATGGATAGAGATGATGTGGTTACCCTCTGGAGGTTATACAAAGGAAAATATGGTGATACAAGACCAGAGGAGGTGTATGAAAGGGTAATCTATTACTATTTAAAGATAATGTTTGAACCACATGATGGAGATATTGAGTGGATGAAGTTAAACCACAACACACTTCATAGATGGTATATATATCAGTCTTGTGGTGTTCATTATTTAAGTGCTCATGGAGTAATTATCTACATGTTGGTGGAAAAGGATTATCCTGCATTGAACTTCAATAAACCAATTATTCATCAAATGTTAAAGCCTGGTATGTTGGAGATGCAGAAAGACTTCTCATATCAAGATCACGCTTATAAACTTTTGAAAAAGTATAAAGAAGTTCTCAACCCAAATATGAAGAAAAGGGAGTAAATGTGTTTGGAAGCATCCTCCTCGTGAAGGTTAAAGCTTAAAAGAAACTTGATGATTTTGGAAGAAAATATCAAGTTTAGGGGAGGATTGTTGGGTTTAGAGATGCTGCTGCTCAGAATAGATACAACTGCTCATGGTGCTAAAAGGAAAATACTCTAAGTGTCATACTACTGCTAGTGTATTTTATACTACTGTTAGTGTTAGAGATTCTACTGCTGCAAGAATACTACTGCTGGAGTAAAAGATACTGCTGTTAGAGTAATTCATACTACTGCTGAAGATAAACTATGTATAGTATGTTTTAGATAAGTTTAGAATAGATTCTAAAAGATTTATCTTGTGTAAAAAGTTATTGTAAACCGACTGGGACTCCTTAGTATATAAAAGGAGGTTCTAGGGTTAAAGTTTAGTACGTATCATTGTTAGAGTCGATTCACTTCAAGGTTGTAAACCCTAATACTTTTAAGTATTCGTATATTGAATATATTGAAGTGTTTGTTGAGAATTCTACTGTTACATTCATTGTTCTTCTTAAGATTAAACATAATATTCCGCGTTGTGTTTAATAGTTTACAAGTCAAGACAGTTTCTATACTTGTTGTTTTAGATTCACATTTAAGATAACTAACTAGATCAATTGCTCAACTGGGATCAACAACAACTAATCTTATTTTTTAACCTTACCTTACAGCATCGTTCACGATACCTAATATATATTATTGGATGGATGATTTCATTGATTACTGAATAATGTAAGGTTATTTAGAGATTATGTTTATTTTTTATAAAAAAATAAGTTACTTAAAATATTAGCTATGTTTGGCAGACAAAACTTATTAAAGATTATAGAAAATAATCTTCCATAATCTAAAATTAAATGCTACTTTATGTAGCTTTTTATAATCTTCATCTACGTCTTCATTTACAACTCCATATCTAGTTCCAGTAACAGTTTCTTTTGTAAAACATACATATAAAGCATATTCTTATACTTCCAGAAAACATGTATCTATTATTTATAAAATACTAGCATGGTACCTATGTGATGACGTACCTTCCGAGCAGTTTAAAGGCCTCCCCTTCGAACTCACTTGAATACTATGTTTCAAAAGACTAGGTCAATCTCCTAAAGTCTCTATTGGCGTCAAACCATTTGCAAACAATGGTTACCATTCGGGGAATTCGCCAATCGAAGCATCACATCCTCCGGGATGTGCCGTTCGAAGATACGAGGACAAAAGAACACCTTGACTTGGTCTTACCCACGTCCACCACTCAACCTCAACTTTCCCGCCAAGAAAGAGAACGTGGGTCACTAAGCCCAGCGGTTACCAAAAATCATGGGACATTCCTATGATCCCCGAAATTCATGTATAAGCTTGCCAAACCCTATTTTCCTCCTACTATAAATACTTTGGCTAGTCATTTCGTTTTGCTACATTCGTAAACACTCTCATATTTAACCATATACACTTAAACCATCATATCATATACTTATTTGCTCGCCGGAGGGGATTCGCAGGGTCCAACCCTTGCGCATCACTTAACATAGTGTCTCTGTATGTCTTATTTCAAGTTACTAGCGACATGGCTAAATCATCATACATCCCCCAATTCTTCGATCACCATCGTAAGGCCATATAGTGCAACTTATTGTACGATCACTATGCAATACAATAACAATACATAAACGGTGCAAAATCTCTTTATTTTGGTCTTCTATAGTAATTTTATCTATGTATTCTAATATAATGCACTTTTGTACCACTCTTTTAAGCTAATAAAATTTAATTCGCTGATGTGTCATTCCTTATTTAACATGGTTTGTACAACTTCTCAAAGCATACTTTTTTATACACCTCCTCTTTTATGTTATTTTTGTAAATATTGAAAGGCCATTAAACGTGCTGACTTTTTCTTCCACCATTCAACTGATATCTTCAAAAGAGGAGCGTCCTAATTGAAATCATCATTTAATGAATACGCGTTGTAAACCAAAATCGTTTTGCAATTATCTCCCAAAATAAACCTCTTATTTGTTTTTGAAACCCTATATTTGACTTTCTCCAACAACACAATCGATATCATACAAAATCGTGTGCTGCCTCCACTGAAATTTGGTAATGATCTTCAATATTATTTGTTAGTTTTTATTGATTGATTGGATGTTTTTGTTATTATTTACTTTTAATATTTGATTATATATCAAAACCCTATAAAAAAAATTGGGGGAAACTTTTTAATTTAGGTTTATAACATGCTTTCACTAAATTAGGTATGGTTGTATGAACAATAGAACAACAAACCCCTAAAAAATATTGATGGGGGATTTTACAGCTGTTGATTTATTTATTTTAGTTGTTATTTTCGTTTGTAATTGGGGCATCTTTAATATTCCATGATTTTGTCAATAATTCGGTTGTAATTTTTTTAAGTTAATCAAGAATATTTGAAACAATTTTAATCTTGGAAGCTAATCAAAATATTAAAAACCTTCTAATAATCTGAACATGAATTTTAGGAACTTTCATACTATAAATTGAGGATGGCCTTGGTGCTAAAGGTGCACATCACAATTACTAATCTCATTGCTCAATATCAAACCAAACAATGTCTACATTCGTTTCTGGGTTCATCAACGATTTATCACCTGTTAAGGACAACATCAAGCTACGAGTACGTATTCTTCGTACTTGGATGCAACCAATGTTTAGCAAGCCACACGTCATCAACATGGAGATGATTGTTTTTGATGAACAGGCAAGTAATCATTCTTGAACAAACTTCCTTATAATATTAATATTGCATTTTTATGGTCAATGGTTCTTTATAATGTTTATGTTGTAATTGTGTTGTGCATAATATCAATATCTTTTGTATCCCAGAATACAAGGATGCAAGCAACGGTGAGGATGGCTTTGGTGAATGGGTTCAAACATCAATTACAAGAGGGCAATGCTGTCACCCTTCAACGGTATAGTCTTGGGGAGATCCAACCCAAGTTCCGTATCGTTGCGAAACCTCTCCGCCTTAGCTTCCTTTCAAATACTTTAATCGGAAAGTGCGAAGACTTTACTGGCTCTATGTATGGGTTTGACTTTCGACCCTTTGGAACCATTACTTCGCTAAAGAATGAAGAAACTGGCCAGTTTGGTACGTATATCCTAATTTGAATGGGTTGTTTTTATACAATATTATCACGATTATCACATCCATTATACACGCTTTTATGAAATATATTTAAATGTGAAGTAAAGCAATTGACAATAATGGTGTCTGGACATTATGCAGATGTGATAGGGCAAGTCGTTGCGTGTGAAGAGCTTGATAACTATGACAAGAACGGCAAGGCTGGCAAGAAAAAGCCCATCACGCTCATTGATGCTGAGTAAGTCATTCTAATCAATTTTACTAGATTTTAATATACAAATGTTTTGTATATATTGTTGCAGAAAGATTTTAATACCGTGCTATTTATAGGGGCATTGAGCTTAGTTGTACCTTGTGGGGTACGTTTGCTCAACAATTTGCGGACTTTTTGAACAAGTGCTCTGATCATGCTAAGATAATAGCTGTTGTGCAGCTGGGAATGATGAAAATATGGGATGGTACGTTTAGCACCTCATTGAAGTGTTACTGCTAATTAATTTTTTTTGTGAAATTTAATGAATAGGTAATGCACCATGATCAAACTACTTTTTGATATTTGTTTCTACATGCATACACAGGAAAAATGGGCGTCCAAAATGGGTTTAATGGCACAAGGTTGTTCCTCTTTAATGGCAAGGACAATATCTCCGGAGCTGAGTTTCAAAATATAGATGCTTTTAGAAATAGGTATATAAAAACAAACTTTTTGCATGTTTCAGTACATTTACATATACTGTTTCATAAGAAAACTGATGATTCTCAACAAAACTTTTTTGTAGTTTGGTTGTTGCTCAACAACCTGATGATTCTCAACAAACTGCATCACGTATCTCGACTGCTTCAAAGAATTCAACGAAAGATGATTTCGTCACCAAATTTCAGTTGCGAAACGTTGCGGAACTTTTGGATGTCGCTCAGGTAAAAAACATACTTCGAGCACCTTTTGTTGTATCTTTTAGAAATAATAACTATTTATTGACAACCTTTGTCTATTGCTATATACCTCCAACCGTATGTAATAGTAATGCATAACATTGTTATACATCGATGCAGGGTGTTCCGTCCATTATTCTCGGCACTATATGTGCTATCCAAGAGGAGGAAGGGTGGTGGTATCTGGGATGCAGGGCATGCAGAAAGAAGGTGGTCAAGTCCGCAGATATCGTTGACCTTGAATCCGATACCACACCAAAACCGGCTGGTGGTCCTAATGAATGGTGGTGCTCCAAATGCAATGCTAATGTTACATCCATCAAAACCCAGTGAGTTACAGCTTTCTTTATAATAAGCAAATGGAAACTTATTCAGACATTTTTTAACGGTTATCACATATTTCAATCAATAGTTTCTCACTTGAATTATAATCTGCGTATTCAAGTTCCGCTTGCAGATGAGGGTTCAAGATGAAACTGGCACCGTATCAGTTTGTCTCTTCAACGATGAGGTTCAGGCTATTCTTAATAACGTAACTGCGTACCAGCTGGTGGAGAAATATGGCAAGGTAGTCTATATTGTTTAACGTTTTATATTTTTTTAAACACAATGAATACATTAAATTATACAAGCCTTTCTTTGTTGTCATGTAGTCTGATGCTGTCTTCCCAACGGAGATTATGGAAATGGTTGATAAGAAATTTGTCTTTAAGGTGTCAGTTGATGCCAAAAACAAAGAAAAGCTAATGCCTGTGTTCAATGTGTTGCGTTTGTCTGATGATCCAGACATCATACAGTCTGTCTCTGCAACTGCTACACCCGTCAAGGTAATACCTTCAACTTACATGTTATACAGTTTTAAACCAACATATTATTTGTCTGAACCTTAAACAAATAAAGGGTTTTCTTTGTTCTTTATAGTTTGGCTATCAGCCTGATAATGAAGCCACCAGCTCAAAGGTTGCCGATGTGACGCCATTTGTAAGTATACTTAAGTATTTAATTACAGTACTCAAGTAATTGTGTAAATATTTGTTGCCATGTCTGAAATAAACATCTTATGTATGTTTTTTTCCTTTATTATTATTTGCAGGATTTGGAGTCCCAAACCGATGAGAACACAACACCGGTTAATGTCCTAAAAACTGGTGTTGCGAATGTCGACCAGTCGTCTTCTGAAACGACTCCAAATGAAAAGAGGAAGGCGGATTCAGTTGAGAAGTCTGACTTGCTCCATGGCGAAGAAAATAACGCAACAAAAAAGGGAAAGATTGTGCTCAACAAGGAAATTAAAGTTGAGAAACCTTGAATAATGGGTGGCATTAGTTTCATCTCCAGTTTCACGATGCTTAAATGTGGATGCAAGTCCACTTAAAAATACATTTCTGTTTGCTTATTTTGTTTTTGGATTTTGGTTTATCGCGTTTGCGAAGGTGTTTGAACTTTTGATATGTGTGGTTGAATTATTATGAATAATGCATCACTACTTGGTGCACAAACAATGTTTTGGTGTGGATTTAAACGTTGGTTATTTTGATGATGGACTACTTCTATTCATAATAACAATTTTGTTTGCAGGCTTTATCAGATATTTCATAATAAGAAACATATTTTTCGTTTTGAATTTTATTTGTGCAGGTTTCTCTATGTTACTTTCGAGTGCAAGCAGATGGCTTGATGAACCTTGATACGTGTAGTCGAAGAATGAGCATACTTTGGCATTATAATGTTTTATGTAGATAGTTGGTATCCAAAAACATCAAATGTGTAGTCTTATGAAATCTATAAATCTTTTTGATATTGGATAGAAAGCAACTTATGATGTTTTAACATTTTGGAATAATGAATACTTTATGATATCATGTTTTCATTGTTTATGTATTGTATTATTTGTACTAATGAATACTTTATGTGAATGGACTCATTGTTATACCTTATCAAATGCTTGCCTTGGCAATAAATTAAACAGTAATCTAAATCATGTCACAAAAGTAAATAAAATATACAAAAACAAGTTGAACTTAGCAACTTTAATAACATAGCGTTATATAATGTTCATTGCCATCTTAGGACAGACATTGAGAAGTACAAAACACAAAATATAAAACATAAACATTCCTAATACATATTCTTAAACATGTCTTATCATAAAAGATGGATTCATAAACAAAGACATCAAGTTTGCTGCATATTCTATGGCTTAACACATGTGAAACACAGGAATTTCAACTTTCTTACGTGACGGCAATGAAACTCGGTTGTCTTTCACAGTTTCAACAAGCTTGAACCTAACCATTTTGTTAGGTTCCCATTCACAGGCCTCAACAATGTCCGTCCATCTGCAATTTATGGTAACATGGTTCTTGCTCTTAGGCCTGTCACTGTGTGGTTGCAGATCAACATCGACATAAAACTCCATTCCTCCTTCGTATTGCAAAAGTGCATTGTGGTACTTCCACATCTCATGCGACTTGGTGAATTCATGAGGTATGTTCTGCATTAATATTACAAATGAAAGTAATTATAGTCAGAAAGAAATTTATGATAAACAAATATCTCGCCTTATAGTTAAAAGTCATTAATGAATCCAGACATGTAATCTCAGTAAACGTTCACACCAAAAAGTCAATATTTTAAACTTTACCAAAAATTTCATTGGATGATAATTATACAATAAAGTATGACAAATCTATTTTAAATTACCTTTGTCTTCCCGTACTCTAATAAACGGCTTTCTAAAGTTCAGTGGCATACGTTCTACCCTATCATGACGCATCTCCATTCCTGTCTCACCAAATGGCATCATGGAAACTTGATTGTTTAGCAAGTTTGTGAAAAGCAATTTCCTCCTAGCCAAGAGGTTTTCAACGTGAACTAACACATTCCATCCCTGTCCTGAAAACACGTTCACATCTCTTTCTTCATCCAGTAGGTGAATCTCACGATAAGTTATATCATTACCCTAATAAGAATTTAGTCGTTCTCTTATTCAGTTTCCCTTTTTAAATACTACTCAGTTTTGTTACTCAATATTGTTTCTCTATTGTAACATATTTTCTTTCCAACGATATTTGAATGATAACAATAGCATCTACAATGTTACTCATTTTCATGCCAAAACAATATCTGCATCGTTTCACTTTTACATAGCGACCATTATGACATGCTTCAAAATTCCTAAACTTCATCGTAACAGACAAGTGTATATGAATTATCAAGTAGCATAGTCATTATCAACATTTGGTAAGAAACATATTGATGACACCTTAAACATGTTATGAGAATTCAAAGCATATAGCCATTATCATGTATAAAGACATGATCAAACTTATCACATAACCAAAGTAGATATTGTAACATATTTTCTTTCCAACTATATTTGAATGATAACAATAGCATCTACAATGTTACTCATTTTCATGGCAAAACAAATGTGACATATTTTCACTTTTACATAGCGACCAGTATCGATAATCAAAATTATACATACTTCATCCAATCAGACAAGTGTTTAAGAACTATCAAGTAGCATACTTATTATCAACATTTAGTAAAAAACATATGGATGACACCATAAATATGTTATGAGAATTCAAAGCATATAGCCATTATCATGTATAAAGACATGATCAAACCTAAAAAATAACCAAAGTATATAAGTCTTGAGTTTAATTATTACTGAAAACAAACAAACCCTTTAAACCTTTAAACAAAACACGAGTCTTTCCTTCAACAGCCTGAATCAACACATATCAAATATTGGAATAAGCACCGGAAACTCAGGATCAACCGTCTCATCTAAATCTGTCATCAAGTCAACCAAGTGGAACCTTATCATTTTGTCTTTCCTGAAACCGCACTGCCTGTTAATATGCTTCCATTTGTCCTCTGCAATCATGGTGACATGGTTTTCCTGAATCTTGCGCCCCCGTTTCCTTTTGTGCCTTTGCAAGTCCAACACCACCGGAAACTCCATTCCACCATACCGAACAATTGCATTGTCATATGTGAACAAGTCAGTCTTATCAACATACTTGGCAGGTACAGTCTGGCATCAAAGATAGAACCAAAATTTTTTTTGTTACATCTCTATTACTAAAAACACATTTTAAGTACACAAGTAACTCACAGCCACCAAAAATTAAAACTACTCACCAAACGGTTTCTATCTAATACATAGGCCAGCATTGGAGTATAAAAACAAGCATCTTCGTTTTTGTGCTGATCATGTCCTTCCCAGTCACATATGTGAAACATTCTTTTATCTGTTTTGATATGTATTAACACAATATGTTTAGCTTATGGAGTAATACTTATAATAGTTTATAGTAATTGATGTTATACTTTTAAAGAAGTTATACGTACCTTTGGAATCCAATGGCCCTCGACAGATTGGAAGCGCTTCATTCACTGGTGCTCTCGGAATGTTTTCAAAGCCTAAACCAAGTCCATTCCTTGCAAATGTAATCAAGGACACGCAATTAGCACCAAGATTTGTGAAAGCAATTCCTTTCCCAGGTTCCAAATGTTGACTCTCAACAACAGTGTTCCATCCATCTCCATAGAACCTGTTTCCGTATTATTTTTTTATTAGCTGTTCCTTGAATATGAACACGACGATGCCTAACGATTGCTAAATCCATTCCACCCACCTTCAGATCGAATTCGTTTGTCACAATATCTTGCAGGAAATCTCCGGGAAGCAACTACATACATTTTTACCGGATGATAAGGTTAGCAACTAAAAAATACACATACCAAATTCAATAATCGTGTATAAAAAAAATTCATATCGTATACACTTACCGGAGAATGTTCAATAATTGCACCCATAGTTACGAAGCATCTCATTTGCCGTGTGCCTATCTCCCTGCGGTTGTAGCCTCCACATTCAGAACCAGCATCATTGTAGGCAGTTACATAATAAGTGTCTTCTTCTTGAAGAATGAAGTGTAAAACATCCACATTTGTGTACCTACTGTCTTTCACAAATTTCGCCCACTCAGCACCATACAATTTGTAAAGTTTTCCACTGGAATTCACCGGTTTGATCCAAACTTTATGCTTTGTCGCTCGATTGTGTATTAAGTACACCCACGATGTTCCATTGTAGAAGCTTTCAGTGAACAGATGCGGTAAACGCTGAAAACACAAACGATAAACATCTTTTACTTACACTCCATGTTTAAATTTTCATGAGTAACTCAAGTGCACTTTTACATTATCACCATATTTGCATACCTGTTTTTTCGGGAATTTTGCTTTGTTCACAGCAAACACGAATTGAAGACTCATCCTGTGAAAGAATCATTCAAATAAACACTATATTAGCATAATTACTAATTTATAGTTAACAAACAAACATACATCCATAAGTATGCTTCAACGATGTATAACACAACTATACAAACAATAACACATTTAAGAGGTATCTACTTTTTTAGAAATGCAATATCCGCATAACGACTATCATAAATACACAAAAGATTGAATTTACCTAACAATACGACTAACTCAATGACTTTATACAAAACCGTATACCAACATTAAGTTACTTATTTACAAATAACGGATATACATACACTAATAGTTAGCTAAAATGTTTAATGTTTCATCTTCTTTTAGCTAAACTTTATAAAATTGATAAAATAATGTTCACAACCGTTTTACAAAGACATCTATGTATAACTCCCTATCAACATATGTTTACTCATTACAATCCTACGTCTTTGGAATCTACCTAACATAACATATATAATTAAATAGAAAGTCATGAAACTACCTATGATAATCGTAAGGCTGTTGAATTTATCTAATCAATCATTTCTTTACATGATTGTGTGATAATTATGCACATGCAGATCAAAGTTAAATGAACAATCTAAGAACAAACTCACGTAAAAAAGCTTTTTTCCAAAGACAAAATCAAACAAGTCTATATGAAAACATGATTAATCCTAACGGATATACTTCATTAAAAGACATTAATATATTTAATCTATTGGTAAGCCTATTAAAACATTGCAACTGTATTATCGTCTATTAAATCGTTGATAATTAGTTACATGCAGATCAGAAAACATGTTTGAAGAATCAAAAATTCTTTTTTTTTAATAGTTTTAAATGATTTACCTGTTTTTGGCACAGTTTTTTGGAGGAGTTGTTGATGATGAATGAATGAGACTTTGTGTCTCCGCCGTTTCATTAGTAGCTCTTACATAGAACTTGCTAAATTTAAGCTCTTCAATCATTACCTTTTTAAAACAAAACGTTTAATATATTTTCCATATTAAAATGGTTCCTTCATTATACCTATTTGACCCGTCTTTTTAGTTCAGCATTAATAAAGGCCAATCTTAGCCCATTTGATTTGCTTGAAACGTATCATATCTTTAAATGAAATATATATGTTACAACCCATCTATTTTGTTGCGTTGACATTATTTACCATGAACTAAAAAAGTATTTACTTGGTTATGCAACATTCTAAGATGTACTTTAAATAATACATACATATACACAAACGAACAATTTTTTTATGAAAGGATTAACTATGTAAATTGTTGTGTATACAATTTTTCCTATAATAGTCATGCAAAGTAACACATTCATCACAAACACACGGTTTATAATTCTTGTTCTATATGGCATCGTCTAAAGAAGAAGCCCTTGCAAAACTGTTTGAAAATATTGTATTGAAACAATCCAAGGAAAAATCCTCAACCTCAGATCCGCTAAAAACTAATGACAAGGTCGACAGTAAAGTTGTCGATGGTGAAACAGAAGAAAAGTTTGGATTACATAAGGAATCCGCTAAAGCAAACGACTCATCAAATATTAAATTTGATGATAATACGTTTGTTTCTTCTCTTTTTGAGGAGGGTGAATCTTCCAAAGAATCTGAAGGTACTACTTTATTATTTAAACGATATACTTTACTATTTTCTTTAAAATGTTGTTATTTTTTTGTTGTTCATATCAGATGAGTTCGACCCAACTCCTATTATTGACTGGCTAAGATTCAATGTTGGAGACGATGAAGCATGTCACAAACTTCTAAACAGTTTGAAGACAAAGATCGATAAGGCAAATGATTTAATCAATCAACTACGTGCAATGGGTCATGATATAGATGACGACTATGTTGTTGACCTAAATTTCTTTGATAACGAATGAAATGTTGTTAGGCATCGTCTGATTTGATGCAAATTTCTATTTTGTTATGTCATTGGAATAATTGAGTTTCATTAATAACAGATGTGTGCTTTGAATGGATGTTCATTTCAAAAGGTTCCAGCAATTTAGTTTTTTGTATTGTACAATTAAACCTATTTAATCCTTTTCGGTTTCAAATATTCATCATATTAAATGATACAATATTATGTGAAATTAATGATATGTTAATGTTAATTAATGATACAATATTATGTGAAATTAATGATATGTTAATGATATGTTTCAACTGAATGGAATAACTTATTTAATGTTAATTAAGATTTTCTATATTACAACAATCAACTAAATCATTTTCATTATTTGTGCACCTGTTACCATTCAAAACAATTACTCTTCATATAATTACCTAATATATGTCTTTGGCAAACTCCATATACGTATTTGAATTCAAAATTTTCAACAACATTTTCATAAAATTCTCTTTGGCATATCATTTTATGCAAAACCTAAAAACAACATCATTTCTCGAAACCACAAAACGTATTGTTTACCAATATCATCATGGATGATGAAAATACTCCACCAATCACCAGAAAACGTACATCAAATAGGCTTATGAATAGGAAATCTATAAATGCACAAAATCCTTCCACGTCCAACAAGAATTTAAGATTGTCTGAAGATGCAACTCAAAATTCAACTGGCAATTCTCCACAACCTATGTTGGTGGATTCAAGTTCAAGTGATCAAAGAGTATCGTTGACAGAATTATTGAATTGTAAGTTTGATCTTTTATAAATCGTTACACGTTGTTTCTTATCTTTCTTACCTGTTCTACCTTTCTAACTATTTATTCTGCTTGCATTAGATAATCCTCTAGATGTAGATGTCCTTCCATTGACAAATTCCAATACACATCCAACATCATCAACCAAGATGCAACAACCAAAGAAAGTAGGCAGACCACGTTTAGTGTTTAATCAACAGAGGCAGCCGCTATCCGACGTGACTAATAGTTAGTTTCTTTTAAATAATATGCAACAACACAATTTTGTTTGCTACTACTTGTGAAGTTAGTTCAATATCAAATATGCTAAACTGCTCAATTTTTTATTTGACACAGATCATCCACAGCGAATAAATACATCATTACTTATTCAAATATCATCCACAAGTTTGCCTTTAAACATTAATCAAGGTTTGCTTACTTTGATTATATAAGTATGTTTGTTTGTTGTCTAACTTTCTTCAAGTGTAAATCTTCATGGCTGATTAATATTCAAATTGCAATTTGAATTTAGGAAACGCAGGTTATAATAGAAGAACCGTGTCGACCTACAATATTCAGCCAACTCCTTTACAAAATGGTAACTTATAAAATTATATCTTTACGTGCTTTTTTTGCAGTTAACTAAGTTGTTTATTTAGTGACTGTGCAAAAATATATATTGTTACACTCACATTTCATGGTGCGCCGTCTATTGAAATAACAGCACAATCTTATACTTCTCCATTCAATACTTTGCAAACAAAAACTACACCATTTGGGACGCATAACGAAGGTACATATTATTCATATTGAACACCTCAGAAACCGTCACTATATAGTGACTCATATTTTTCATGCTTAATTCTTCATCTTCAATTCTTCGTGTCTTACTAACATACTATTTCAATGTCAAATGTAGGCAGCAGTGGTCACAATAAACGCAACGTATCGGCTTACAATTTTGACCCAATTCCTTTACACAATGGTAAACTATAAGTACAATCATTACTGTCTCATTATTTAAAGTAATTTGATTAGTTATTGAGTCGTTGTATGCACAAACTGTTACAGTTATATCTCAGGTTACACCATCTACTGAAATAACACCACAACGACTTACGACTACTCCAATAAATACTAACACTTCACCATTTTCTCCGATTAACCCAGGTACATATTATGCATTATTCTCAGACTAAATCCTTTCTTAACTTTATTGCAATTACTTTTTCTTTGTTTACGTTAGAGTGTTTGTTATTGAAAAATGTTTTCAGTACACTATTCAAATCATTTGTTTATAATTAGGTACCAATTGTGTGACAAAAAATGCTCCTCAAGTAACTCCACTTGCTGCACTACGCAAACGACAGACTCCACTTAGTAACGTGTCAACAGGTAGGATTGCAAAATTAAAAGATTTTTACAATCGATGAGTTTTTGTCAAAACGTAACTATTTTTGACCTAATATTATATTGGCAGTTACTTTTCAAACACCCGTGCTTAGTAAAGTTAATGCACGCCCAAGAAATACACAATCGTCTGGGTTTACAACTGCCATTCCTGCGTTAACAACAGAAAAATCAACATATGAAGTCGGAGAATCGTCAAGAAGGACAAAAAGGTCTAAGAGACCAACGTTACAATCTCGCACTCCCATTTTTTTCAATCTTGATGATGATGGACACGTCAGGAAAGTATACGACAAATACGTTGGTGTATCTGAAGGTATAAGTGAATATTATTTGACTATCATTGCACAATTTTGATATTTGTTATCACACTTAATTAAAAGCTACTCTATTACGTTTTTGCAGAGTACTATGACCATGGCGATCCTACGTTCGAGTGTAAAGAATGTCATGCCCTCTTATGGGAAGCAGAAGCAAAAACAGGAAATTCTAATCCGTCTGGAAAAGCTTATTCCATCTGCTGTGGCAAAGGAAAAGTTTCTATTCCACAACCACCTCCAGCTCCAAAACCATTACTTGATTTATTCTTGAATGACGACACCAAAAGCCAAAACTTCAAAAATAACATTAGAACGTACAACAGCATGTTCGCTTTTACTTCAATGGGTGACAAGGTTGATGACTCAATCAACAAGAAAGGACGCGGTCCGTATGTTTTCCGCTTACATGGTCAAACGTACCATAAAATTGGTAGTTTACTTCCGGAAAATAATGCTCCTCCAAAATTCGCACAGTTGTATATATATGACACTCAGAACGAAATCCATAATAGAGCAGCTGCATTAAGGTAATGTCCATTACATTGTTGAATCTTGTGTGTACAGATTTAGAGAACAAAATTTGTATATTTACAATCTTACTTATTATTTTTTTTTGTGCCCTTTAATCTATTAACCAGTGGTTCTGCTTCTGCTTCGTCTGGTGATTCTAATTCAAAGACACCTCTTGATCGAAACATTATCAATGAAGTAAAAGATATTTTGGATGGATCAAGTGATTTGGTCAAAACATTTAGAAGAGCACGTGACCGCTACACAGAAGACAACGAACAGAATATAAGAATAAAGCTGGTAGCAAAGCGAGGCAAGAGTGGACGGCAATACGCTCTTCCAACTGCCGATGAGGTTGCTGGTCTTATTGTTGGCGACTTGGATGCATGCGCAGAAGATAGAGATATTGTGATAGAAAAGTTTGGTGAAGGTTTGCAGCGAATCAATATTTTTCATCCTATGTACCTTCCTTTGCAATACCCTTTGTTGATGCCGCGTGCGCAAGATGGGTATTATTTAGGAATACCACATAGAAATAAATCGGGACAACCGGCTACTGAAAAGAATGACAAAACAGTTAGTATGCGGGAGTGGTTTGCCTATCATATACAGGACCGTCCGAATCAAGAGAATTTATTCGTACGTGGAGGTCGTTTGTTCCAACAATTTCTTGTGGATGGTTTCGCTATGGTTGAGAGAGAGCGTATGTTTTTCCATCGTTCCAAACAGTCTAAGCTAAGGTGTGATACGTACTCAAATGTGCATCAAAGCGTTGCATCTGGAAATAATGACCCGTCCACAGTTGGAAAGCCTATTATCTTGCCTTCTTCGTTCACTGGTGGACCAAGGTACATGCAGCAAAATTATATGGATACGATGGCATTGTGTAGGTGGTATGGTTGTCCAGATCTGTTTATAACGATCACGTGCAATCCTAAATGGCCGGAGATTGCAAGATATATGCGGGAGCATAACCTTTCATCTACAGACAGGCCTGATGTGCTAAGTCGAGTTTTTAAAATGAAACTCGATCAGTTGATAAAAGACGTCAAAGAGTTGCGTTTGTTCGGACGTATTCAAGCAGGTATGCTTTTTATTTATACCACATTTCACATTCATAAGAGTTGTATTATAACACAATATCTATAATCATAATTTAAACTGATTTCATGTTAACTTGAACAATAATTTGCAGTGGTATACACAGTTGAATTTCAGAAAAGAGGCCTTCCCCACGCACATGTTTGTCTGTTTTTACATAAGGATGACAAAGTGCCAAACGCTGAACATATTGACAAACACATATCTGCTAAGATACCAGATCCAAATGAGGATCCCGATCTGCACAAATTAGTTTCTGATTTTATGATGCATGGTCCATGTGGTGTTGATGAGCCAAATCAGGTTTGCATGGATGATGGGAAATGTACAAAACACTTCCCTAAAAAGTTTAAAGAACACAGCTCTGTTGACTCGGAAGGCTACCCTGTTTATAGAAGACGTGATAACGGAATCCATGTTGTTAAGAGTGGACATAAGTTGCACAACGGTTATGTTATCCCGTATAATGCGACCCTACTGAAACGTTATCAATGCCACATCAATGTTGAATGGTGCAATCAGACGGGCTCAATAAAATATTTGTTTAAATACATAAACAAAGGTTCCGATAGAGTATCCGCACAGTTGTATGAACCGACAACCACGAAAGACGGTCAAGAAAATGCTAAACCTGTTGACGAGATTAAAGCGTTCTATGATTGCAGGTACCTATCGGCTTGCGAAGCCGCATGGAGGATATTTCGCTTTGAGATTCATTATAGAACACCATCTGTTGAACGTCTCTCATTTCATCTCGAAGGCGAGCAGCCAGTTGTATTTGATGAGAACTCTGACCTTGAAACTGTTATTCACAAACCAACAGTTGGCGCTTCTATGTTTGAAGCCTGGATGCAGATGAATGAAACGTATCCACCAGCAAGGGACTTAACATATGCTGAGTTTCCAACGAAATTTGTATGGAATGCTCCAAAAAGAATGTGGACACATAGGAAGCAAAAATATGCAATTGGCAGAATTCATAATGTTCCAATCTCGGCTGGTGAAGCTTACTATTGTAGGATGCTACTAAATAGCCAAAAAGGTTGTCGAAATCACGCTGAAATAAGGAAAATAAACGGTATAGTTTATCCTACCTACAAAGAAGCCTGCTACGCAGCGGGCCTTTTAGATGACGACAAGGAGTATATTGAGGGTATTAAAGAAGCAGCCCATTGGTCCTCCGCTGAACATTTACGGGACCTTTTTGTTACATTACTGTCGCAAAAAGAACTTGACACACCTTTGAATGTTTGGTTACAAACTTGGCATTTGCTTTCTGAAGATGTCGAGTACAAGAGAAGTATTGTTTTAGGAATTCCAGGTATAACCACCAACTAAACTTTCGTAGTATGTTTTGACTTTTTTAAACAAGATTTGTTATTATGTTATTTTATGCATTTATAGATTAATGGTAACAAAAAGGTCAATAAAGGCACATTTATAGATTAATGGTAAATATCAAAGACTACTGATGCCGATTGTAATTTATCAAGAAAGATACATTAAAAATAGTAGTGTACTGGTAATTTATCAAATACTATTGAGTAGCATAAAAAAGGTTGTTAGGAATATAAATATTCATATAAAGGTTCGGTCACCCCGAGTATCTATTTAGCATATCACATAGCTCGTAGGCTTATTTATATAAGCTTAGTAGTATTAGTAATATTAGTATTATCTTAGTCGTATTTATATTTGTGGAGTGGGTCGGGGCTTTCCCCACTGTCAGCTCACTCCACAGCCCACTAGGGGCACCAATATGTAGAAGTATAAATACCCCTTCCCACACTTGGGAAGGGTTGGATCTCTTGTAACCTTTCACATAGTTAATCTAATATTCACAAGTTTTCCTAACTCTCTCTCTCTAGTTCATCTCATCTTACTAACTCATCTACCATGGATCTAATCTTCCATAACCCAAGACCACCCGAATCATCCATACAATCAAGATGGTTATTTCCTACAATTGGTATCAAGAGCCATGGTTAGGTTCTAGTGATTGTGTGTGCTTGGATCTGTGGCAAATTTTTATTTTTATTTTCTCCTTTGGTTCGTACACATAATATGTGGTGTTCGTAATTCATTTTTTTTCGTTTGCAATTTATGTGGTGGGATCTTATGTTTAAGGAAATCAAATGGGCTGTTACTGTTGAAAGATCCGGTATTTTTTTTGTTCTTCTTATTTCTTTTTGGATCGAGACTTGTTGACTGGTTTTTTAAATGCTTCTTTTGTCTTGGTTAGTATTGAAAAAAAAAAAAAAAAAAAAAAAAAAACCTTAGTCAAAACAAATGTGTAGCATATTCTTGTGGTCAAAAAATCAACACGTGTTGTGAGTTTTGATTCTTTACTGATGATTTCTTTGAAATGATTAGTGACATGTTGGTTTGATAGTGGTCAAAGAGTAGATTTTCTATATTATGTGCACGTATTGTTCACCAATATTTTGTTAAATGGTACTTCAATGTTCCTGGTTGGATTGATGGTGATGTTCTTGGATGTTGTTTGTGTCCAAAGGTATTGTTCATGGATGCGGTTTGTGGGTACTTTTGGGTGCAGTTTGGATTGTAACCAAAAAGGGGTAAAAGACAAAAGTGTGAGAGTGACAGCTTTGACTGGTCAAACATGCGGTTTGCCTAAGACGCGGTTTGTCTCTATGTTCATGGACGCGGTTTGTCTCTATAGTCATGAATGCGGTTTGTCTATATACTCACTAATGCGGTTTGTCTATATGCTCACGAACTCGGTTTGTCCGTTTAATCACAAACTCGGTTTGTCTGTATAATCACGAACGCGGTTTGTCTTAATGCTCACGAATGCGGTTTGTCTGTATGATTGTGAATGCTGTTTGTCTACTTGTTCATGGATGAGGCTTGTCTACTCAAGACCAACCACTGACTCGTTGACCTCAGTTCCATAACCATCATCAGTCCAAGATTAAAACAAAGTGAAAATGACCAGCTATCACAAACCAAATTACTACACGTATCTATTTCACTACACCAAGTTCACTATCTATTTTAATCCTAAATCTTACTCAGTACCATTTCCCCTTCCACACTACTCAAACCGAAAAGAATAATAAAACAAACAAGATCTCAGTCCTGTTCAAACGTGTATATCAATCTTTAGAGATTCAAGTGTTTGAACTCAACTCATCATCGATCTTTGTGAAGTTTAAACTTCCTCTCAATGTCCGAAAAAAAAATTAATAGAACGAATTCTAACAATATTGTTAGACCCGTTTATTTCTTTCGGCTAAATACAACAACAAAAACAATAACAACTCTTTGAGATCAAGTTGAGGACCAAGCCTCATGTTAATATCCGAACATTAAAATAAAAATCAAAACAATCAAATGATTTAATCTTCTTTTTGATTCGGTTATAATAATAAAAAGTACATCATAACACCTACCCGAGACTACAATGGATCTTGAAGACGTATATCTTGATCCGGTTTGAGCATCGTAAGGAGATATGAGGTGTCGCCTATATTTGAAGATGATGAGAGGTTAAGGGTTGTGTTGTGGGTACTTTACTGATCGCATATTCTTTGGATGAGAAGAGAGGCGGATTAGTTGGTGATGAAGATTGGGGATTAGGGTTTGTGGTTGAGAGGAGAGGAAAAGATGAATGAAGGCGGATAGTTTAAGATTAGGGTTAAGAGAAGTTTAAGGAGTGTGTGTTAAATACCGATTTATTTGGGTTAACTGAGGTTGGATAGTATTTTTCTCATTGGATCGAGTCCAATGTTGTGTTGAATGGGCTTGTGACCGAAAATTGCATTTCTTCTTTGAAATGGGCTTGAACTAGGTTTTGAATGGGCTGTGTTATCTTGAATGTTGACATTGGGATGATTAATCATATAACTTGGGCTAAATTGATACTCGAATGGCTGTTGGGCTGAATTTTGGGATACGTCATATGTATGAGCCACAAGTTTGAATCGTGAACCAGGCGTGCAATTTTTTTTAATCCGATTCTTATATCAAACTTGGAGCTTGAACAACTATTATCAAATTTTCTTAAATTCAATAAGTGTAAATTTGGTGAAATTGTTGGCGAAAAAGGTCGGTATGGTTGGATCCACAAAATTACACGAGTTGTAAGTTTGTCACGGCTGGTAATTTAGGTATATGAAGGTCGACGAGATTACAGAGTTGTAAGTTTGTCAGCATTGTGGATGCCTATGATTTGAGTGAGCCTGCAATTTAATTTTTGCGACTTGAGTTACAGTTGACAACTTGCGATTTGATTAATTGCGGTTCGTCAAGGTGCGTTTTGACTTGTTACGACTTGACTGATTGCAATTTGACCAATTGCGATTTGACGTTGCAAGTTAACACTTGCGATTTGACTTATTGCAATTTGGTTGATTGCGATTTGACTTGTTGCGATTTGTCAAACTGCGACTTGACTCGCTGCAATGTGATCAAGTTGAGACTTGACTTCTTTGACTTGAATTTTGAAGATTAGCATTGCAACTCACTCTTAGGTGTTCTTGTTAATTTCACGGTTTCTCTTGTTGATTTTAGAAAATCCCGCGAAAGATTCGATTTCTCGGTTTAAGTCTCAAGAGCTGTAAAATCCCGTGAAATTAATTTGCACACGTAGGCTGGACTTGGATTTATACATAATAAAACTTAAGGGGTTTGACTATTATTTTCGGGATAAGTTTGTGCTTCGAGATCAGCAGGAATTGGGAAATTATGGTGACTTGGTTGGTTTGTTAATTCACGGGTTGGTGTACTTAGTGTCACAAACATCTCGGGGTGGATGGATGCACGATGTTTGATGACCCTTACTCAAGCGTATTTAAGGTGATTAGACCTGGATGTTCAAGAAGTGGATATATACAATAAAGGATGGAAGGTTGGGTATATATCACTACCTACATTTAAAGGAGTTACGTTGTTGTGCTCAATATAGGATCTAAATCACAATTTGCAATTTAAGGTGATTAGACTTGGATGTTCACGAAGTGGATATATACAATTAAGGATGGAAGGTTGGGTATATATCACTACCTATATTTAAAGGAGTTACGTTGTTGTGCTCAATATAGGTTCTAAATCATAATTTAGTGCAAGTTTAAGTCGCAGACTTGTTCTTTATCAAGCTTCATCAAGTGATTGTTGTTTCTCAAGCTTCTAATGGGATTGTTGTTCAAGATCTTCTCAAGAGGTAGTCAGGCTTAAAGACAAGAGGTGATCTGTTTAGAGACATGTTTTAACCTTTTACTCACTTTAAAGTCATATGCATTTCATCAAGCGGTTTTGGCATATTACGAGCTTCAATGAATTGTTAATCTACTAAACCATTGATGATGAGGAAAGCAAGGGGTTACTACAAGAGAGTCGTAATCACCATCTTCGTTGCAGTAGTTTCATTTGTCTCTTTCCATGTTTTTGTGCCTGACAAATTCACAAACATCACGGACTCTCAGCTTTAGCAAAAAGGTCATTTCATGTCCTTTTTGTGGGGGAGAATCATCGCAAGTTTCCTAGGAGTTCCGTCTCCAGCAATGTGAATTTTAGCGGTTCCGGTTACAGCGGGTCAGATCGTATCGGTTCAGTCTCCAGCGGTTTGAATCTTAGCAGTTTCGGTTACAGCGGGTCAGATCGTAGCGATTCAGGATTCAGTGGTTCAGTCTACAGCAGTTTGATACTTACTATTGTGCAGTTAGTTCGTGAATTTATTTCTCAGATAAATCTCAAGAACTGTAAAATCCTGTACACAGTACGACAACTATTCCACATCCAAGTAGCTGGGTCAGACAGCTTTGTTTGATAGGACTGACTATGAGTCATGGGCACTTCTAAGAATTAGCGCATGTTTCTTCTCTTTTTGGCTAGTCAACAACACAAGATGATCACGAAGTTAATCAGGTATTCTTTATTTGTGATTGAAGTTGAATTTCACGAAGGCGTCTACTTATTTTATCTTGAAGTCGGGGTTGGTTGGATGCATGACCTTCATTGATAACTTGCTCGTGCTTAAAATTTTAAGTTGAAGACTTGGGTTATCTAGTTACCAGCAGTCGGGGTAACTATCACTTAAGAGTCAGGGGAGTACTCAGTGTCACACGTCAATGACGATGTCGATAATTGCAAGAGGTGTTAATGTCTCATACTTTGGTTGGGTATTGAGCTCTTAGAGATTTGCTTGGAGCATTAATTCTCTACACCGTTCTTCCAACATTAGTGCAAGCTTAAGTAACAAATTTGGGGACTTCTACTTCAGTTTTCGGTATTGGTATATCGGGTTTCCTTCATCAAGTGGTCACTAATCTGTGTACAAGGTTGGTTAGTTGGACAAAGGTTTTAAAAGTTGTGATGTGAACTGTAATTCTCTCAAGATATTCTTAACCCAAACTGATGTTCACCAAAACCAAATCAGTCATGCCACATTCAATCTGTTACTGCCTCACGGTTTCTTCTTGATTTTGTAAAATCCCGAGAAAGAACTTATTTCTTGGTTTAAATCATAGATTTGTAAAATCCCGTGATGATGGACTATGCGCTCTTAACCATGATCGGGTTAAAACCATTATCAAAGTTCAGTTAAAGCATCATAAAGGGCTAGATTTGGGCATTAACCACAAGACGTGACTATGGCGTTAATTCATTATTATTTATTTGAGGCTGAAGTGAAATTTCATGGGTGCGTGTACTTAGTATCTGAAGATATCGGGGAGGTTGGATGAAGATTCTTCGAGATCCTTGTTCGAGCTTTCAATACAATGACGAGGACTTGGATATCTAGTTATTTTGTCTTTCTCTCTATTACAAAATAACTATCACTTTAAGGAGTCACGTTGTAGTGCTCAGTGTCACACGAAGTCGTGGATATCCAAGAGGTGATGTACGTCTTATACTTGATGGTTGGTTGGTTGAAGAGTATAGAGTACTTAGGGATTCGATGTTGCACGAAGTCTCTACACCGCTCTTTGTCACGCATTAGTACAAGTTTAAGTCACAAGTTCGGGTTATATTACTTCAGTATCAAGTTCATCATATTGGGTTTTCTCCATCAGTGGTCACTACATCAAGCCGACAGAATGATAATGGGGTTGGTAACGAGTTAGATGAGAGAAGAAGTAAAGAGAGAGTAATGACGTCTGTACAAGTCAGTGCAGGCCTCGCTCTTCATCATAATGACGTCTGTACACTTCAGTGCAGGCCTCATTCTTCATCAAATGACGTCTGTACACTTCAGTACAGGCCTCGTTCTTCATCATTATGACGTCTGTACACATCAGTTCAGGCCTCGTTCTTCAAAGAAAAGAAAAGTGTATGCTTGAGTGCACTTTATCTTCAAAAGAAGAGGAATCTTCTTATTTATGGCCATTCTCATCAACAAGTTTCATGCTCTTTCCGTGCTTATTCAGTCTTCAAGTGGATCGGCGCACATTGGAGTATATTCTTATTCACTTGTTCAACCAAAAAATTGCAGTTGACAAGCATATGCAATTTTTGAGGGGGGGAAAGGGTGAATAAACAACATGTCAGTCTTCAAGAACCGTCAAGTGGAGTTACTTACCGTTGATGGCATTCATATTCACTAGTTCAATCATCAAAAATTGCAGTTGGCAGGCATATGCAATTTTTGAGGGGGGGAAAGGGTGAATATTAATCTACATGTTGATTGATGATTGAGATGGTCATACGACTCCTGAATACGTCAGTTCAGGAGTCGTGCAAACCATGTTTCTCCAACACTACTTCTTCCGTCTATCAAGGTGTTGAAGAACATGGTCATGGAATGCTAATCGACATAGTCTCACGGAGTGGTACAATCAGCAACAATGGGTTTCTAGTCAATGCTTCATGTACACGTCATTAGGCTACATGTACACATCATGATGATGATTCCGATTAATCGTAACCATCATGGGGGAGAGAAATGTGTACACCAAGGACGCACAACAGGTTCACGTGATCGGGCTTAATCATATATTCCGGTGTTGAGAACCGCAGAGATGATCAGTGGTTCAACTTGTTACCTTGGTATTTACGTTTCACTGTTACGTCATGGGCTGATTAATCGTAACCATCAGGGGAGAGAGAATGTGTACATCAAGGACGCACAACAGGTTCAAGTGATCAGGGCTTAATATCCAAGGATGGATACATACTATAGATGATCAGTGGTTTAACTTGTTACTTTGGTGTTATACTTAAGACTGAAGAAGGTCGAGTCGTCAGTCTATTCTACATTCTCTGTTGGGAGTTATCATCTCATGTGTATGCTGCGGGCTGATGGGTTACATGTAAGGTTACTGGAAGGCATTGGGTGAGATGAAGATGATTGGTATTATGTTCCTCCACATTGGGCAATCCTGAAGAAGGTCGAGTCTACAGTCTTCTCTACATTCAAAAAATTTTGAGCTCTTTTCTTACAACTTGATATTTAACTTAATCCCATGACAGTTCTTGTTTGATGAGTCGTGGAGTTAAGTTAGGTTCAAGTTGTTCTGTAGTTTAAGGTTAGGTCCAACTTGATTTTAACCTAATCTCATGACAGTTCTTGTTTGATGAGTTGTGAGGTTATGCTGAAATCAAGTTGTTACTGGGCTTAAATTTGTGGTTTAGCTTAACCTCATGACAGTTCTTGTTTGATGAGTTGTGGGGTTAAGCTAGATTTCAGTTGAGGCTCAACTTAAACTACCGAAAAGATGCCTAAGGTTTTTGACGGCGTCACTCTAGGACGGGAGTGTTAGAAGATTAAAGACGGCATGCATTTGGTTATCAAAAGACTTCTTCATATTTCGGGCGTTCATCCAAAGTCTTCTTCCTATTATGGGTGTTCATCAGAAAGGTTGTCAGATTGGGGGAGAGCACTAACTAGGGGAGAGTGAAAAGCCAGAATCAATCCCTGTTTAAAAGTGCTCACATTGCTCTTCAGCAAGTCAAGTGATGAATGCGGAGAAGATTCAGAATGCTGAGGAGTAATGGTTTCTGGTTCGTATCCTTGTACATATATACTTATTCATATTTTATACCATTCTTGTAAATAGATATATAGAAAACCTGCATTTGTAAATAGAGAATCTTAAATCCAGAAAAACCATAAAAATTGAAAAATTAGAAAAGACCAAAAATAGTTTCACCTAGGCATGTCTTCTGTTTATCAATAACATTTACGGACTTAGAAATGTCATTCAATAATGGCACGGGTCTTTAAATGAAGCTCGAGCAGAAGTTAAAATGGATGGTTAAAACATGTCTAAATGGCTTGCTATTACTTTAGATAGCAACCCGCGCTTCATATTGGGGAAAGCACGTCGCCAATAAGACGGCTGTTCCTCCAACTGGGTGATGTTCACCTGGGCATGGATTACTTCATATCCATGTTTCCTTATTTGATGTACGTTTCAGTGCATCATTTCTTGTAAAAGAAGAGAAATCTTCTTAGTATAACAAATAGTTTTCATTCTATGATTCTTCTGAAAATTATTTGTGAGACACTTTGTGAATATGTGTTGTATGAAATTTGTTTATACTTGAATTATGCATAAAATTTGTCACTCAATCAACGACTACAAAAGCTCATGACAGTTCTTGTTTGATGAGTTGTGGGGTTAAGCTTGATTTTAGTTGAGGCTCAACTAGAATACGGGTCATTGATTGAGGGGGAGAGTGAATTCAAATTTTATATCATCAAACGGGTTTCTTGATTAATTCATGACTCTTAGAAAAGGTTTTGCAGTTAATGGGGTATTAGTTGAAGAGGATATTGCTTAAATATATCAAATGACCAAGTGTGTTAGTTGCTAGAAAGTTTAGGACATTATGTGCAATTTGCTTGTAGTATCCTAGCTTCATATAACTAGAAGGTTCATTTGTATCTCTTTGGAATCCTCGTTTAATCCCCTAGATACATTAAAACTCAAAATCTGAAAGAAGTTAGAAAACCCGATGTGTTTGATGTTCTTGAATGCTCCACTGACATTTGTATGAACTAAGTGAATGAGTTTCAAATGTTGTTTGTCTCTGCTGCATAATTGTTGTTGATATTGTGCATATGTTCTCAGGATTCGCTTAGGTAGATTGCTATAATGTTAGAATCATGTTCCTAAGATCCTGAATTAAATATTGAAATCTGTGTGAATTGCCATGTTCATGATTGCTAATTGCTCTTCATGCTAGATAGTGGTTTGACGTAGTTCCTGATTGGGGTTTGATTATAAGATGAACTTGGTATTATAATGTGGCAAGCTGCTGAAGGGTAGCTATTTAGGAATAGTGTATCTGTATGCATGTATATCTGTGTTGATATTCTTATGCAGATTCCATAGCCAAAATGAATGTGCCAGTTCCCATTCTAACCATTTAATCAGACGTTCAAATTCTATTGATTGGCTCAGAATTCACCACGACAACAACATCGGCAACAACAACAACAACACCTTTACCTCCACCACCATCATTTCAACAAAGAAGTACTTACTCGGATCTCGCCAAGAAGGGATCGACAATACTTGAGAAGATTTGTTGGTGGATGGATGATTGATGTTGACCACTGACTCATTCAGAAAAGCGGGTGATTATATCATCTGCGCAAAAAGGTCAAACTCATATGTGTCATAATAATCAAATGTGCAAAATAAGCAGTGAATCTCCCTCTTAGATTAAGGGGGAGCATAGTATGTTCTCATCATCAGAATATATTAAATCGGACACATTTTCTCCCACATTTTCTAACTTATTTAAATCAATTGGGATCACAAATCTCAAAAGGTTTGAAATTTTTGATCGGGGGAGAGAATGTGATTTAAATATGAAACCTGATGAAAATGTGATGTTTTGGACTTAAACGTTAGGCTCTCCCATATGTGCTAAACTCTTTCGTATATCGATGCACATATTGAGGGGGAGCGAATGGACAAAAAGGATTTGGCATAGCATGAGATCGTGACTCAGACTTAACCAATGAATTGACGAAACATATACTGTCATGAATCGAAAGGACATATCCTGGCCGGGTAATAATTTCAAGCTAGTCTAACTAGTGATGTAAGCGTGTCTCGAAAAGGATGTGTCTGAGTAGAGTGTACCGTTTCGAGAAACTTTCTATGGACTTGACCAGGACGGGTAATAATTTCAAGCTGGTCTAACCAGTGATGTAAGCGTGTCTCGAATCGGTCATGTTCACTGAAAGTTGATCAATTCAAAAAGTGCGAGCTCTACCTAACATGTGCAAATTTATAAAACAATTATTCGAGCACATGTTGAGGGGGAGCATTTGAAAAATATAAAACTCTCAAGTGTTTGCAAAAATGTGTTTCAGAATCATGAACACTTTGAGAGATTTTTCAAGGATTTGGTTTTATGGCAATCGTGGAAGAATACCAAAGACTGACCATTTTAATTAATGCATGGAGTTATAAGGATGGTTAGGATAGGCTCAAGTTCCCACGATCCCGCCAGAGCCGGAAGGATCTACCCAGGGATAATCCACTAGTTAGTGTAGAAGTCCTTAGGTATGATTAAAAAGGAGAAAAGTGGATAAGGGAAGAGTGCCGACTGAGATGGAGCTAACACTGGAATAAACCCAACAAGGTGTTAGTTATGAAGTCTCGGTAAGCACTGAAGGGGTTGAAGAATGAAAAAGAATTGTAAAGATAAAGGGTGAAAAGAAATAGCCCTCCTTACAACTTAGGCAGAAACTGGGTCAATACATATGCTGTCAGAATCACTTAGTTGATTGCTGGCATTGAAGACAAAGTATCATGGACCCAGTGATACGCTGCACAACCCTCCCTAGCCACTCAAGGTCCCTCAAAGGATTCTTGTTTCAATTGTCACGGAGTTCAATACATTTCTATCGTCTCTCTCACTCCGAGTTAGATGATATTGAAAAGGTGGCAGTCCTCTCCAGCCTCCGCACACTAAATCAAAACGCACAATTGAGTCTAGAGCCACGAGATGCATAATAAGATCTCATAGGGACACGAATTATTTCTACACTGGTTGTTCAACATTAAGGACACTAGTTGTAAACTTATGAGTCCTACGCAGATCTTAGCAATCTGCCAGAACATTTATGAGGGAATTTACTAATGTAATTCTCAATGATTGAATGGAGATTCCTGCCAGGGTCAATATCAAGCAGCCCTGAAAGCAGGTCACTTCGGTAATTCTTTATGGATTACGCTTAGTGGTCATGGCGGTTTCAAACGGTCTACAGTCGTGGAGTGATCTCCAGCGACTAACCTAATCGTTGATGTGCTACGGTTCGATCTTAAAAAGCCCTCTGTGGGTTTTCGATTAGGAACGGTCTTGGTAAGGATTAGAGAGAGTTTTCACACTATGCTGTTAACAATCTCGAAGTCCGAACCTGTAAGTACCGGTCGATTTGTTGCTAACTGTCGTATGCAGGAACTTCTGGCGATTGTAGCTGATTGCTGTTGCAGCTGTTTGTGGTTGTAGCTGATTGAATGCTGTAGCTGGTTGCTGTTGTAGCTGGTTGCAGAAAAGATGCCAATCCTCTACCACATGATCACACTACATCATCATTGGAATTCTACATAGTCATGATCAACCTAAAGACCTTCAACACGGCTTCTGCTTACTCTGATGTTGAAGATCATGACACCAAATGGTGTGAGCATGTCGGTTCAAAGAATAACACATCACATTGAAACATACTGCTGAATGATGACATGAAGACAAAAGTTGGATGATAAATTCGAAGAATTCTCAAAGATCATCCAAGATAGAAGAACAGTCATCAAAAGATCACTGCTAAAGACACAAAGTTTCAAGACGTTGAAGAATCGAAGACTACGAGCTATGAAGTCAAGATCAAAAGATCAAATGCTAGAATTCGAAATATTATTTCCGGGGTGACCTCCCTTAGGGGGAGATTGTTAGGAATATAAATATTCATATGAAGGTTCGGTCACCCCGAGTATCTATTTAGCATATCACATAGCTCGTAGGCTTATTTATATAAGCTTAGTAGTATTAGTAATATTAGTATTATCTTAGTCGTATTTATATTTGTGGAGTGGGTCGGGGCTTTCCCCACTGTCAGCTCACTCCACAGCCCACTAGGGGCACCAATATGTAGAAGTATAAATACCCCTTCCCACACTTGGGAAGGGTTGGAACTCTTGTAACCTTTCACATAGTTAATCTAATATTCACAAGTTTTCCCAACTCTCTCTCTCTAGTTCATCTCATCTTACTAACTCATCTACCATGGATCTAATCTTCCATAACCCAAGACCACCCGAATCATCCACACAATCAAGATGGTTATTTCCTACAAAGGTTGTCGTATGTAAAAAGTTTTGTAAAAGACCATTTGCTGCTGTAATGGTAAGACCATTTTCTTAATAAATTATCAAAGACAACCTGTTACCATTACACCTTTTTACCATTACATCAGGCGCATAAAAAGAAGTAGTCTACTGGTAATTACACCAGCAATAGGGAACATGTTAAAAGACCATTTTCAACAAAGGCACATAAAAAAAAGTAGTGTACTGATTCTTATGATATGTACACTACTTGCTATTTTTTATAACTCTTATTTGAATACATATGCTACCGCTCATATATAAATAATTTCATACAGGTTTGCGACTGTCTGACGATGAGAAAAAGAATGTTTGTTTGTTCTTTATTGAACAACTTATGCGGACCAGAGGCACCACTTTGAAGCGATTTCCAGAACTACCTTATCCAGATGATACATACATGTCTGAATTTGGTAACCGGCTAATCTTTGATGAGAGAGATTATAACCCATCAGAGTTACATGCTGAATATGAAACACTATATGCCGCGTTAACCATGGAACAGAGAAAAGTATATGACACCATCATGAGTTCCGTCCAACACGGAAGAGGAGGCACTTTCTTTGTATACGGCTACGGAGGAACTGGCAAGACATTTTTATGGAAAACGCTTGCTGCCGGTATTAGAAGACATGGTGACATAGTCATAAACGTTGCGTCAAGTGGTATTGCATCTTTATTGATGTCAGGTGGACGTACTGCTCATTCGAGGTTCCATATTCCCATAAATATTGATGAGACTTCTACGTGCTCAATATCTCCACAAAGTGACCTGGGCCTGTTGTTGAAGAAATGCAAGCTTATTATTTGGGATGAGGCTCCCATGACAAATAAGCTGTGTTTCGAGGCTTTGGATAGGTCTTTGAGAGATGTCTTGCGAAAGAACAGGTATGACACTTGTGATACGCCATTTGGTAACATGACTGTAGTATTTGGCGGTGATTTTAGGCAGGTGCTTCCCGTTATTCCAAAAGGTTCCCGGCAAGACATTGTAAGTGCATCTTTAAAACAATCGTACTTGTGGGATCATTGCACCGTCTTAAAATTAACCGCCAACATGCGCCTAACTGTTGGATCACGGCCTGAAGACGTAACTGAGATAAAGGAATTTGCGGATTGGATATTGAAAGTAGGAGATGGAGAGATTGGAGGACCACATGACGGAGAGGTTTTGATAGATATACCAGACGATATTTAATACATGAAACTGATGATTCGGTACAATCTGTTATTGATTTCACTTACCCAAAACTTTTGGATAACATTGATGATCCGTCCTACTTCCAAGAAAAGGCCATTCTTGCTCCGACAAATGAAGTGGTTGATACTATTAACGATCATTTGCTTAAGACGTTTCCTGGTGAGGAAATGGTTTATCTTAGTTGTGACAACATAGATAAAACTGAACGTGGTGGTGCTATAGATCAATCCGTTTTTTCACCGGAATTTATCAACGGATTAAAATTTTCGGGTGTTCCAAACCATAGGCTTGTATTGAAGGTGGGTGTCCCAATAATGTTGCTGAGAAACCTTAATCAATCACAAGGTTTATGTAATGGGACAAGGCTTCAAGTCACTAAATTAACACGAACTTCTATTCAAGCTAAAATAATTAACGGAACACATTTTAGGAATTCGGTTATCCTTCCAAGGTTGAAAATTACTCCGTCGGACAAACGTTTACCCCTAAAGATCGTGCGCAAGCAATTTCCTGTGTCAGTTTCATTCGCCATGACGATAAACAAGAGTCAAGGGCAATCACTTTCGAAAGTTGGTTTATACCTACCACGTCCTGTTTTCACACATGGACAATTATATGTGGCTCTTTCACGCGTCAAAAGCAAAAAGGGTTTGAAGGTTGTCATTTCTGATGCCGATGGTAATTTATCAAAGACTACTACAAATGTAGTCTACAAAGAGGTTCTACACGGCCTATGATCAAGTTTCAAGAGGTATGTAAGCATATTCTTATCATATGATATGCCGTTCTTTTGTACATGTTTTATCAATCACACAAAATTTTAACTTACACCTTATTTTTATACCTTATCAGGTGGTCACGAAATGCTCCATGGCTTATCACAAGTTTACTTCCAACTACATACATTTGTTTTGTAAACACGATCATGATTAGAGGCTACGTGCATGGACGTTTATTACACTATTAGTTACAAGCATTGTACTCAATACTTTCATTGACTTTATTACTTCATATTCGTGGCGAATAAATGATTTACTTTGTTTACTTATTTTTTTTACTTCTTTTATTTATACACTATTTTTTTATTCTTTATACAATATCTCTTCTAAAAACCCGTGGATTCCACGGGTCTTATAAGCTAGTATGTAAATATACATGTAGATATCACATGAATTCTTCTGAAGTCGCTGTTTTAAAGTGATGGTACACTTATGCTTGGGTCTCACTTGGGCTCAAATCACCGGCCCATTGATTGCACGTTCCTCTCAATCAGTCAATCTTATCCAATAAGGAACATGACGTGCAGCTTTAGAATGGGTAAGTTTCACATCTTTTACTATATAACAAGAGAAAGTACGAAAATTAATTCTCTTATTTATTAACAAGAGAGTTTAAATTTTAAATCGAGCCTCCTGATTGGTTGATACAAGACAAAACAAAATTAGTTTAGTCAAATTTTTAAAAATATTGGTGGAGAAAAAAATAAAAATACGCATGGTCTTGCGATCTTTTTATTTATTTATTTATTTATTTAATTTCGAACTTAATTGTAAATAAATATTATATTTTGATTGTTTTATAAAATTTATAATCAACTCTTAAACTTTTAACAAAAGACTAATTAAAAATATAATTTTATGAATGTAAGTGTAAACTCCTCAATGTTCATAATTTTTTTTAAAAATTTATTTATTTAACAAAAACCCTACACTTTAGATTTTTTATAAACAACAACTACTACTACTACTATTATAATAATAATAATAATAATAATAATAATAATAATAATAATAATAATAATAATAATAATAATAATAATAATAATAAAGTGATGTTAATATAAATAATAATAATAATAATAATAATAATAATAATAATTGTAATACTAAAAGCACCACCAACGTACGCCTACACGTTATTGAGCATATGTATGAGATTAAGTATAACAAATATAAACATTTAAATTTAATGAATTTGAATTATGTTAAAATTCAAATTAAACTACTCAAATAATAAAATTATTGAAAAAATTGATCATATTTTCAAAACTGAGGAAATATAGTTGAAATATTATTATTAGTTATAGTCATTGTTCGAACCTAATCCGCGTTTAATAACATGTGCGTACACGGGTTAAAATTAAAATACTAAATAACGATAAATAATTTAATTGTATTACCAAAATCTGTAAATGCACGAGATTTTAAGTATGAAAATGATATCACGACTTATAAGTACTCACAAAACAAATTTGTTTAAAATATAATTATTAGTTGTATTTATAGTCTGAACCCCTTGCATGTGATAACACATGTACAAAACATTAAACAGTGTCAAATGCTTATATGCACGTATATTATACTACAATTTTAAAATAATTTTGATTAATGTGTAAATTAAAACCCGTGCTTAATATGGTAACAAATAAGTTTTTAAGAAAGAGAAATAACCACAAGTCCTACAATAACAACGACATAAACAATACTACCAAAGCTAGATATAAGAAGGTAAAACTTAGAAAAAATGGAATGCTTCTAGATAACTAGGAGTCCAAAATATGTTTTCAATTTCATGTCTAACAGTGCAAGACAACAACTACTAGTTGTATTTTGAGGCACATTTACTAACAAACCAATAAAACACTGGCACGTAAGATTATGCATAAATTAGTTTTACTGTTAGGCCTTCAATCGTTTATCTATTAAACTGTTTAGAAAAATGCTTGCGTGTTATTTTATGTGATTAGGACAATTTGATAGACATATGCATATAAAATATGCAGCTTAATTCGAACTAATTTTCATCTATGTCTCTTGGGTAAGTTTTGGATCATGCTCATGCACGCTGATGAAAGTTCTGTAATTAAGTTTAAAGCTTGCATCAATGTCGATCTCTTTACACAAGCCATAATAAATTGGTTAGCGTAAACTTGGAGCAAATACGATAGTGAAGTTTGCATCAATGTCTGCTTTCGGGTCAAAAATGAATAAAGCAATACATTTATTTGGTATTGGTCACCAAAACTTGAACAATAAATGTTTGTGTTATTTGATTTCGACTGCAACAACTTTTAGTTTAATAACTATTAACTGGAGAAAAAAACTCTATGAAGTATTGAAGTAACGTGAACGTTTTAAGAAAGAGGAGGGCTATATTTGTTCGAGTTTAAGTGACGACATATTTAAACTTCATGAATTAATCAGTCAAAAGGTTAAAAATCAATCATGATTAACAAATGAGAAAAGGAAAAAAAGTTGTAGCAGCTGGAATTAGAATTGATTAAAAATATTTACTCCTTTATCTCATTTGGTTTTAGAGTTATCCGAGAGTAATAAACCGTGGACCGGACCAAATCGAGGATCTGGGCCAGACCGGACCGAACATATTTTGGCCTGGTCTTCGGTCCACTATTTTCCTTATATTCGGTCATCGGTCTGGTCCGGTCTGGTTTGGTCTTACGGACAACTGGCCTATGCTTTGGTGGACCTGACCAACGAAACGGACCGACCTGGACTTGGACCGCACATTTCGGTCCGGTTGTTTTGAGCTGAATCAGTTTTCGGTCTAGTCCGATTTTGATCGATCCGGTCCGGTTTCGGACCGTGCTCAGGTGTCACGTGCTAGTTTAAGAAATGCTCAGTTTGACCTATGTGGTACGTAGATGCCCATAAAAGCTAATCCTAAATGGTCGGAAAGCTTTTGACCTTGTGATTTTGTCGTTGGATCTACACCTTCTTTCAGACAGACTCCAAAGAATAAAAACAGATCTGGATATACGCTTTTTTTATTTGATATGCTTAAACTATAAATTAACAAATAGACACGTATTCTTAAAATGATTCAAGCATCATTACTGGTGATTAGCAACAATAGAGGTATATAACAAATTCTTTACATTTTAGTTTGAACAATTAGGGGTGGCAATTTCTGATCAGACACGAAACTCGACCTAAAACCGACACGAAAATTAACAGGTTCAGGTTGAGTCTAAATAGATTCCCGGTCGGGTTTGGGTTGACCCATCTAACCTGTTAATAAACAGGTCAGGTTCGGGTTAAGAATAAATTAAGCGGGTCGACCTACCAACCTGTTTAAGATTTTTTTTCTTGAATTACAAATTATTCATATTTTATTATATGGGTTAAATGGGTCAACTTGCAAACCCGGTTAACCTATTTAACTCGTGTAATGTGCCAACTTTTGTATATAAAATAGGTTAAATGGGTCAACCCGAAACCCGTTTAACCTATTCAACCCATGTAACCTATTTAACCCGCCAACCCAAGTATATAAATGGGTTAAATGGGTCAGGTTTGGGTTGGAGTTTTCTGACCCGCTAACCTGTCAACCCGAACCCGCCAACCCGAACCCGACCCGAATTGCTACCCCTACAGAACAATGTACAATAATGCCACCAATAACCACTAACTAACCATTTCTTTCTATATCTCAAACATAATTATAATTCATTTGTATTAATCATAATACCAAAAGGTACGGTGTTTGTTGGTTATCATGTCTTAATGTTTTTAAAAATTAGTTGTTAACGACAACACTAACAACGACGACTGCTATTAGCATTTGTCATAAAGTTAGATCTATCGCTAGAGGAATTTGAGTAACTTATAAAAATACCAGCTTATTCAATATTTTATTTAAGGTACAATCAGGGACGGAAACAGGACAAAATATGACCGGGTGCACAAAAAAAAAAAAAAAAAATTAAACACTAATACTAGAAACGTATTTCAATGGACCGGGTGCATTTAAAATGACTTAAGAAAAAATCGATGTTTTTTTCAAAAATTAACATTACATTGAAAAAATCCATGAGATGCCCAGGCACCCTCTACAACCTACTTGTATCAGTAGTAGCACCACTATAGTAGGTGCGGACTCCTTAAGAAAAGAGAAGAGAAACAGATGATTTTAGACAAAACTATGACTTTCATTGATAATCTATTCGGTATATAAATAGCCGAATAATAACTTGTAACCCAAGACAAATATTCTGAAACAAAGACATTCCTAATATGACTCAAAGACTTTCCTAAAAACATATAAATAAATATAGATAAATATGGAGATAAATCCTAGCCCATAACAAACGAGTCTTGCCACTTTGGTGCCTTCTTGATCCTCTTGCCACGACCCAAAGGTTCTGCTAAGGGCGTATCATTCCCTCCATCTTCAAAAACAACCTTGTCCTCAAGGTTATACGCAGGATATGCAGCTTTGAAATCATTCAACCATTCCCACGTCGCTTCTTCAGGAGACCGACTTGTCCATTGAACCAGCACTTGTTCCCCTATTTGACCATTCCGTAACACCTTTCGAGAGTCACAAATCCTTACAGGTTGCTCCATTGGTTGCTCATCCACGAAATCTTCTGGCAAGGGTGCTACCATTTCACTTCCATTTCCTGTAAAAGATTTGAGAATAGACACATGGAAAACTGGATGTATCTTACTAGACTCAGGTAACGCCAAACGGTAAGCCACCTTTCCCACACGAGCTTCCACCTTGTAAGGTCCATAATAACGCTTTGCCAGCTTATTTGAGAGTCGCCTGGCAAGAGTAATTTGCCGGTATGGTTGAAGCTTAACAAGTACCATATCCCCTACATTAAACTCGACATCCCGCCTTTTGCGATTAGCCTTGACTTCCATTCTTTGTTTAGCAGCTAACAAGCTGTCCTTGAGTTGCCTCAATAACCCATCTCGTTCCACAAGTAAATCATCCACAGCTGCTACCTTTGAAGACCCAGGTGGATATGGAATCATTGTCAATGGCAACCTTCCATACAACGCCTGGAAAGGTGACATCTTAATGCTACTATGATAACTAGAATTATAACAATATTCTGCCCATGGTAAATACCGAACCCATTGTTGCGGACGGTGACTAACCGTGGCTCGTAAATACTGCTCTAAACAACGATTCACGACTTCCGTTTGCCCATCCGTCTGAGGATGATACGCGGTACTATGATTCAACTGTGTACCGCTAAAGTGAAATAACTGCTTCCAAAAAGCACTTACAAAAATAGGATCACGATCAGATACAATGGTTTTTGGTATCCCATGATGTTTAACCACGATGTCCAGAAACACCTCGGCTACCTTATGTGCATTAAAACTAGTAGGCAATGACCCAAAATGAGCATACTTCGTTAAACGATCGACCACCACCAAAATAACAGTAATACCTCGAAACGCTGGTAATCCCATAATAAAGTCCATTGACACATCTTCCCATACGGCGTTTGGTGTCGGAAGAGGCTGTAGATAACCACCCGGCGCGTCCATAGAATACTTGGTTTGTTGACATACCAAGCATTGCTTAATGAATTCTTCGACCGATTTACGCATTCCCTTCCAGAAAAACAAGGCCGACAACGCAACCAACGTCTTCTTGATTCCCCCATGCCCAGCGCTAGGAGTGACATGGAACTCTCGTAACAATAATGTCTTAAGCTTCGAATCCTGCCCAATATAGTAACGGTTGTTGTAAATGATAAGTCCATTCTCACGTCTAAACCCACTAAGTACCTCACCATTGTTCAATTTTTGATGTAACTCAAGTAACTCAGTTAATGTGCCATTCTCCTCTTGCAAGTCCCCAATGAAACCTATCAATGGCTGACTAAGAATCATGAAGGCTGATGTCACCTGCTCGGCCTCCTCAAACGCCCGGGAGAGAGCATCCGCAGCTTGATTAGTTACCCCAGACTTATATTCAATATCAAAATCAAACCCCAATAACTTTCTTACATACTTTTGCTGGAGCGGCGTTTGAATTACTTGTTGCATTAATTCTTTAATACTTTTATGGTCTGTGCGGATAGTAAACCGTCGTCCCAGCAAATATTGGCGCCATTTATACACGGCCTCCACGATAGCAAACAACTCCTTTTGGTAAGTACCAGCCACCCGCATACGCGGCCCTAATTTACGACTAAAATAACTAATTGGCTTGTTTCCCTGCATCAAAACCGCGCCAATTCCATCTCCCGATGCATCCGCCTCCACTACAAACACTTGGTCAAAATTTGGAAGACATAAAACAGGAGCGTTAGACAATTGTTGCTTAAGTGTTTCAAAAGCATGAGCTTCTGTCTCACCCCACTTAAATCCATCATGTTTCAGTAATCCAGTTAAAGGTGCCGCAAGCGAGGCATACCCCCGAATAAACCGTCGATAATAGCCCGCAAGCCCTAAGAATCCCCGAACCTGCCTTTGATTTTTAGGGATCGGCCATTCACGCACTGCCGATATCTTCTTTGGATCCATTTGTACCCCACGAGCTGAAATAATATGTCCCAAGTACTCTAGTTCCCCAGCACCAAAAACACATTTAGAACGTTTCACATAAAATTGGTGTTCCTGTAAACACCGATAAACACACTCCAAGTGTTCCAAATGCGAGCTAAGGGTTGTACTATAAACTAGGATGTCATCAAAAAATACAATCACGAATTTACGCAAGTAGGGAGAAAACAACCTATTCATAGTCGCTTGAAATGTTGAAGGCGCATTGGTAAGTCCAAATGGCATGACTAAAAATTCATAATGCCCGTCATGTGTTCGAAAAGCCGTCTTGTACACGTCCCGTTCGTGTACCCGAATCTGATGGTAACCTGCGCGTAAATCTAATTTAGTAAAAATACTAGCCCCACCTAACTCATCGAACATCTCGTCTGCCGTAGGGATTGGAAACTTATCCTTCACTGTGATCGAATTCAGAGCGCGATAATCCACACAAAAACGGTAGCTCCCATCCTTCTTTTTGACAAGTAAAACAGGTGAAGAAAAAGGACTATGACTAAAGCGAATAATTCCTTGGCTCAACATTTCCATTACTAACCGTTCCATCTCACCCTTCTGATAATGTGGATAACGGTAGGGACGTACGTTCACCGGTTTAGTGTTTGGTAACAAATGAATTCTATGATCCACTAAGCGGTTAGGTGGTAGACATGTTGGTTCCTGAAACAAGGCATCAAACCGGGCCAAAAGTTGATCAAGCTCAGCTTGTCCAGAGGACGTGGGTAACGCGGAGTTGGCCTGATCAATGTCGCCCTGCAAAGCATAACCATGACATTCATAAATGCCATATACATCCTCCATACCCAACAATGCCTGCATGTGGTGGAGGCTAATTTTCTTCATTCTGAGGGACTCGTCACCCGTCAATGTATAAGTAGTTCCCGAAAGAGTGAATTCCATTATTTGATGCACGTAGTCATGAGTAACCTTTCCCAATGTCTGTAACCATTGAATACCCAAAACCACATCAAGACCTTTCATAGGTAAGACATATAAGTCGACCTCCATCTCAAACCCTTGCATGTGAAGAGGCACACGCGAGCAAACATTCTCACACAATAGCGACGCCCCGCTACCAATATACACCTTAAAAGCCTTGATCGCCCGAAGTGGTAGACGCAATCGCTCGGCCACATCCGACTGCACAAAATTGTGAGTGCTACCGTTATCAATGAGTACATGCACCTCAGTAGCACCAATCTTTCCCCATAATTGAAGAGAACGGGGACTGCCCTGACCCACCAACGAGTTGAGAATAGAGATATCGCCACTCTCGATTGCATCATTTCCTTCCGCGGTTGCTTCCTCACTTACATCCCCATCATCATCTGTCATGAGTAACAAAAACTTACCAGGACACTTATGGCCTCTCGTCCACCTATTGTCACAATTGAAACACAACCCTTTACTCAAACGTTCTTGTCGTTCCGCGGGTGAAATCCATTTGATAGCCAAAGGTTTAGAATTTGCGTTGGCTGTGGGTTGCGTTGGATTTGGGGTCGGTAACAAGGCCTGCTTACTAATGTTGGCTGAGATTGACGTAACCCCAGGACGCGGAATTGATTGACGTTGCCCTCCAGAAGTTGCCACAGCCTTGTTTGCAGTCATAGAAACTGATGTGACCTGGTCATCCAGGCGCGCTTCAGTAATACGCGCTAAGGCAAACGCGTCACCAAGCGTTGTGGGCTTGGATACCAACAATTCACGTTGAAGATGTAGCTTAAGCCCCGAGATATAAAAAGATATGAGCAATGATTCGGGTATATTAGTAACCCGATTCATCAATTTTTCAAAGTCCCGTTGATAATCTTCCACGGTACCAAGTTGTAACAACTTCGACAAGGCTCCTTGCGGGTCATCATACTTGGATGGTCCAAAACGATCTTTAACACTCTCCACAAACCGATCCCAATCTGTAATCAAACCATTCCGTGTCATCCACCGAAACCATTCCGCAGCCGCCCCCTCCAAATTAAAACCCACAATCCTTAGCCTCTGATTAACAGGTGTGTTCAGGAGAGCAAAATACTCCGTGATGGCAAAGATCCAACTATCCGGATCCTCTCCCGAAAATTTAGGAACATCCAGGCGCATGGATCTTGGCAATAAAGCCCCTGGATCTCCACCCCCGCCTAGACGCCCTTGCATCTGCCCTAGTGCAGCCTGCAATTCTGCACGTAAGGTATCAAATTGCAACTGGAATGTTGTCGCCGTCTGCTGCACCAGATCCTGTTGCTCTTTAAGTAACCTTCGAATCGTTACTTCATCCATGGCTATGAGTACAATGAAAGCACCAATGATACAACCTACTTGTATCAGTAGTAGCACCACTATAGTAGGTGCGGACTCCTTAAGAAAAGAGAAGAGAAACAGATGATTTTAGACAAAACTATGACTTTCATTGATAATCTATTCGGTATATAAATAGCCGAATAATAACTTGTAACCCAAGACAAATATTCTGAAACAAAGACATTCCTAATATGACTCAAAGACTTTCCTAAAAACATATAAATAAATATAGATAAATATGGAGATAAATCCTAGCCCATAACAAACGAGTCTTGCCACTTTGGTGCCTTCTTGATCCTCTTGCCACGACCCAAAAATTCTGCTAAGGGCGTATTAACATTACATTGAAACAATCCATGAGATGCCCAGGCACCCTCGAGAACCCCCTGGGTACAATAAATCTGATATAGATTTTCTTTTAGCAAATATAAGCATCACACACATTAAGGAATTGATAAACGATTAAGGCTGCCTAAAAGTGGAAGTTGGATCGAGTCACTGCACACTATGGTCGGTCAACATTGCCAAATCATTTACACCATCATTGCCTTTAATGTAACTTTAATGCTTTTGATACATGATTAGTTTATGATTACAAATTATCATCACCTTTTCAAGATTGAAAATAAAAACATTTCAATAAAAATTTGTCTTTCGCTTTTGCTGTATATGTTTTGGTCAAATCTTCCAAAACTAGCTTGTCTACGACTCAGAGGCATAGCTGGGCTAGCGGAAGCCCTGTGCAAAACCGCTTAGATGATCTTAACATTACAATTAAAAATATATTGTAACGATCCAGCTTTAACTTTTATGAGTTTTTCATCTTTCTCGCCCACTTGAAGTAAAATTTAACAAATATTTAAAACAAAATTTCATATATAGTCAACATTTCGATGTTAGGTATATATTTTAAGGCCTCTAACACTTGGAGGCCGGTAGCACACATCACACATCCTCATTTACAGCTATATGGCTTGGGTCGTTGTAAAGTGTAAACTTTTAATAACTTAAACTTTCAGCTTCTTTAAAGAAAGATAAAAATTTTAGTGTCTGGTTATCAAAACTGATTTTGCCTATCTAATAATCCTTTGACTAGATGAACAACTTTGTAAAGCAGTTAAAGAATTGTTTATTTCCTTTTGTTTTTAAGCACTTTATAAGTACTTACTTATAAACAGACGCATAAACAAAACCAAATATAAAAGCAATCCATAATCTGAATACAAAAATATGAAATGTAACTATTTAGAACCCAAGTTGGACATATGCATATCCATAATGAAATGCTGAGAAACAACTTGTTGCATGATAGAAATTAGCACCGAAATATATTGAAAATATTTATTCTGTTGAATATAAACAAATTTAATTTGATGAAAGATATGATGTGATCGAAATGAACTTGATCAATTATATAGTGGCTCCACAAACACATGATGATAGTCGTTTATTGTATAATACAGCAAATTGTATTCCTCAAACAAGAAAATCTGGGACCTCCACCTCTTAATGATATTTGATGAAGAAGTCACTCTTTTAATTTTAATATAATGTGAATAAAAACAATATTTCTTTATAATATAATATCACAAATGTTAAACATATAACAAATGTCTTTTTCTGGTATTATAACTTTAAATATCCTATATATGGGTTCTATCTTTAACAATGTCTTTAGTGGCCAACACAAATCCCAGAAACCTTATTTTTTTAAGCTAATACTGTATCTTAGGTATCAATTTGTTTATTTACTTGTTATGTGCTCATGCATATAATCAAAACAAATTTAGTGATTCTTTTTTTGTAACTACAAGATAAATTATACATAAACATATAGCAATAAAGATTATTATATACACCACTTAAGGAAATAAGTATATAATATTGTACTTTGAAACTTGATTTAAAGTATAGAATATTTGGTTTAGTTTAAGCTTGTACAATTTTATCTTCCATAGATATGGAACTCTTACAATGAGCAATAGCAGCTTGAATGGCAGCATGTAACTCTTCCATGGTACTATCACTTGTTGTGCTCATGGCTGGACTCATAGTTCCTGAAGCAAGAAGTACTCCACTATTTGCTGGAGATGTTCTCATCGAAGCTGGAGCTGTTCTCATTTCCACTGGAAAGCTACTTCTTCTAGAGCTCACAAAGTTGCCAGAAAACGAATGTGGTTGTCGATTAAACTCGTTATTATTCGACTTCTTAGCCTTTTGAAATGATAACAATGGCCTCACCATTTTCATGTACCTTTTGATGAGTTGAGCCACTTCTAGTTTGAGTTTCTTTTTTGAGTTGTTGTTTCTTTCTTTTTCATGCTCTTGATTTGCATGATGATCACTTTGTTTATCATCAAGTGAACCTTTTTTCGCTTTGGGACGGTTAAAGATTGAGAAAGATTTGGACTTTGGTCTTGTTTGATTCATGACATTCTTGTTTGGTAAGTTGAAATCTGAGAAGGTGTTCCTTTGGTGATAATGGAAGCTAGTGTTTCCAGTAGGGTTATGTTGGTCTTTTAAGATATCTTTCATGGATAGGGTAAAACTGTCCACTGAATTTGTGGACGAACGAGGCGATGCAGGAAGATGAGAGAGGAGATGAAGAGGGAGAAGGTGACCATGAAAGAAGATATCATCCGCGGGAGATAGGTCAATGGCGGTCAAGGGTTCAGATGGTGGTGTAGTGGTAGTACTATTGTAGTTGTCATTGTTAGTATTATTAAAAGTGCACTTATGACCATTTTGAGTGGATTTTTGTGGTGGATGAGGGTGGAGAGAGATGGTGAATGAGAATTCATGGGTGGGCGAAGAAGATGCTGATGGCGTTGATGTGGCAGCAGTGATTGACGGTTGAGATATGCTGTGGTCCTTGTGGATAGTTTCTTGTAGTATTGCTTCTTGTTTCTTCATGTAACTTTGCTCATTTGTTTCTATATTATCTCTCATATGGACAACTTCCATGCTTAGGCTTAATTTTAGTGTTTGATCAATATATGATCACCAATACAAAAGGGATAAGGAAAGAGAGACGTGTGTGAGTGTGTGTGTTGGCAGAGAGAATGAGAACAAGTATAGTTTGGTGCAGAATACATGAGTTTTTGTCCATATAAGAAAAGGGTGTGGTGGATTGAAGACCATGAGACAAAGGGATCTAATCAAAAATTGATCATAAAAAAACATGTTGTGTCCTTTTCAATATTACAGCTATAATAATAAGAAAATATATTACATGAAAATAACGAGTTTCATTTTCTTGTACTTTAACTAAATGGCCGGTACCGTTAAAAAAAACGGTGCTTTATTCATGACTTACATATATAGTTACATATTGTATTTGTAATTATTCAAGCACACATAGAACAGGACACCAAGTATACTGTTTGTTGTGCATCTAATCTGAGAAAAAGCAACATCTTACTTCAATAATAATCTTGTTTACGTTAAGTATCTTTGTCACAAGTTTCAATTTTGAAATCTCCTTTGAGAGGACTGTAAATCTTGTTTTCATTCTATTTTTCAATTCAATTATAGTATTTAACTTACATAGGATTTGGAGCAGTCCAACCTTCTGACACTAACACATATTCCTTTTTAAAAACGAATCTAATATTGTTTTTTACTATTTATAATGACCGTGCATCCACGGAGTTTTTTTTAATTTTTTGAATAATATATTTTATCTATTAAAAAACAAATAATTTTACTTTTGTATTTTTTTAATTATGATTCTTACTTTCGGATTGTAATTATTTATGACAGACGTAGTAAGGATTCATATATATAATTTATAAATATTTAATCACAAAACTTTATAAACCTTCTTTACTTATCGTTTCTTATGATTTTGCATTGATAATTTAGGTTAATTAATAGTTTAGTGTTATGTTTGAATATTGATGGTTGGGAGACAATAAAGAACACTAATATAAAATGTTTACCGGCTTTTGAATTTTAAATATAAATTTTTAACGTAAGGACATTTATTTTTAATTTTATATTTTTTGTTTATATTGTATGTTTGGCTAAAACTATTTTTCGCACATTTGGTTGCTATAAATCCATATCAAGAGTTTTTTTTTTTTTTTTTTTTTTTTTTTTTTTTTTTTTTTTTTTTTTTTTTTTCTCGCTATATGGCTTTAAGAAGACACAAACATGTAATGCAGAAATCTAGAATCAAAGCAATGCAATTGAAAGCTAGCTCATTGACGTCGTTGATTTCTTGAAGAGTGATTTTGATTGTCATACCTACAAAGAAGAAAAAGAAAACCCGGAGATTTTGATGAGTATAATTGAATGAGCAACTGCAGATAGCTGTAATGAATTCTATAGAATAAATAAACAGACCACTGAATTGAGTATACATAAGTTTTAATGGCCTTTTAGGAATTGTAATTGTAATACAATATAAATTCGTATTGTATTAGGAACTCTGTAGTTTTATTTTAAAATTTACATTCTAGTCCAAGAAAAAAAAATGACTTCACCTTTAGAAGCTTGTTGATTGATAATAAGTTACAAAATCATAAGCCCATAGTACGTACGAATTACTAACTTCAGTTTTTGGTAATGGTCCATTTGGGGGAGAGCAAGGTCTAGTTCGGTATCAAAGTGATGTAATGATCACCTTATGGGCAATGATCCCAATACTACACCGCTACAGTTTAGTGCTGAAATTGCACTCTCCGCCTACAAAATCAAGTGATTTTCAAGTGTTTTTTTAATAAGGTTGTAGCAATCAACGTTTCATTTAAACCTAAACAAACAATAAAAAAACAACACCATTGATAAAGAATCCATTAAATTAAACTATTACCATTCAACATTCATCAACCATTATAAAAACCATCCAACTTCGTCACCAAGTTACATCGTTTTAGTCAAAATCACCAAAAAAAATAATGTGCATAATAAGACGGTCATGTTCATAGCACTCGACTTTTGAAAGATACGGGTTAAAACCACGATCAACCACTTGATTTTTGAAGCACTAATCATCTCGCCCTCTTGATTGCTCCAGAGTGCGGCAACAGAGATGTTGAGTGGACAATCATCATTTGGTTCTACATCACAAACATATAAACATAGGCTAAATCATTTTTTTTTTTTTTTTTTTTTTTTTTTTTTTTTGTGAAAGGTGAAATATTATTAATCACAAAAAGTACAAAAGACTCTTTTCAACACACATGCACATATCCCATGCTGTTTTCACAGAGTCAATCACAAATAAGCTGACAAACAACCAGCATTCTTCTAAACATCAATACTGTACATGTATGACCAAAACTAATACACACACCATACTAAATATTACATCTTCATTTATGTTCTGCTTTTGGCCTTTTTGATCTGCACATTCCATTTCTCTTCAACAGCCTTGACAGAAGCAGTATCTTTTACAACAAAATTCATTATTCTCAATTTGATGCTATCCATAGCATTCTGCACCAAAGTTTCCACTGTTCTCTCACAGTTTTGAAATATCCTTGTGTTTTTCTCTTGCCACACAAAGTATATAGCTGCTCCCAGCACCAATCTCCTAATTATACTCCATATGTTTCTGTTGGCTTTCAATGATGAGAACTCTTCTATAATATTTTCCCAATTGAATGAAAACTGTTTGTCAATTAGTTTCTGCAACTCATTCCACACTTTGTTGGTATAAGGGCACATGAAAACAAATGCTCATGGGAATCAAGGCATTGTTTGCAGAAAACACACTTCATATCTCCATTTGGCTTCCATACTGCAAATCTATCTTGTGTCATAAGCCTTCCTTGAATTGCCATCCAAAGGACAAAAGAATGTTTAGGTATACTCTGTGGAAACCAAACCAAAGCATTCCATAACACTTTATTACCATTGCAGCATAAATCCTTCCAGACCACTTTTGTTGCAAATTCTGTTCTGTGCCCAGTGTTGGTAATCCATTCAGCTTTATCCATAGTTTCATTGAACAGGGTAGGGACTTGTACATTAATAAGGTTAGGAAATTTGACCAACCACTCCTCAAGCCAACACCAGGGACCATTATTGATCAACTTGTCAACTGTGCAGTCACTCTTAAACCTTGCATTATAAATCTCTGATAACGCTCATTTCGTACATGTTTTAGTCGCGTTATTTCTATGTTTGTGCATTGTATTTGGTTGTGTTTGTGAACATATTATGCGAAAAAGGTACAAAAAATATATTAAGGTTTAGGTACAATCAAGTCTAAGGGAATAGCTCGAAAGATGGGGAAAAGTCGTTAAATCAAGAGCTTATGCACAACGAAAGATTCTACTCATAATAAAGACCTCGGGAAGATCATCAAAGATAAAGAATCAAGTTACAAAGATTTTCGAGCTCAAGAAAAGATCAAGTGTTGATGAAATGAATGAGAAGTTACATGCAAAGTTTGCTATGAATTATGGCTTGCTTCCTCAACCAAAGGTTCAAGAAATACAACTAAGGCTTAAGTTCAACCCAAGGTTCAAAACTGCCATGCCAACCTTACTCCAAACCTTGGGCTGGAATCTGAACCTCAGGTTGAGACTTCAACCTTGGGTTGCTGCAACTCTTGGCACACTTAATGACTACTTTTAATGATCTAACTCTTCATGTGGGTTGTCATTATGCTTCATTTACTTCAAGTCCAGAATTTTATGACACTTGGTGCCTAAGAAACTTGCTTGTTGGCCAAGGAGTAGTTTTCTATTAATTAGAAGCATTGGCTAGAGAGAAAAGACACATACTCATATACCAAATTTCTCATACTCTCTCAAGAAGGCTACAAAGAAGAAAATGCAGGAAGAAGTTGACTTACATTCATTATCCATCATTGTAATCATCAAAGGAATCATTGTTGATCACCTCATAATTGTTCCTAAGTCTTGTAATCATCATTACAACTTTTGTAAGACTCTTTAATCATGTTTTCAAGTGATATAATTTCTGTGATTATTACTTTGTTTGCCATGAGCGGCTAAGTGCCTTGTGCACTTGCCTAGATGATGTTTGTTACATGAATGTTGATTGATTATGACTCTATGGTTCTAATTCAATGAAAAGCTAATACTAAGATCGAATTATGCTTTCAAAGTTTTTATAAACAAAAGAGTTATCAAGTTTGGTTGATTATTAATGGTGTAATAGGTCGAAAGAGACATTGTTATTTAATCAATTGTAAACCTTTGTCTATGAAGGTGTTACCTTATGTATTGACCATTTCATATGTAACTTGGTTAAACTTAGAAAACTAAAAGTGTAGTTGTCAATTAGTTGTGAAACGATAGCGAATCAAGTGATTGTTATTTAATATTGTTTTTGTCATCTTAAAATCTTGACGAGGATTGAAAGTGTTGAAAACAAGAGGATTAGTACACCAACTAATCAAATTAGAGCACCATCTAATTTATTGATCATAATCGATTTGAACCATTGTCATAATCATATCAAGGGAATTGTGCAAACTAGTCTAGGCAAGTGTAGTTTTTAATATATTGAATTTACATCATCATCATTATTTGCTTGCTTTAGAATCATTACTAAGTCTTTGTTATAATCAAACTCACGTTACATAAAAACTAAACAAATCCTTGTGAACGACCTCGGCTTACCATATCACCTCTTGCTACACACGGACGAGTATACTTGCTCGTATGTGTTTCGTTTGAATCATTGGTAGATCGTGTTTATAAATTTAAAACTTGCACTCTCGACACACATCAAGTTTTTGGCCCAGCTGCCGGGGATTTGATCACGTTTTTGTGAGTTTTTGTTTATAATTTTTGTGCTTTGTTCTTGTTCCTAAGCTTGTTCTTTAAACGTTCTTTGAAATTTTCACCCAAGAAATCGCGGTTCAAAAGTTTCTGTGACCCCGAAAATACTCAGCCGCCCGGTTCACATCTGAACCGATCAGTTCAGAGTCTTCTGACCTACCCCAACCACCCGGTTCAAACCCAGCCGCCCGGTTCGTTTGTTCCTGACCTGTCTCAGCTTCCCGGTTCATTTTCAGCCGGCCCGGTTCATATGTTTCTGTGACCCAGACCGTTCCCAACCACCCGGTTCATTTTTGAACCGGCAGTTACTGTTAAAAAAAATATATATTTTTTAATTTTCTTTTTAGTTGATAATCTTTTTCGATTGGCTCGTTTTTCTCGTGTATGACCACTCGAACTTCTAACGAAGAATTAAGTACACCATTGTCTAACCCCGAAAGTTTATTTCGCAAAAAGAGAACCCCATTTGTTCCAAATAATCGAAGAAAACCAAGAACAGTTAACCCACCATTTGATAATCTTTCCGAAGTTCATCCGATCGTTGATCTTTTTCTAGAATTACCATTTCCAATGGCCGGTGATCGACCTATGTGGGCCACCAATAGGGTTGTAGCTCCTACACCCGCGGCCGCCATTGTTCCCGTTAATCTTGGAGATAACTTCACTATCAAAGGTCATCATCTTTCGATGATTAAAGACAATCAATTTGATGGTCGAGTTAGATCCGATCTACACAAACATATCGCCGATTTTCTTGCAATTTGTGACATGTTTCATTATGGAACTACCGAAGCAAATGCAATCCGCCTCAAACTCTTTCCATCGTCTCTCACCGGAGAAGCGAAAATTTGGTATAACGAATTAAGCCCCGGAGTGATCACAACTTGGGACCAAATGAGAGAAGCATTTGTTGGATGTTTCTTTCCACCGGCCATGTTTGATCATCTCTTAGGTGAAATTCATAGTTTCACTCAAAAGAAAGGAGAAAATCTTGTCGAAGCTTGGCTTCAAATGAAAAACATGCTCCGAAGTTGTCATGGGCATGGTTTGTCTCGTGGTAATATCATTCAAATCTTTTACCATGGTCTCGATGACACAACTCAAGGTATCCTTGATGCCGGAGAAATTTTCCTTTATAAGACCCCTAACGAAGCTTACACTTTACTAGAAGACTGGTATGTGCTTAAACACATACCTTTATTTGACCAAAACCGGACCCAAATAGACCAAAAACTAACCAATTATGCCAAATATCTCGTGTTTTTGTGTTTATGATTGTGCAGGGATGGATATTGTAAAAATGGACAAATATTGAGATTAAAAGACAAACCGAGCACGGGATTTGGAAGTAGATTTAAAGCCGAAGCCGGGAGAGAATTTTATGCTCAAAAGTCAAAGTCAGCCCTCAGAGTCTCACCAAATGACAAGAATGGCCCTTGGATTTATTTTGAAAAAGTGGCAGAATTGGTCCCTAGAATTTCAGAGTTTACACAATTGGTCCATGTATATTATTGCTAAATCCAAATTAAACCTTAAACCTTCAAAACCGGGTTTTATATATAAATCCAACCCATTTACAAACAAAACCCACAAGCCCATATTCCACAGCCCACTTCCGTTTTATTCTAACCCGAATACAATCCATAACCCAACCCCCCATAACCCGGTCAAAGCAAAGTCAAATAAATAAATAAAAAAACCCCACCCGCCTTTTTACCCTTTCCCCCAATTTACCCAGCACCTTAGAACCCCAATTCACCCCGTACAATAATTACCACAATTAAGGGTACATATGGTACTTCACCCTTGATTTTTGAGCCTGAGCACATGTCAGAGAATGTCAGAACGCGCACGGAATGCCAACGTGGACAAACTAAGCTATCTCATTGGGCGGGACACCTCATTGATTTCAATCCAAGGGCTATTGATGGATTTGATGACAAGATGATAAATGAAGTGTAACACCCGTTTCCCAGGTGTTGGGACCCCACTCTAGATGAAAATGGATAAAGACTTTATGTGATTGGTTGGTCAACAAAGTTGCGTGGAAAGTCAAACCCGATAGTCAAGCTAATAGTCAAAGTATGACTAATGTAGTAATATGAAATATGATGCATAAACTAGAAGGACCTAAGTTTCCAAATGTTAATTATGTGTTATAAGTAAGTGGTGGTTAAATGAGAAGGAATGAGACTTGAGGGACTAACTATGTCAAAGGGCCAAAGTGCCACCTAACTAATTATATCTAGGATAGCCTAGACTCTTCCTCCATTATTGAGATGGAAGGCCGGTTTTTAGAGTGATGGAAAAGAGAGGGAAATAGCAAAATGATGATCCAAGAAGAAATAGGTGAAGATCAAGTATTGTTAGTCTTCATTAGTGATAATCATCACATGTAAGTATCTATATTCTTAATGTTAATGAGGTTATTGATGATGGATTTAGTGGGTTTCATCATATGACCAAGATATGATCATATGATGATATGATGATGTAGGAAGATAGATGATTATGTTTAATGGGTTTTGTTAACCCTTGTTTATGTATTTGATTATCATGTTATTAGGTTTTGATTATTTATGAAGGATGATGATGATGATGGTTAGAAGATGTTGTTGGTGGGATTTATGTTTGTATCTTAGCTTGGATTGAAGGTAAGTAACCTCTCCTAAAACATGTATTATATGTGTATTGTCATGTATGTATTGTGGTTGTATGAAAGTATAATAGTTGGATTTAGAATGGTTGTGAGCTAGGGATGGATGGCTAGTGATTCTTGACCAAGGGTAGGTTAGCTTGTTGGACTCGGCTAGTTAAGGTATGTTATTGATTATGGATTGTGATGAATGGATGTGATTATGTGATGAAGTTGTGTATGATATGAGTGGTATATAGTAGATTAAGAGCTTTTACGTGATTATGATGCTTATGTGGAAATATGTGTATGAGATATGTTTTATGTCGGGTTACTTACTAAGCGTAAGCTTATTCTTTTAGTTGTCAATGTTTTGTAGGTTATGTGTGGCGGAATGGAAGTACTTGGACTATAGCCTAAGGATTTGGAAGCGGATTGATAGATAGATTGCAATTAGGAGCTTAGTATAGAATACCGAGCTCAAGTATAAAGTTTGTACCCCCGTTGGTCTTTCATTGATTCGTAAAGTGTAGTCGTGTGTCAAAATGTATGTCAAAGAGGTCATGACGATTTGGTAGTCATTTGATAAGTCAAAGTACGTTTTATGTGTTTCTAGTAAAAGTAAAAGGGGCGTTTGGTTAAAGTGTAAACGTACCCATTTTGGGTTGTAAACGGGTCAAGTGATCTTGGAACATGTTTATTATGTTAATATAATGATTTCTGGAAAGTTTGATGTAATTCGGAAGTGGTATAAGTGGTTTGTTGTGAAAATGGGTCAAAAGTGGTTTTTGCACAACCCGTCTAATTCTAAGAATGATTTTCAGTCTAGGATCTACTTTTAGGTCCCAGAAATCTGAACCTTAGTGTGGATCCTCCAGGATCTACTTTTAGGTTCCAATATTTGGATCTAAATGTGGATCCAGTTTTTTCTCAACTTGGTTATAAAGTTTTCTCATCTTGGTTATGAGTTAAATGTTCATCTTGGTTATGAATGTAGATTCTTATAAAGGGTCAATAGAGTAGCGGAATGTCAAGTAAAGTCAAGCGTTTCCCGTCAAATCCTAAAGTATAATTTCTGTCCAGGATCTACTTTTAGGTCCCATAAATCTGGACCTAAGTGTGGATCTTCCAGGATCTACTTTTAGGTTCCACAATCTAGACCTTAGTGTGGGTCAGTTTCGGAATGTTACTTTTTGCGAAAAAAAATTTCACGTTTTTGGTCACGTTCGGTCTCGGGGCGTTACAACTTGGTATCAAAGCTTCGGTTTAAGTGAATTAGGTTTCCATTATAGGTTGCCTAGACTTAAACCACTCGTAGATGCGTTAAATTAAGTTTGAGATAGGCGGGCTAATAGTTTGTAAGTTATAGGATGTGAATGTTGAGTTTGAAACGAACGATGTGATTGCTATATGGGTATAATGATGGGGACTTAGGGATGTTTCTTATGTGATATATGACGTGGGAGGCTTGATGTGTGAGTGATAGGATTACCGTGCACCTCGGGCTGTCTCAGTAATTATTACATGATTATGTGATTGTGTGCTATGGTAGTTTAGCGAGGTGGTGGTTTGTAGGAAATGTGACTAAAAATGAAAGTGCGTGACTTGGGTGATAGTGATGACCAAAGTATGGTCTTATGAGTAGTTATGCTTAGTGTGATGATCAATAATGAGGTATTAGAGATGGGTTTGTGGAGAGTCAAAGTATTAGGAGCGTAATAATGAACGTGTGGCAATGTTGAATGAGTGTTATAGCTTAGTGTGGTGAAGAAATGATATAAATTATTATATAATAAGTCCGTGATGAACTTAGTAAAGTTACAAAATGAGAAAAGGGCATAGGGATTGAGTAGATGATGAAGTAGAGCAAAATTTCTTAAGTACTAATAGCTATAGTGAGGTAGGCATGTATGAGGTTAAGGTATTGTCATGAAATAATTATATTACGGCAAAGGCGATTAGCTGTAATTATTAATAATGAATGAATGTGTTATAGTTGACGATCTATGTAAGGTCTACATGTGAAGGAAGCGAGTGAGACTAATAGAAGAGAGGTAAGATACGAGGACAAGAATGTGATGGACTAAAAACTTAAGAAAGAATGAGAGAAGTGTGTATGAGATAAAGGCGTTGTCTTAAAATTATCATATTACGGCTAAGGCAATTAGCTGTAATCACTATAACGAATGCATGAGCTACGGTTGGTAAAATGTGAGAAGTCTAGATGTAAATGAGTCAAGTGGACTAAAATGTAATATAAGTATGTGAAAACGATTAATGTGGGCTAAGAATGCAAGAGGTAAAGTAAAGATGTGAAAATAACTAACGCGGATTAAGGATGTAGGATAGTAGAACACGTAGAGGTGTGTAATTATAATAAGCAGGCTCATATGCTCTATGCGCTTGCATTTCACTAAAATAAATGAATGTAATTATGTGTGTGCGGTGCTTATGGCTTGGATCCACTGTTAATGTGATAAAGTGTGAATGTAATGATCCTTCGGGATGAATGTTGAATGTGGTATCCCTCGGGATGACCAAGTAAAGGAATGTTAAGAAATCCTTCGGGATGAATGTTAAAGATCCTTCGGGATGAAAAGTATTGCCTTTATCGGCAAATGGGGTTGCCTATATCCTTGGCAATAAAAATATCCCCGTAATGAATGTGTTAATGATACGGATCCAAGTTTAAAAAGGAAAATATGAAGTATAAACATGATGAAATAATAAAGTTAAAAAAAAAATGGAAATCGGAGTTGTAGTGTTATGTCGAGAGTACATAACCATGAGTTTATATTTCTTGATTTACATCGATTGGGACGCCTCTCCATGTAAATGAGGAATTATAAACGAGTGGGCTATGTGTTGCCGACACGGCACGACTAGGGTTAGAGAAGTAGAAAGCAGGAGTTTAGAGTTAGTTAGGAATTGTAAGGACTAAGATAGGAGGGTTAGAATTAGACCATGGCTTTAAGTTGAGACTTAGGAGAACCTTGATGGGACGGAGAAATTTTAATGATGATACGATGGGCCTTGTGGCGTGGTGCAAAATATGATGAATGAAAGTAATGGAATGTGAACGTATTAGCCGAGTGTGATCATGTAAAGTCAACTAGCACGAGTTTCTTAAGTATCGAGTAGTCAAAGAATGAGTATAGAGGATAAAGTGAGTGAGATAATGATGTGACGGTGATAAGGTGGATTAGAATGATGATTGGCGACGATAAGTAAGTCTGGTATTATGTAAAATCTAAGCAAGAGTTGTGTAGTATAGAAGTAAGTGGGAGTAATGGGACTAAGGATATGTGATATGCTATAGTGTGCATAGAGTTGCAAGATCATTTAGATCGTTGCACTAAATGAACTAGGAAATAAGGTGCTAAGAATGAGATGAGTTGTGAGACTAAGTTTAGGTTAGAAATAGACGAAAGATTTCGGGGACGAAATCAAAATAAGGGGGATAGAATTGTAACACCCGTTTCCCAGGTGTTGGGACCCCACTCTAGATGAAAATGGATAAAGATTTTATGTGATTGGTTGGTCAACAAAGTTGCGTGGAAAGTCAAACCCGATAGTCAAGCTAATAGTCAAAGTATGACTAATGTAGTAATATGAAATATGATGCATAAACTAGAAGGACCTAAGTTTCCAAATGTTAATTATGTGTTATAAGTAAGTGGTGGTTAAATGAGAAGGAATGAGACTTGAGGGACTAACTATGTCAAAGGGCCAAAGTGCCACCTAACTAATTATATCTAGGATAGCCTAGACTCTTCCTCCATTATTGAGATGGAAGGCCGGTTTTTAGAGTGATGGAAAAGAGAGGGAAATAGCAAAATGATGATCCAAGAAGAAATAGGTGAATATCAAGTATTGTTAGTCTTCATTAGTGATAATCATCACATGTAAGTATCTATATTCTTAATGTTAATGAGGTTATAGATGATGGATTTAGTGGGTTTCATCATATGACCAAGATATGATCATATGATGATATGATGATGTAGGAAGATAGATGATTATGTTTAATGGGTTTTGTTAACCCTTGTTTATGTATTTGATTATCATGTTATTAGGTTTTGATTATTTATGAAGGATGATGATGATGATGGTTAGAAGATGTTGTTGGTGGGATTTATGTTTGTAGCTTAGCTTGGATTGAAGGTAAGTAACTCTCCCTAAAACATGTATTATATGTGTATTGTCATGTATGTATTGTGGTTGTATGAAAGTATAATAGTTGGATTTAGAATGGTTGTGAGCTAGGGATGGATGGCTAGTGATTCTTGACCAAGGGTAGGTTAGCTTGTTGGACTTGGCTAGTTAAGGTATGTTGTTGATTATGGATTGTGATGAATGGATGTGATTATGTGATGAAGTTGTGTATTATATGAGTGGTATATAGTAGATTAAGAGCTTTTACGTGATTATGATGCTTATGTGGAAATATGTGTATGAGATATGTTTTATGTCGGGTTACTTACTAAGCGTAAGCTTATTCTTTTAGTTGTCAATGTTTTGTAGGTTATGTGTGGCGGAATGGAAGTACTTGGACTATAGCCTAAGGATTTGGAAGCGGATTGATAGATAGATTGCAATTAGGAGCTTAGTATAGAATACCGAGCTCAAGTATAAAGTTTGTACCCCCGTTGGTCTTTCATTGATTCGTAAAGTGTAGTCGTGTGTCAAAATGTATGTCAAAGAGGTCATGACGATTTGGTAGTCATTTGATAAGTCAAAGTACGTTTTATGTGTTTCTAGTAAAAGTAAAAGGGGCGTTTGGTTAAAGTGTAAACGTACCTATTTTGGGTTGTAAACGGGTCAAGTGATCTTGGAACATGTTTATTATGTTAATATAATGATTTCTGGAAAGTTTGATGTAATTCGGAAGTGGTATAAGTGGTTTGTTGTGAAAATGGGTCAAAAGTGGTTTTTGCACAACCGTCTAATTCTAAGAATGATTTTCAGTCTAGGATCTACTTTTAGGTCCCAGAAATCTGAACCTTAGTGTGGATCCTCCAGGATCTACTTTTAGGTTCCAAGATTTGGATCTAAATGTGGATCCAGTTTTTTCTCAACTTGGTTATAAAGTTTTCTCATCTTGGTTATGAGTTAAATGTTCATCTTGGTTATGAATGTAGATTCTTATAAAGGGTCAATAGAGTAGCGGAATGTCAAGTAAAGTCAAGCGTTTCCCGTCAAATCCTAAAGTATAATTTCTGTCCAGGATCTACTTTTAGGTCCCATAAATCTGGACCTAAGTGTGGATCTTCCAGGATCTACTTTTAGGTTCCACAATCTAGACCTTAGTGTGGGTCAGTTTCGGAATGTTACTTTTTGCGAAAAAAAATTTCACGTTTTTGGTCACGTTCGGTCTCGGGGCGTTACATGAAGGGCCAAGATTGAGAGTCTGGATCCTTCTCTTCGGGCTATAAATAGCTCTCCTCAGTCTCAGCTAAGAAACGTTAGATAGTTAGTGGTTAGGTTATTAGGTTTAGAAGTAGGATTAATGTAGCTTAATTTAGTTTAGTGTTACAGCTTATTGTATTTTCATATTCAGTTTCAGAATCATTGTACTCTATTCTTAGTTTTAATAAAAGTCAAAGTTTGGTCAAACTTCTTATTGGTATGTTTCAAAGTGCTTATTACTCATTCTTTTTTAGCTTAAATCAGTTTTAAAGTAATAATATTATCAGTTGGATTAGTTGTTGTTGTTTATTTCATCTTAATACTCAAAAATCCCATAAAAGTCAAAAATAGTCATAGAATAGTCAACTGCTTATTTGCTGATTTTTCAATGCTTATTTAGTTTTTCTCAGCTCAATCATGTTTTGAATTGTTAATCAATAGTAACTGTATTAGTAGTGAGAGCTTATTTCGTTTTCAAGACTTAAAACATCAAAAATCAGCATACTAAGGGGGTGTTTGGCTAAAAAGTCAAAGTGGGTCAAAAGAAGTTCTAATGTTCATGTGCACCATTTGTAAGTTTTTCTAATGCTTATATTAGCCTAGATAAGCTGTTCTATTAAAGTTTTTAGCTGTTAAGAAGGATTAGAAGGTTTTTGTTAGAATAATGCAACTTTAGATATATTACTGCCCTTATTAGCTTTTGTTAAGCTGTGGCTCGTTTGGATCTGGCTTTTAATGTTTTTAGGTGCATACTAGTAGGAAAAATGAAAATCTAAGAATTAGTAGTCTGTGGAAGAGTATTGAAAGCATTAGGTTCAAATTACCCCTATCTGCACATCAGGACATAAAAGTCCCTTTGCAGCCCTTTTCAAGCTCAGAATTAAGCTAGTAAGAGTTAGGATTAGAATCTGATTTTCCTTGTGCAAATAGCTTGTAGGGTAATGTCAATCTGTTTCAGCTTATTTTGGAATTTTGAGCTTATTCATTGGCTTATTTTCTGTCTGCAATTAGGCCCCTTAGGATTGCTAGGTCTGCTATCAGTTTTAAGTTCCCTATACCCCAGCTGTTCTTGATCTGAATTAGAGTAGCAATTGATGTTCAAATTTGGGCATTTTTGGTTCTTAAGTAGTCTGATGTACTGGCTTTTAGTATCAGCTTTTGGTTTTTCCTTAGGAGCTTTTGGCTAGCTTATAGAACAGCTTAAAGTTAGCTGTTAACTCATTGCTTCTTCTTTATATTTGCTACTGCACCAAGAGCTTTTGGGCTTATTCTGTGAGCTTTTCTGGTCTTTTTAAATTGATTTAAGCTAGAATTAGTGTTTTGATCTGTTCTTGAGCATTTGGTTAAATTTGGTACTGTTTGGCTTATTTTAGAGCTTATTGGCTACTGCTTATTTGCCTATTCTGCTTATTAGGGTTTAGAACAGTTCCCATTTTATTTTTCCTAGCTTCTGAATATCATTTTAGATTTTTCTGTCAATTTTCATATTTTTCCAAAATCAATTGCTATTTTTAATTCATTTTATTAGTTTCTTTATTTTTAAATTCATAATAAATAAAATGAAAGTAAAAAAAAATATATATATATTTTTCTTTTTCCCATAATTTTCTTTTGTCATATAGAATGTAGGAAAATTGTTTTCATGCCCGTAGGATTAGTAGTGCTTCAAATTCACTTTTTATTTTGCGCACTTACGTTTATTTTTATTAAAACACTCGTTTTTAGTTTTAACCATGTTTTAGCTTAATTGTTCTTTTAGTTATCATTTCATATGCTTTATTTGTTGATTTCTAGTGTTGATTTACTTTTCGTAGTGATAATTACCAAAATCTCACTTTTATCTCCCATTCATTGCACGATTCACGATCCCGAAATCACTAATTCCATTCAATCTTCATCGGGACAACGAACCTAGGGTTTTCACATTATTTCCATTTTGCGATTCCCTATTCCTTGAACTATAATTGTTAAACCAATTTTTGGCGCCGCTGCCGGGGAAGGTTGAAGTGAGTTCGTGATTTCCGATTATCGATTCGTGTTTTGAAGACCCTTCTCCCGGGAAGTTATCGTTTTCTTTGTGAATATTTTTCTAAAAACCCAAAAAGATTTTCTATTCAAAATTTATTTTCCTTTTTCTTTTGTGATTTTCCATGTTTCTAAAATTTAAAAATCCAAAAATATTCTTCTTAATCCTCTTATCCGTTTGATTCTTTATCTCTTACCCTCTATCTGTTTAATTCTTCTTCTCTATGTCTTCATCTTACCATTATGGTTGCCAATGGTGTGGAGGTCCTCATAATGGTGGGAATAGTCCCGGTTGTACCATGGTGGAATCGGGAAACGGATTTGTCTATGACCAAAATCCTTATTCTTACCATGAAACAACCGACTTTTTCATCCAGCCCCCACAACATCAGATGGAGACATACTCGTGTGAGTTTTGTGGAGGTAGTCCTCACCCGGGTTTTGATTGTCAAACAGGGAACACGTTTGTCTATGAACAAGTTCCATGTAATCAAAACTTCGGGTATGACCATTATCCACATAATTCACCGAATCAGTCACAACAATCATACTGTTGTGAGTATTGTGGAGGTCCCCATTATGGTTTTGATTGTCAAACCGAGAACATGCACTATGAGCAAATTCCTTATAACGATCATGACTCATCCGGTTTTGACCAACCTTCACAATACACAACCCCTCAGGACCTTTTTCTTCAAAGGTTGTTAACTACTAGAGCTGAATTGTTTACTCAAACGATGATTGTTCAAAATGAATTCAACATGAACCTTCAAATTGCAATAAACCATCTTAAGGAGTTGATTCTTAGAAGACAAAATCCTCCCATTAACTTGTTATACTCAGAAGAGAGTGATGAGGAGGAAGAAGAGAACTCAAAGATCAATCCACTTATTGAAGACCCTTCAGATACCTTTTTAATGGGGGACAAGGAAGTCGAAGTCACCCCTCTTGAGGATGTTAATGACCTTGTTCCAATCCCAAGGGTATCCGAGGAACCTTTCGATCTTCCTGATTCTACTTCCCAAACATTCGATATGGGGCTATTATGCAGACCTAATATCATTTCCGACTCTTCCCCTTCCCTCACTCCGTTTGAGGGAGGTGATCCTATCTTGGAAGAGATCGATGCTTGTCTCAAGGATGAATCAATTTCGCCAGAAATTGATAATTCTTATCTTGATCCGGAGGGAGATATTCTTTATCTTGAGAAATTATTGGACGATGATCCACCACTTTCTCTCCCTCCGAAGGAAGTTGAAATCAATCCACCAAAGAAATTTGATGACCTTGTTCCTGAAACCTTCAAAATGACTATCACCAACCCTCTATTTGAGTTCGAATCAGAGTTTACTTTGATTTCTGATAACCCACTCTTTGATATTCAGATGGAGGAGAGTGATGAGTCAGTGACGGAACTTGAGCTCACAGATTCTCATCATATGATTGATTCTCTTCATGAGGAGTTCTCCAATGAACTCGCTCCTATCATATCTCCTCCAGAGTATGATTACTTTGATTTTAAGGATGATCCTGACCCGGGGGGAGATGTACTCTATCCTAAGAGTTTGCTTGTCGATGCTATCATCCCGACCCTCACGCCCGTGTTTTTTATTGATGGTAACCATAAGAGCTTCAATGATGATATTCACAATAAGGAAAATGGTAATTTTGATGATGAAAAATGGATCTTCATTGTGATAAAGATCCATCTCCCTTTCTTCACCTATTCGGTGACTTCTCCTCTCTTTCACTCCTTCGGGAGTGAAGATACCATCTTTGACCCCGGCATCTCTCCTTCTTTTCAGCCGTGGGTATCTCATCGGAGTGGAACTTTCGTATGCTTCAATGTTTATCCAAACATCTTGAACGAAAGTCCGATGGAGAGTATCTTTTCCACATGCTCCCCCAAGGACAAATGAATTCGGGGTGAGTCTAAGCTTTCCGACTCGATCAAAAACAAGCGCTTCGTGGGAGGCACCCCATGCTTATCCTTCTATCTTCTTATCTCTTTTCTAATAAGTGACGTGAGGAGGGCTACCTCTTCCATATCTTGTGTTTCGTGTTTTTTTGTGCTGTGTCCAGGATTGCCCGAATAATGAAGACTCTCGTGCTCGTGGTTGCTTCTCTCCACTCGAGTTTCATCATTCGTTGCTCATCCGATATCCTTAATCTTATCGTTTTACGTTTATCTTTGGCATAATTAATAAACGGCCTTAGATTTATGTAGGAGAACCCTTACCTTTAAGACATTGAGGACAATGTCTCGTTTTAGTCTGGGGGGGGGGGGGGTAATCTTTCGATTTGATTTTGCCTTGCATTTTTTTTGCCGTTTTCTCATGCAACCCCGTTTTTCCTCCGAAATTGAAAAAAAATCCAAAAAAATGAGAAAATTTTAAAAATTTTTATGCAAAAATATAATAAATTTTGACATTTTGTTGACTTTCCGCTGGTGAGAGTAGGAATAAAATTCTGACTTGACCGGGCATGTTGAGCCCTAGCTTGTCTCCTTAACCATTTATAATCTACTAGCAGGGTACCCGCGCGTTGCGGCGGCGGGAACCCTGAAATAAATTTACGGATATCAAGAATTTCTTTTAGCCCGTGGCCGTTCGGGCTCGAGCCCGTTTGGCCCGCGCCTGTTCGGGCTCAAGCTCATTTTACCCGTTGCCCGTTCGGGCTTGAATATCTATATAATGTGGTGTTTTGTTTTCTTTAATATATGCATTAAAGTGGTGTACACTATGATTCTTGTTTTGTACGTCTGAAAATTATGTGTATTAAAGTGTTGTACACTGTGCGTTGCCATTTAAAAAAACCTGAAATCGTTAATCCATTCAGCATAAACGAATTTATAGGCCCACAAAAAAATCTCTATACCCGGTTCATCTCAATTCCACAATACCCGATCCAAAATCTATCTAATCTAAGTTCATATACCAACTTTAGGTCATTATCAACCCTAAACTTTAGGTCATTTCTCCCACCTAATTTTTATCCAAACAAAATTTCATCAAGAACACATTCATTTTGTTGTAATTCAGTCCCTAAGGGACATTATTCATTCATTCTTAGTCCTTTAGCTATATAAGCACATGTTATACCCTCATTAGGGTTATTCACTCCCATTTCACACTTAGCAGCCGCTCTACTTTCTCTCTCTCCACATCTTCTTCTCCGGCCAACAATCCGGCGACCACCACACACCCTCACCGACACTCCTCTTTCTACACCGCCACCACCAAACGCCATCTCTTTCACCCCTTATTCCTTTTCCCTACTGTACGCGCTCAAACCCTCCTTCCAACATCACCACGCGCCACCCCGTATCTTTTCCGACCAAGATCTATTCTTCCGAGAGTGTTAAAGGTAGGAAACACCGGGTCACCCGTGGTTGTGACTCGGTGTGAGGCTGTTTCATTTCACCCACTTTATCTCTCTAACTCCAACCATCTCTGTCCACTTCTAATTTCCGGCGAGGCATTTCCGATGACGGTAACACCATTGTTCTTATTTTTTTCCTTGCTTATTTTTTTCTTCCGATTTGTTTATATACTTAAACTTACACGTACAGTTTATGCAGGTTTGATTTCTTTAACTTGCATAAATGGAGTATTGTCGTAGTGTGGGTGACGGTGTTATACATCTATCAAGAGGGTAGATATGATGATATTTCATTTTGTTACCAAAAGTAAACCAGAGGTGTTGCGTCTACTATTTTAACCTTTTGTATTTTTTTAATAAATAATTATGTCAAATCTCTTGAAATATCATTTGGAAGAAAAAAATATTTTGTATTACAAGTTTACTAAAAACTTTTAAGATTCTGTTTACATTTTGTCCATGAATTTGCAGGTAGAATAATTAAGTGGAAATATGTTTATTGACATACGTATGGCGACGAGAGGGTCATTTGCTGTAAAGTAAAGTTTGTTTTGTACATTGTGCTTGCTTAGTTGTACATATTGGTGATGGGGTGTTTTAAATTGTGTATTAATTGTTTTGATAGAAAATTATTTTTTATTTCTTTAAATCGTTAATGTTTGCAGCTGTAGAAGGAAATATTGTACTGGTGGAGGGTTGTACATTATGTTTAAATGATTGTAATACTGGGTGTAGGGGTGTTTTTAATGCTATTAATGTATAATTCTAAGGATTTTGGTCTGAATTTCGATTCATGCTTGTTTTTGTTGTACACAATGCTTTGCTTGTTGTAAGTATGAAAATTGCTTGCTTTAAAGTGTTGTAAACCTTGCTTTAAAGGGTTGTAAGTCTGAATTTTCAGACCACATAGGAAAGAGATTCTTTTGTGTATTATAAGTAGTATAGATAAGCTCGTGCTAGTCTTTTACACAAGGAGCTATAAAATGCGAATTCTTTTTAAGAGTTTGCAAGTTCCCGTATTGACTCTTTATATGCATGGCTTGATTAATTGGCTAAGCATTCGCGGATCTTATTATTTAAGATTTTAAATTTGCGAAGAACGAGAAATGATAGAGTTGTTTATAAGTTAGATTGCTAAACGTGGAGTAGTTGGATCTCTTTAGAGCTCATCGAAGTTAGTTGTGGCTTCTTGTTCCCATAAGCTTGTTTCACCCAAAAATAGAAATCTAGGAATAATTAAAGGTATTTTGGTTTTGGCGATAATTAGTTTTATTTCTTCCTTAGAGAATCCTTGCTTATGAAAGTTGGGTACACATCAAGGTACTGTCAGTGTTACGGTGTAATAGGCAACTGATTCCTGATAGTACGTGCTATTGTCTCTATTGCTATAAAAGCCGTAGGACTCGAGATTTGGCAAAATATATAATGAATAATGAATAATAATAATAATAATCTAAAGTCAATAAAAGTTTTCTATTTCCTGACGGTTCGCTCCCGTTGACTCAGACTTCAAAAAGGCAGAGGAAAAATATCCAAGGTCAAAATAAGACTCCCGATTCTTGACGGTTCGCTGCCATTGTCTAGGTTGTTTAAAAGGCCGAGGAATAATAATATGTGCTTAATAATGTTTAAAAAATGCCAAATTTCGACTCCGGGGGTATCCTAATAAAAGCTTCTGTCTCTGGACTCGTAGATGTGTTGTTTCGGTCATATATAAAAGGGATATCCTCAAAATCGTGTTAAATCAGAGACCTTGATGTGGACCTCATTTTTGTATGCAACGGTTTTCGAGGGAAGGCTTGGAAACTACTTAGCGTCTAAACTAGGTATCTTTATCGGACTAAAAATTATCGAAATGAGAATTTGAAGAAATTAATTTCTCACCAAAAATAAAATAAATAGAGGAAAATAGGAATTTGGGAACGAGAAGTAATACACAATTAACTTTCATGGGTAGTGATAGCAATCTAACTTGTAAATGAAAATGATTTCGTTTTTAAGCTTAGTTTGGGGACTCGTGAAAAATCAGGAACGACGAATTTTATCCGTATGGTCACTTCTTTATGGGTCGTGTTTCCTACTCGAAGACCCTAAAAGTTATCGTTAGATAATGATTGTCGACAAAGCCGTCACACGATTATGAGAAAAATACAAAAATAGAATAAAAAGGAAAATCGGGGAGTTTTTAGAACTTAAGATTTCTTAATCTCTTTTGAAAATTTTGCTACTTCTCAAAGTTAGTAAAAACAGATTGGAAATTTTTAGTTTTGAAAACGTGTTTTTATAACATTGCGTGAGGACACATCAATATCTTAGTCTGGGGGAATTTTGGTATGTGCTTAAACACATACCTTTATTTGACCAAAACCGGACCCAAATAGACCAAAAACTAACCAATTATGCCAAATATCTCGTGTTTTTGTGTTTATGATTGTGCACGGATAGATATTGTAAAAATGGACAAATATCGAGATTAAAAGACAAACCGAGCACGGGATTTGGAAGTAGATTTAAAGCCGAAGCCGGGAGAGAATTTTATGCACAAAAGTCAAAGTCAGCCCTCAGAGTCTCACCAAATGACAAGAATGACCCTTGGATTTATTTTGAAAAAGTGACAGAAATGGTCCCAAGAATTTCAGAGTTTACACAATTGGTCCATGTATATTATTGCTAAATCCAAATTAAACCTTAAACCTTCAAAACCGGGTTTTATATATAAATCCAACCCATATACAAACAAAACCCACAAGCCCATATTCCACAGCCCACTTCCGTTTTATTCTAACCCGAATACAATCCATAACCCAACCCCCCATAACCCGGTCAAAGCAAAGTCAAATAAATAAATAAATAAACCCCACCCGCCTTTTTACCCTTTCCCCCAATTTACCCAGCACCTTAGAACCCTAATTCACCCCGTACAATAATTACCACAATTAAGGGTACATATGGTACTTCACCCTTGATTTTTGAGCCTGAGCACATGTCAGAGAATGTCAGAACGTGCACGGATTGCCAACGTGGACAAACGAAGCTATCTCATTGGGCGGGACACCTCATTGATTTCAATCCAAGGGCTATTGATGGATTTGATGACAAGATGGTAAATGAAGGGCCAAGATTGAGAGTCTGGATCCTTCTCTTCGGGCTATAAATAGCTCTCCTCAGTCTCAGCTAGAAAATGTTAGATAGTTAGTGGTTAGGTTATTAGGTTTAGGAGTAGGATTAATGTAGCTTAATTTAGTTTAGTGTTATAGCTTATTGTATTTTCATATTCAGTTTCAGAATCATTGTACTCTATTCTTAGTTTTAATAAAAGTCAAAGTTTGGTCAAACTTCTTATTGGTCTGTTTCAAAGTGCTTATTGCTCATTTTTTTAGCTTAAATCGGTTTTAAAGTAATAATATTATCAGTTGGATTAGTTGTTGTTGTTTATTTCATCTTAATACTCAAAAATCCCATAAAAGTCAAAAATAGTCATAGAATAGTCAACTGCTTATTTGCTGATTTTTCAATGCTTATTTAGTTTTTCTCAGCTCAATCATGTTTTGAATTGTTAATCAATAGTAACTGGATTAGTAGTGAGAGCTTATTTCGTTTTCAAGACTTAAAAACATCAAAAATCAGCATACAAAGGGGGTGTTTGGCTGAAAAGTCAAAGTGTGTCAAAAGAAGTTCTAATGTTCATGTGCACCATTTGTAAGTTTTTCTAATGCTTATATTTTCCTAGATAAGCTGTTCTATTAAAGTTTTTAGCTGTTAAGAAGGATTAGAAGGTTTTTGTTAGAATAATGCAACTTTAGATATATTACTGCCCTTATTAGCTTTTGTTAAGCTGTGGCTCATTTGGATCTGGCTTTTAATGTTTTTAGGTGCATACTAGTAGGAAAAATGAAAATCTAAGAATTAGTAGTCTGTGGAAGAGTATTGAAAGCATTAGGTTCAAATTACCCCTATCTGCACATCAGGACATAAAAGTCCCTTTGCAGCCCTTTTCAAGCTCAGAATTAAGCTAGTAAGAGTTAGGATTAGAATCTGATTTTCCTTGTGCAAATAGCTTGTAGGGTAATGTCAATTTGTTTCAGCTTATTTTGGAATTTTGAGCTTATTCATTGGCTTATTTTCTGTCTGCAATTAGGCCCCTTAGGATTGCTAGGTCTGCTATCAGTTTTAAGTTCCCTATACCCCAGCTGTTCTTGATCTGAATTAGAGTAGCAATTGATGTTCAAATTTGGGCATTTTTGGTTCTTAAGTAGTCTAATGTACTGGCTTTTAGTATCAGCTTTTGGTTTTTCCTTAGGAGCTTTTGGCTAGCTTATAGAACAGCTTAAAGTTAGCTGTTAACTCATTGCTTCTTATTTATATTTGCTACTGCACTAAGAGCTTTTGGGCTTATTCTGTGAGCTTTTCTGGTCTTTTTAAATTGATTTAAGCTTGAATTAGTGTTTTGATCTGTTCTTGAGCATTTGGTTAAATTTGGTACTGTTTGGCTTATTTTAGAGCTTATTGGCTACTGCTTATTTGCCTATTCTGCTTTTTAGGGTTTAGAACAGTTCCCATTTTATTTTTCCTAGCTTCTGAATATCATTTTAGATTTTTTCTGTCAATTTTCATACTTTTCCAAAATTAATTGCTATTTTTAATTCATTTTATTAGTTTCTTTAGTTTTAAATTCATAATAAATAAAATGAAAGTCAAAAAAAAATATTTTTCTTTTTCCCATAATTTTCTTTTGTCATATAGAATGTAGGAAAATTGTTTTCATGCCTGTAGGATTAGTAGTGCTTCAAATTCACTTTTTATTTTGCGCACTTACGTTTAATTTTATTAAAACACTCGTTTTTAGTTTTAACCATGTTTTAGCTTAATTGTTCTTTTAGTTATCATTTCATATGCCTTATTTGTTGATTTCTAGTGTTGATTTACTTTCTGTAGTGATAATTACCAAAATCTCACTTTTATCTCCCATTCACTGCACGATTCACGATCCCGAAATCACTAATTCCATTCAATCTTCATCGGGACAACGAACCTAGGGTTTTCACATTATTTCCATTTTGTGATTCCCTATTCCTTGAACTATAATTGTTAAACCAAAGACCGTGTACTTCTTAAGCTCGATTGGTCTAAGGATGCCAAAACCAAACTTCAACAAAAAACCGTTGCATTCGCCGAAGGAACGAATGAAAATTCCAAAATCATGGACATGATGAAAGATCTCACCACCAAAATCGAGTCTAAATTCCAAAGTATCCAAAAGAGATAAAAGATATGCGCGATGGATGCAACTATTGTGGTGGAAACCATTCATCATCCAAGTGTGATGAAAAACCCATGGGAGGTCTCGAAGCCGAATCCAATTATGTTTATGGAGGATATCGAGGAGGAGGATATCGTGGAAACTACTACGGTAGAAATTCTAGAGATTGGCAAGATCGTCCACCGAGGGATGATAATCGTAGTTCCCAACCTCGTGACGACAACCGTCCGACATCGTCTCGTGATGATAACCGTTCATCATCACAAACACCTGAAAAGAAAAATGAAGAATCTGAATTCGAAAAAACCATGCGTGAATTCGTGCATGCTCAAAAGCAAACAAATGAATTTATCAAAAATCAGTTCTTCAGCGTCAAAACCAAAGTCGAACAAGGTCAAAAGAACCATCAAGCTTCTATCCAAGACCTTGAAACCAAATTTGGTCATCTTTCTGATCAATTTGCTGCTAGACCATCAGGTACTTTGCCAAGCAATACTCAATCCAACCTGAAACCATCATCATCTGGATCTTATCGTCCACCTCAAACGAGAAATGAGCATGTAAATGCTGTATTCACTCGTAGTGGTCTATCTTATGATCCACCACCAAACCCAAACCAAACAACCACTATCATTCATGATGATAGTGAGAATGAAGCAGAGGAGGAACTAAAAGATAACGAACCAATTCCTACACCAGTCGTTAAACCCACTCCACAGCTCAAAGCATATAAACCAAGAATTCCATATCCTCAACGTTTGAGGAAAGAAAAGATGGAAGAACAATATGGCAAGTTCATTGACTTAATCAAAGAAGTTAGGATCAATGTTCCTCTTGTTGATGTCCTGGCTGGTATGCCCAATTATGGGAAGTTTTTGAAAGAACTTGTGAGCAACAAAAGCAAAATGGAAAACATTTCCGCTACCTTCTTGAATGAAGATTGCTCAGCCATTGTTGAAAACAAACTACCGAAAAAACTCGGTGATCCTGGAATTTTTCTCATCCCGTGTACTTTGGGAAATTCAATCACTTGTGATGCTTTAGCCGATCTCGGTGCGAGTATCAATCTTATGCCATACTCATTGTATGCGAAGCTTTCGATCGATACCTTGAAACCCACAAAAATGAGTATACGTTTAGCAAATCATACTATCCAATATCCTGTTGGAGTAGCTGAAAACATGCTTGTTCAAGTTGGGCAATTCGTTTTTCCCGTTGATTTTGTGATCCTCAAGATGAGGAAGATAGCAAAGTTCCATTGATCTTAGGAAGACCTTTCCTAAACACCGCCGATGCTATCATTCGAGTCAAAAACAAAGAACTCAATCTTGGAGTTAGAGATGAAAGAATCTCTTTTCAAATTAATCAAGCCATGAAATATTCTCATGCGAATGATGACACTTGTTATAGCATTGATGTTATCGATGAAATTACAGAGGAAACATTCGATGAGTCGCTTGATGAAAGAATTAAGACTCATAAAACATCTGGACAAATAAGTGATGAAGATCTCGATAGAGAATTCACTGAATTTATGCAGATAAACACCGAAGAAATTTCTGAGGAAGAAATAACCAACTTTGAGGAGTTGGAATTCAATGATGAAATGAGAATCAAAACCTCAATTGAAGATCCGCCGGTGGATCTCGTCTTGAAACCTCTTCCCGATCATCTGGAATATGCATTCTTGGAAGAAAAATCTCTTCTTCCGGTTGTCATATCTTCAGCACTCAAATCTGATGAAAAAGAACGTCTTGTTGCTATGCTCAAAAATCATAAAGAAGCTTTCGCTTGGAAAACTTCTGACATTCGTGGAATAAGTCCCAACTTTTGCAAACACAAAATCAATTTCGAAAACAATTCCAAACCCGTTGTTCAAAGACAACGAAGACTCAACCTAAACATGATGGAAGTTGTTAAGAAGGAAATAATCAACTTCTTGATGCTGGTATTATTTACCCCATTGAGGATAGTTCATGGGTGAGTCCTATTCACTGTGTTCCTAAGAAAGGGGGAACAACTGTTGTAACTAATGAACGTAATGAACTTGTTCCTACCAGAACCATAACTGGTTGGCGAGTATGCATTGATTATCGCAAATTAAATGACGCCTCCAGAAAGAATCATTTTCCTTTACCGTTCATGGATCAAATGTTGGAAAGACTTGCGGGGAACAAATTCTTTTGTTTTCTCGATGGATTTTCCAGTTATTTCCAAATTCCAATTGATCCAGCTGATCAAGAAAAGACCACATTCACGTGTCCTTTTGGCACATATGCGTATAGGCGTATGCCTTTTGGTCTTTGTAACACACCGGCAACATTTCAAAGGTGCATGATTGCTATTTTTCAAGATATGCTTGAAACCTCCATGGAAGTTTTCATGGATGATTTCTCGGTATTTGGAGACTCATTCGAGTCATGCCTTTCCAATCTTGATAAAATGCTTGAAAGATGCAAAACCGCTCATCTCGTACTAAACTGGGAAAATGTCACTTTATGGTGACAGAAGGCATTGTGCTTGGTCACAAGATTTCTAGCAAGGGAATCGAAGTTGACAAAGCAAAAATAGATGCTATTGCTAAGTTACCACCCCCGACTAACGTCAAAGGCGTTAGGAGTTTCTTGGGGCATGCGGGATTCTACCGCAGATTCATCAAAGATTTTTTGAAAATATCTCGTCCTATGACGAAGCTTCTCGAGAAAGATTCAGTTTTTGATTTCAATGAAGAATGCATCAAGGCATTCGAAACGCTCAAAAATAAGTTAACAAATGCACCGATTATGGTTTCACCAAATTGGTCGCTGCCATTTGAACTTATGTGTGATGCAAGTGATTTTGCCGTTGGAGCAGTATTAGGAAAACGCGATTGAAAACATTTTTGTCCTATTTACTTTGCTAGCAAAACCTTGAATAGTGCTCAACAAAACTACACGGTCACTGAAAAATAACTTTTGGCTGTAGTTTTTGCATTTGACAAATTTCTTTCTTATCTCGTTTTGTCAAAGATAATTGTATTCACCGATCATTCAGCTCTTAAATACCTGTTTGCCAAACAAGATGCCAAACCACATCTTATCCGATGGATTTTATTACTTCAAGAATTTGACATAGAAATCCAAAATAAGAAGGGCGCAGAAAATGTTGCAGCAGACCATTTGTCTCGATTAGAAAATCCTAATTTAGATGAATTCGGTGAAGATGAGATTGACGATAATTTTCCCGATGAAATTCTTATGGGAATTGAAAACGAGGAAGTTCCATGGTTTGCAGACTTTGCAAATTATTTAGTCGGAGGAATGTTACAAAAAGGTCTAACTCACACTCAGCGTAGTAAATTTTTTGCAGACCTAAAACACTATTTTTGGGATGTACCGTATCTATTTAAAATGTGTCCTGATGGGATAATTAGAAGATGCGTATACGGTTCAGAGACCCGAAAATTCTCAATGAATGTCATGACGGCCCAACTGGAGGACATTACGGTCCGTCTACAACCGTGAAAAAAGTCTTTGATGCGGGATTTTGTTGGCCGACCATTTTTAAAGAAGCCCATACGCTTGTGCAGAATTGTGATGCTTGCCAAAAGTCTGGTAGTCTTTCTCGTAGAGACGAAATGCCACAAAAGAGCATACAAGTTTCTGAAATCTTTGATATATGGGGAATTGACTTCATGGGTCCTTTTCCTAAATCTCATAAGTTCGAATACATCCTCGTTGCAATTGAATATGTTTCTAAATGGGCCGAAGCGGAAGCCTTACCCACAAATGATGCACGAGTGGTTGTAAATTTACTGAAAAAGCTTTTCTCTCGATTCGAAATTCCAAAAGCTTTGATAAGCGATAGAGGAATTCACTTCTATAACCATCAAATGGAGAAAGCTATGAAACGATATGGAGTGCATCATCGTTTTGAAACAGCATGCCACCCTCAAACCAGTGGTCAAGTTGAAAACACCAATAGAGCTTTAAAAAGAATACTTGAAAAAATGGTTAAGGATAATCGTTCCATTTGGTCAAGGAAACTCGATGATGCTCTATAGGCGTTTAGAACGGCATATAAAACTCCAATTGGCATAACTCCGTATAGACTCATATATGGAAAAACTTGTCATTTTCCGTTTGAAATTGAACACCGTGCATACTGGGCATTGAGGCAATGTAACCCCGATCTCAAAATCGCTGGAGAAAAATGATTCTTGCAATTGCATGAACTCGATGAGTTAAGACTCTAAGCGTACAAGAATTCCAAGTTGTACAAAGCTCGAACAAAAGCGTACCATGATAAGAAACCCAGAATCCGGAAAGAATTCAAAGCCGGAGACAAAGTACTTTTGTTCAATTCTAAGTACAAATTCAAAGCTCCTAAGCTAGGAACCAAATGGTATAGTCCATTCGTGGTAAAACATGGTTTTCCATCCGGATATGTCGAGTTATATGACAAGCACGGTGGAAGTTTCATTGTTAATGGACATCATATCAAGATTTATCATGATGAGGAGCAACTGAATGAAATGTCAAGTGAGGAAATTCCACTTGAACTGCTCGATAAAAAGAAATACACTGCTATTCCATTCATGGCACCTTTCCCAGCAGATTATAAAAAAGTAATACCATGGGCTGCAGATTCTGGATTTATGTATGATGTCCTTCCTAGATCTTGTGATACAGCAAAGTTATATGACATCGATAAAACCGGAAAAGGAATAGTGAAAGGAAATGTTGTTTATATTCCCAAGAATCGGGAAAGAATCCCAAACATAAACCACGAAAGTGAGGAAGATCGAGTCAGGCTGATGACTCGTTAATAAATTAAGTGCTTCTCGGGAGGCAACCCGTGTGTTTTTAATTGTTGTTTATTTTTATGCCCCAATGGTTTCACCATAAGTGTGGGGGCCTTTCCAAAAAAAAAAAAAAAAAAAAAAAAAAAAAAAAAAATCCAAAAATATTTTGCATTTTGTGTGTTTGTTTGTTTTGTATATGAAGATTACTGCAGGTTACGATGCTTGATCTCGAAGATGTGGAATCGTTCGATCTCAATATCTCATTTGGAGCTCGATCTAGATTCCAAGGCTCAGGCAGTATCATTTCTTTTATGTTCCATTTCCCTATTTTTATGGTTCATCGTTCTTTCCATTGAAGAAAATGTCAAACTTAAGTATGGGGGGAGGAAATAGGAAAATGAAACTGGATTTTTAATTTTCTATATTTTTGAGCATAGTTTTAAATTGTTTGCCCTTATGATCTAGTTTTTTCGCACATTTAAGATAATTTATATTAGAATAACTAGATCAATCCACTGATAAAACATGTAATTTTTGAAAATTCGAGATGTGTCCTGATTGATATTGCCATCCATTTTTGGGATCGATAACATTGCTAGCACAATTATAGCCCATTCCACCAAAAACTGTGAGGATTTGAGCCTATTCTTATATAGCATACATCTTTTATGCTTGATCTTTTTGCTATGAGTGTGCCGGTGATTTTATTTATTCTAGAACTTGTACATGCAAATCATTACCAGACCGCAGTGAGATCACATTCGTGTGATGAAAGTGTATTCGTGTGATACGAGGCAACATTAGGATTCAACTAAATGGCCATCCGTTTGCAAATCATACATTTGCTAATCACATCGGTTAGTTAAAACTCTCATCATTGACCCATTTGTTAGCACTCAATTTTAGTGCTAGATACCATTAGTACACCCTTTGAGCCATTCTTTTCTTTTGTTACACCAGAAAAATACAAAAATATTTTACACTTTTAGCCTTAACCTTACCCATAGTCAAGTCTTGATTGGTTACTAGCTACTTGGAAAGATGGTTGTTATGTGGGAAATCCTTGAATTTTGGAGAAAGTTGCAAACTCTATGATAATCTAATAGAAGATCTATTGGAATTATGATTGATGGCCGAAACATGTGGCCAAGAAAAGAAGAAAAAAAAAAAGAGAGAAAAAGAAAAAAATATAATAAGTCATCGCAATTGTATGGTGACAAGAATAGCCAATGAGCTATGAAAGTATGATATCGATCAAGGATGAATTCTCAAGTTCATGTGAAAGAGGTTGACGTAGCTAGTAGCAATTGGTTGTAGACTTTGACTATTTGTAAAGTTTTTTTTTTACACCTCTCATAAGTATATCCCATGCCTTATCCCTACCTTTTTAATTTTGTGAAGATATCAATTGTGCGAATATTCTAGTGACCATCCGTTGTTTGAGTAAATCAAGAATTCGCGCTAGCGATCTAGTATGTTTTTACAAGAGATATCTGAACATAAACCCCATATTACCCTTTAACCCGAATAAAAGTCCTCTTAGATGTTTACACTTGGTGCTTACGCCACGTCGGTGGAGTTTTGTTTCTTGTACAAGCTTATGGTAATATTTAGATCATGACTGAGCGATGAGTGTGATTTTCTTATATACTCACCCACTAAATAAATGAGTGTTGAGTGAATTATACTTCATTCCTTTTTCGTGAGGTGTTTTAACATGTTATCAAGCAAGAGAATCATTAAGGTATTGTCAAACATCTCGACTTTTCACTTATAAAGCTTAAAAAGATGGATCTTATCTCGTACTTGTACTTGATGGATTTGCATCTCATTTTTTAGAATCATTCTCATTTATATCATGTGGATTTATTTTTAAAAGCTAGATTTGCTTGAGGGCAAACAAAGTGTAAGTGTGGGGGGATTTGATAACGCTCATTTCATACATGTTTTAGTCGCGTTATTTCTATGTTTGTACATTGTATTTGGTTGTGTGTGAACATATTATGTGAAAAAGGTACAAAAGATATATTAAGGTTCAGGTACAATCAAGTCCAAGGGAATAACTAAAAAGATGGGAAAAAGTCGCTAAATCAAGAGCTTATGCACAACGAAAGATTCTACTCATAATAAAGACCTCGGGAAGATCATCAAAGATAAAGAATCAAGTTACAAAGATTTCCGAGCTCAAGAAAAGATCAAGTGTTGATGAAATGAATGAGAAGTTACATGCAAAGTTTGCTATGAATTATGGCTTGCTTTCTCAACCAAAGGTTTAAGAAATACAACTAAGGCTTAAGTTCAACCCAAGGTTCAAAACTGCCATGCCAACCTTACTCCAAACCTTGGGCTGGAATCTGAACCTCAGGTTGAGACTTCAACCTTGGGTTGCTGCAACTCCTGGCACACTTAATGACTACTTTTAATGATCTAACTCTTCATGTGGGTTGTCATTATGCTTCATTTACTTCAAGTCCAGAATTTTATGACACTTGGTGCCCAATAAACTTGCTTGTTGGCCAAGGAGTAGTTTTCTATTAATTAGAAGCATTGGCTAGAGAGAAAAGACACATACTCATATACCAAATTTCTCATACTCTCTCAAGAAGGCTACAAAGAAGAAAACGCAGGAAGAAGTTGACTTACATTCATTATCCATCATTGTAATCATCAAAGGAATCATCAAAGGAAGAAGTTAACATGTCCTTAGTATTTCTCAAGTGCTTCAGAATATTTTTAACAGCAGTCCAATGTTCCTCTCCAGGATTCTTTTAGAACCTGCTAGTCATGCTCAAGGAAAAAGACACATCAGGTCTTATGCATGTCATAACATACATGATAGATCTAATGGCAGAAGCATATGGAACTCTTCCCATTATTCCTAATCTCTTTAGGTGTAGAACATCTTTGAGACTCGCTCAAATACTTATTAACCATAATAGGCAGAAGCCCTTTCTTAGATTCATTGATCCTGAATCTTTTTAAGATCTTATCAATGTATGTGCTTTGACTTAGTTCTAGTATCCGTCTAGATCTATCTCTATAGATCTTGATTCCTAAAATATAGGCAGCTTCTCCTAAATCTTCATGGCAAAGCATTTCCTCAGCCAGGTTTTCACACTTTCAAGCATGGGAATGCCATTTCCCATCATAAGTATTTGAGTTCATCAGTCATGTACATACAAGATTAAGAAAACTACTTTATCATTTTCATTTCTCTTGTAAACACAAGGTTCTTCGGTATTTTGAATAAAACCAAACTCTTTGATCTTTTCATCAAACCTTTTATTCCAGCTACGCGATGCTTGCTTCAAACCATAAATGGATCTTTGAAGTTTGCATACTTTGTTAAGATGCTGTTGACTTCGAAAACCTTGAGATTTCTCCCTATAAGCATCTTCATATAAACGACCATTTAGAAAGACAGTCTTAACATTCATTTGCCATATCTTATAATCATACTATGCAGCGATGGAAACTAGTATCCTTATATCTAGAGTGCTAACTACTGGCAAAAAGGTTTCACTATAATCAACACATTGAAATTGTGTATAACCTTTCGCTACCAATCTAGCTTTGAAAGTGTTTACTTTACCATCCATGTCTGTCTTTTTCTTGAAGACCCACTTGTAGCCAATTGTTTTACTGCCAGCTGGAAGATCAACCAAGTCCCAGACTTTGTTATCTTTCATGGATTGCATCTCCGCTTCCATCGCCTCAAGCCATTTTACTTATTCAGAAGCATGTATAGCTTGATGGTAGGTTTCAGGTTCATCATAATCTCCAAGATCATGACCTTCAATATTAATAAGATAACCATATCGATCTGGTTGCTGAAGGACCCTACCAGATTTTCAAAGAACAGGTGGAGCAGGTGCAACGTTATCCTCTTAGTTTTCAGCAGGAACTTCTTCTACAACATTTGTAGGAGTAGCTTCTTCTAAAACCAACTCAGGATCATGCAGTATAATAGAACTCGTAGAAGGTTCTTCAATTTATTGTTCTTGAACTTCTTCAAGAATTCTCTTGCTCCCATTTACTTCTTGAAGTAAATAGTTCTTTTCCAAGAACTCTCCATTTCGGTCAACGAACACTTTGTTTTCCTCGGGATAGTAGAAATAGTATCCAATAGTTTCCTTTGGATACCCCCACAAACTTACACTTGATAGCACGGGTTTCTAGTTTATTGGGAGTCTCTCTTTTAACTTGATAGTAATGGTGTCGTGTCAACCTTCTTTTTCGGAACCATGTTGAGAATGCGTGCAGCAGTCTCAAGAGCATATCCCTTGGAGGACAAGGGTAGGTCGCTCAAGTTCATCATAGATCGAACCATATCTAGTAAAGTTCGATTTCTCCTTCTAGACACACCATTATGATGTGGCGTATAAGGATGTGTGAATTGTGAAACAATTCCACAATCCGCTAGATGATCGAGAAACTCCTAACTAAGATATTCACCTCCATGATCTGATCGCAAGATTTAAATCTTCTTGTCGCGCGAGTTGATTCTCAACCTCATGTTGGTAAGTAGTCACAAAAGTTTTAATTACTTCATGTTTATGTTTTATAAGATAAACATTACCATAACGGCTATAATCAGATAAACATAACCTTAACGACTCAAGGGCTAATAGTTTGATTAAAAAGATATGAAGACTTGTTTTCATGACTGTGATTTTCATAAGATTAGATCAAGAATGATAAAGATTGATGAGATCTCTTCACTTAAGTCAAATTTCATCACAACAACAAATCAATCAAGATTAAAATGTCATTAGCAATCAAGATCACTACTTCAACAACAACAACATCAACTACCTTAACAACAACTCAATTAATAAACAAATGATACATCAAGTACATCAAAGAAAGAAAGTGAGATAGTTCAAGACGAGTAGATAATTTGAGCCGACAAAGTTTAAATTCAAACGTTCAAAATAAAATGAAAAAAAGGCATATAATCAAATTTTTTTCAAGAAATTTCAATGAATATTCATTATCAACTTTCTTATGATTTGGGGAGATTGTTAGTTTGAAGGGGAGCTGATTCAAAACAACAATGTTTAGTTTTTGATAACGCTTCAAGAGATGATTATTCGGTTGACGGGGAGCTAGCTAAAGCTATGAAGATTCAAGGTTAACGACAAATGATCAAGTCTTCTACAATCCAAATTCAATCAATATCATCTTATTCAAGATCTTTCATCAGTAAAAATTATTGTTTGATATCTAGAATCCAGATAAAGTTCATCAAGAATACTTTCATCATCAAGACGTTAAAGATAAAGATTTCATACAAGCTTTCAAAGATAAAAGTTGCAAATAAAGATTAAAGTTTACCAGTGATCTTCGAGAATGTTGATTTTGATCTCAAAGAATTAGAGAACAAAGCAGAGTTGATACCTTCAAATTTAAGAATGTGCTACAAGGTAGGGTTGTAAACGAACTGAACGTTCAATGAACATTTCATGAATCGTTCGGTAAAAAGTTCGCTTATGTTCGTTTATTTATTAAATAAACGAACATGAACAATATTTTACGATCGTTTAGTTAAATGAACGAACATGAACAAAAGTCACGTCCGTTTATTTATGTTCGTGAACGTCCGATTATGCGTTCGTTAACGTCCGTTTATGTTCATTTATTTATTTATGTTCCTATATCATATCTTTTAATTGTATAATTTTAAAATTAGTTTGTTTAAACAAAACAACACTTATAAAACAATATTAGATGCATAATTTAATAAAGTTATGTTTGTTTGTCTATGTTCATTTATGTTCGATTGTTTATGTCCGTTTAGCGTTCGTTTAGTGTCTTAATGAACGAACATAAACGAACATGAATAACTCATTTTCTTAATAAACGAAAATGAACAAGAAAATTCGTACATTTAAGCGTTCGTGTTCGTTTATTTGTCCGGTTAAAATTAAATAAACGAACATGAACAAGGATCCATTCGTGTTCGTCCGGTTCGTTTACAGCCCTACTACAAGGTCATCCTCATCTTTTATACAGAATTCTCAGCATTTCAAGCTTCAAAGATTTATATGACACGAAGACATCGTAGATCCAAACCTAGCCTATCATTACATAGGGAGAGATTGTTAAAACATAAAATAAGATGTAAAGATAGGGTTTTCTAGTTTTGGATAAGTTAGATAAAGCACAAGGACTAAATTTGACAAGTTAAGAAAGATGTCCTTGACTTGTCTACATTAGTATAAATAGGGGATTAGTGCTTTCATTTCATAGTAGATTTAGATGTAACTAAAAGTAACTCACACACAATTTAGACACAAGTGTGTAACGTTCCATTTCACTTTCATATCGACAAACACACATTTGTCAAATGCTCTCTCCTACTACACACACTTAATTACACACACTTGATTCAATCTCTTGATACTTTAGGACTATCAGTTTACTACAACTCCACGTAAATATTATGTCACTCTTTTTATTTTTTCTTAAATATTTTTCAAAAACAAATTATATCTTAAAGTGCACGATCCAGTGATGGAATCCGTTAAACGGAAATTTTGATGCCTATAACGGCGCCATACTGCACCGCCTCCTGCGCCATAGGCCCGTTACATGCACCTGCCAAGGTGATAATTAACGAGAGTTGTCAGTTTTTCTTTTTCTTTTGAAGGTAATAAAAAGTGAAGTGTGTGTGCTTGTTTTTATTGTGTGTACAAATATTATTAGACATACTTTTAGTTTGTGTTATAGGTTTTTTTTTTAAAGGTAGTATTTTATAGGGCAAATGCTACAAAAATGCATAGAACTTGACACTTTTTATCATTGTATGTAGCCAACTTTTTTCGTCTCATTGTATCACTAAACTTTTGATTTTTTGTCCTTGTATGTACGATGTCCAACTTGTCCTATGCCAGCGTGTCCTTTGTGACACATAAGCTGTCAGCGTGTCAAGGTCATTTTTTTATACCGTTTATTTTGTCCTTTTATACCCTACATATCCCAATCACACTTTCCATAACACAAACCCTAATTCCCTTTTCACCCTATCACACACAAAACCAATTATGAGATCTTCATCATCTTTTTCAAGATCCAATCGTATGACCTTGCAAGAAATGATGGATGCAACTCATTGTAAGTGTCATTTGCCTATCGAAGAACAAGTTTCATGGACACTTGATAACCCGGGAAGAAGATTTAAGGCTTGCCCTATTTATGTAAGAATTGTCCATTTCATTTTTTGGTTTTAATAGATTGGTTTTGTTATAGTTTGGATACCCGTTGATTTTTCTTGTATTTGTGATAGGATGAAGATGAAAAGTGTAACTTTTATGGGTTTTTAGATCCCAAGCTACCAAGTGACTACTACAGATATTTGTTTTTCAACTTACATGAAGAAAACAGAAGGTTGAAGAACATGCTCAAGAGAAGAAACTACAGTCAAGGGTCAAGTTTGGAAATGGGTCAGTTGAAGGAAGAAGTAACTGTGATAAAGTCAAAAGTTAGAGTGTATGACAAAGCTGTGGTTGTCTTAAGTGTCTTTGTTCTTGTGTTGGGTTTTGTTGTTGCAACTAGGATTGTGTATTGACAATTATGATTGTGGTTAGGCTGTGTTGTTTTGGTAGTGTGTGACATCTAGAATTAATGTAACATCCTACAGCTATATTATGTAGCATTGTAGTATTCAATGCAATGGTTTATTTTGTGTTTACAATGTTTTTTTAAAGTTGTTAAAATCATACCAATGTAGGTAAAATAAGATACAGTTTACCTTTTATGTTTTCAGATGTATAAAAAACATGTAAAATAAGATACAAATTCAGATGCAAAAAAAACATGTAAAATAAGATACAAACTACACTTGATATTCAACATTTCCAAAAGGTAAACTGTCAATACATCCTAATGCCCATAAATGTAAAAAAATTGGGCATTAAAGTGACATCAAACTGCATCACTTAGTAGTTTTAAGTTGCAAAGTGGGTATGACAGTTACCCAAATACAGGATTACATCTAAGTGCACAACATATAGGTACAAAAGAAGTGCACAGAGTTAAAACATTAGTTACATACACAACTTCTAATTGTTAAAGTCCACAACATATAGATACAAAAGAAGTGGACAGATTGATAATTCATTTCAATCCAAAGTGTGAGGTCTGGAATTTGAGCTACCAATTCCTGGGTGATTCTTTTCAAGTTTCTTCTTGAATATTCTTTCACTCCTTTCTCTTGGTTTCACAAAGTTTGTCCTTCCTCTTGGAACTAGGGCTGTAAACGAACTGAACGTTCAGTGAACATTTCATGAACCGTTCGGTAAAAAGTTCGTTTATGTTCGTTTATTTATTAAATGAACGAACATGAACAATATTTTACGATCGTTTAGTTAAATGAACGAACATGAACAAAATTCACGTCCGTTTATTTATGTTCGTGAACGTCCGATTATGCGTTCATTAACATTCGTTTACGTTCATTTATTTATTTATGTTCGTTTATCATATCTTTTAATTGTATAATTTTAAAATTAGTTTGTTTAAACAAAACGACACTTATAAAACAATATTAGATGCATAATTTAATAAAGTTTATGTTTGTTTGTTTGTCTATGGTCATTTATGTTCGATCAGTTATGTCCGTTGAGCATTCGTTTAGTGTCTTAATGAACGAATGTAAACGAACATGAACAAGTCATTTTCTTAATAAACGAACATGAACAAGAAAATTCGTCCGTTTAAGTGTTCGTGTTCGTTTATTTGTCCGGTTAAAATTAAATGAACGAACATGAACAAGGCTCCGTTCGTGTTCGTCCGGTTCATTTACAGCCCTACTTGGAACTGCTGGTTGTGCCATGGGAGCTGATGGTTGTGCCATTGAAGCTGATGCTGTCTGTGATGACTGAGTAGGTGCTTCATGAGTTACATAAGTAGAAGTCTGAGAAGGTGCAACATCATTTTGAGTCTGAGTAGGTTCAACAATTGGATCTGACATGCTATCTGTTTCACCAATACCAAACCATCTCCCCAACCTTGAACCAGAAAAAAACCTACCCCTTCCCCTTTTGCTTGATCCCCTTTGCACTGTCCCTCTTTGCCTAAGACTGTCAACAAAACTGACCCTTTTACTACTGTTCTTTGAAGGTGGTTTAGGTGGTAACACATCTGATGGTGCAGCAGTTGTCTGTGATGTCTGACTAGGTTCAGCATCAGTTGGTTCTGATGGTGGTACTACTGGTTCATCAACAATTGGTGGTACTACTGGTGGAATTGGTTGAGAACCTGGAACAGGAATGGATGGTGATACCATGAGATCCTTATCAACTACTGATTTATCATTCTTAGGTCTACCTTTCTTAGCTGGGGGTTTCGGTGGTTTCACAACTGTTAGATTCTTGCAACATTTTCTATTATGACCTTGTTGCAAACAATATTGACAAGTCTGTTAATACAAATATCGTCCTAAAAACGTTATTTATATTTTACGATCTTTACTTAGTTTTGTTAATAACAATTACAAAGTATATCTTTTAGCAAATTATAAATGCTAGCTAAAGTCTCTTTAAAACACATTTTACATTTCACAAGTTTACTTAGAATTACATTTACTAGTTTATTTCCTTAAAATGAAACTTTATTTTTAAAATGATACAATGACATCATGGCATGCATCATACATAGATTATGTGATATCTTAGTTAGATCTTCAAGCAAGATAGTTGACTTTGGAAGATCTTGATATGACAACACAAAGATATGGAAAGATTGTAGAAGATTTGGAGAGATTTGATAAATCTCTTAGCAGTCATATTGGCGGAACCAATCGACTACAAAGACGGATCCCTTTTGTGGGATCCGCCGGCTGTTCACCTGCTTGCCTATAAATAGCAAGCTGATCATTTGAACACACCATCACTCATATAGCCTAACATTCATACTCATTCATTTTCATATCATCTAACATTTATCATTCATTCATTTCATTGATCTTTCCTTTTGTAGCAAAGGAGATTAAGCATCAAGGTTCAACACAGACATGTAAAACCTTTAGCATAGTTACTGTGTGATATAGTTGTAGTTCACACATCATTATTTGTATCATTTATCTCAGTGAGTGTGGTTAGTGTTTTAGTCCTCAAAACACAAAGAGTGTAGGGAGTGGTTGTACCCTTGTGAAAGAACCAAACGGGAGTGGTTGAACCCTTGTAAAGAACTCGACATCTAGCTTAGTGTCGGTAATTGTATAGGCGATGTTAGGTTGGTTCTACCTTGAAATAGAACCCGGTGTTTAGCTTAGTACCGGAAAAGGAAGTAAGCAACGTGTAAAGGTTTTCTCCACCTAGAAGAGAGTTTGTTTCTTAGTGAAGGATAACTCTCGAGTTAGAGGCTCGAGGAGTGGAGTAGGGCAAGGAAGAGAGTCCTTGTAGCTGAACCACTATAAACATCCGTGTTGTGTGGTTTGATCTTTCCTCTATTTACTTTTCATATATATATTGTGTGAATATTTGTTTGTACTTGTTTCCTTTGAAATAACATAGAGTAACAAAGCGAATTAATTTTAAACGGTAAAACTATTCAACCCCCCCTTCTAGTTTTCCACAATTGGCATCAAGAGCCCTCGCAATCTCAACGACAGAGGCAGAGTATGTGTCTGCAGGAAAGGCATGTCAACAAGCACTGTGGATGAAACAAGCTCTCGTAGACTATGGAATTGAACTCAAAGACATCCACATTCTTTGTGACAACAAAGGAGCAATCGACCTCAGCAAAAATACGGTCCAACACACTAGAACCAAACACATTGAAATTCGTCATCATTTCCTACGCGACAATGTTCAGAAGGGAAACATCTCAATTGAGAAAGTTTCCTCAGAGGACAACATTGCCGACATCCTCACAAAACCTCTCAAAAGAGAACCTTTCAACTACCTTAGACTTGGATTAGGATTAATGGAACATAGTGATTAGATAAAACAGTAGCGTAAACCTTAGTTTAACCGAACTCGACACTAAACCAAAAATTGTGTTCTGATCCCGCGGATCCAAACGATAACAAAGGCAGATCCTTTGTTTTGGATCCGCCGGATCCGTCACATGCACAGGTTGTTTTATTATATAATAAACAACACCAAGTACTATTCATCACTCTCCTAAAACTTATCACCTACTGAATTCGTTTCATACTTCACCACAATCATAATTTAGGCTATTTTCTTTCACAAATTTGTGCTCCAAACATCACTGTAAGTATCCTTATCATGTTTATACTCATGATCTGCGTCTAGGATTTATATTTCATGCACAAAATCAAAACTTGGGGAATATGCATAATTCTTGTAAAATCATGAAACATAGTTACTGAATTGCACTTCAAATCATGTTTTTCTTAGTTAGGAATTGCATCTTGTAGTACATTATCATTATTCATCAAAAACCCCATGAGAAATTTTTGCTAAAATCTTCTCACGATTAGGAAAAATGGTTTTTGAACATTGTTCATACAAATATAAAAACGTTAGTTTTTAAACATCACTTGCATAATGTCTCTTGAATGCTAAAGGGAATACATAACTAATATGTATTTTCGGGTACATTCAAATGTAGCTACATTGAAGTAGGAGCATTTGGGTTATCTCTCGTTTTATCATAAAACTTGCATAAACAAAATTTTCATGCATCTAAATGAGTCGAGATAACTGTACCTCCACATAGTCCCCATGTAGGCACACACTAGACCTATGCACGTATTTTCGATAATTTCGACTAAAACTATATAATTTTTTGTGTTTAGGAAAATCATGCCTCCCGCGACCAACTATGATCACAAACACACCGTAAATTACCTACCTAAACAACATAAAACCAAAGGACTTACTGATCAACAAGTTGAAATTTTCAAAGCTCTAGAAAAACACTACGTACATGAGGGTAGGTTTGTAGACCCCTCATTCTATGAAGGAACCAATCTTAGGGAACAACTAGCGGCTATTCACTTTGATTCCCTCCTAGATATCGATGAACCATTAATTCCTCGATTCATTTTAGAATTCTATGCTAGTGTCAATCTAGAGTCAAACGATCAAGGTTACATGAACATTCGCTTTAGCGTCAATGGACATCAATTCAATATCCCATTAAATCAATTTGGAGAAGTCATAGGAGTTCCAAGTCATGGAACGAGTGTCTATTCTGATAAATGGTCATTGACCATTCTTGAGTCAAATCTTGAACGAACGGCACCATATGCCACTCCCTTAACTTCAAAAGAAATCATTCGTCAGCATCTCTTCATACCTAAGAACAACCCAACGAGGTTGTATCGAGGGAAATATGTAGCTAGAGATCCATTTGCTATGGAGCTCAATGAACTAAAGCCCGAATTTAGGAAAATGGAAGAAGTCTTAAGGGCCAATGTCATGTACACGGTAGGAAACCGCGATCACATCAATGCTTGTCTTTGCCACATGATGTACAATGTGTCAACCCATCAACCTTTCAACCTTGCTTACTATATCGCCAAGAGAATGGCCGATATTCCAATTCAAGGAAAAATGGCATTGCCTTATGGAATGCTTTTGACCCGTCTCTTTAGAGCTTTTGCACCCATTCCTAGAAATGCCTTAGGATTTGTTCCCGAATATGATGAGATCGAACGCACCTTTGTTCCCTTGAGCACTTTAGGGTAGCGGTTGACAAGGGCAAATGTCCTCGTGCTCAAACATCATCATCATCATCATCCATGAGTGACGATGATGGGTTGCCAAACTCTAGGATTCCTCCTCCGGAGTACTTGAACCAACTTCCACCAATCCCAAATGAATTAGCCGAGTATCGCAACATCAAAGGAATGGTGAAGAATTTAGGACGTTAGATGATGAAGCTTCATAAGGGCATGAAGAAATTGAAGAAGAAGTTGAGTTCAAGAAGTGTTTGGCTCTAAACATTATTAGACAATGTAGTATTAAAAATGGTTGTTTATTAACTTGTTATGATGCTACTTGAATTGTATGTGAACTAACTAAGAATTGCAGGTCGATAACACTTGATGTTATCAATTTTCAAAGTTTAAGCCTATGTTTGGCTTAACTCCTCTTAAGGTAAGTTCCCATGAACGGGTTAATCTATGATTAAACATGTGTTAGTATCATCATATTTGATTGTTTTGCATTACATATTAGATGATAGATATGCTCCAGGAGAATTTTCGGGTTTTCATCGAAAAACAAAAAATATGCACATCTCTCTGTTTAGTTTTAGTACTTTTGGTCCACGGATATGGCGGATCCCTCATTTTGGATCCGCCATGTATTAGCCTTGGCTCCGCCATTCTTCAACCTGCGGATCAGGCGGATCCCAAAATTTGGATCCGCACGCCTTGTCGATTGGATCCGCAGGTATAACAGTAAACTTCTTAAAACTTTTTGACTCATCCCGATTCTTAGATTGTTGTTTCTAGTGTTCTTTAGAATAGGTTCACTGATCATTATACATCTTAGAATGATTTAGAAATTCTTAGAAACTTAAGAACAACATTTCCAACCAAATTTTGAATTTTTAAATTTAAGGAGTGAGTTACCTTTCTAATACAAACAAGGAACCCTTTTTAGGGATCCTTCAAATCAGTGGGTACATCACATCACAGGATTTTCCACTATCTCTTTGCATTTACTGCATATCTTCATCATATTACTCAACATAAGTTCTATGGATTGACTTATGTTATGTGATTTGCACAAATTTTTGTTCCAAATCATTAGGAACCAACATTCTCTATTGGATTTACGTCAAATCCAAACACTAGTTTCTATAAACCATCTGCCTATAAATTAAGATCATAACTTAGAGCAAAACTCACTCATTAACCTTCTTCACCACATATAACCTGTACATCTTAGTTCTCTTAGCTCACCATGACCAAATCAAACAACTCTTCAACCTCTAAACCTCCAAAACGAACCGCTCACATTAGTGTTAAGCCTTGTTGCTTTATAAATCTTGCAAACTCATCATCAGAGGAATCATCTCCTCTTAATATCTCATCTCCTATTGCAAGTGAGAATTTCCTCAGTCTATCAACACCTACACCATCAAATGTGGTCATACAAACTCCTCCTCCAACAATCACACCCATAGCAACCACACCACCACCCGCTCCATCACAGACTGTCAAATCCCCATCACCCCCAAAATTACCCAAGTTGCAACCTATGGGGCTATTTAGGACTCCACCTACATCACCTCATCCATACCTTGATGACTTTGAGGATCTCCCACCAAGATCAACCAATCCTCTACCCATGACCTTTGAAGGTCAAGAGCCTATGGTTTTTCATCCGATTTTCCCGGATATCCATGGTCCTGTATACCATGATGCACCATCATCTCAACCTCAAATACCACCTCTCTCACCAAGATCAACTCTCATTGCCATAGACGAGGAAATGTGTATCAATTTGCCTCAAACCCAAGAGGAGATTAGTGAAGAGCTCAACCGTCTCTACACTCTCTCGGGTATGGTAGATCACCGCCTCAATGAAGCCATGGACCTCCAAAACATCCTCATGAACTCCCTCCAAACACCACCACCAACCAATGAACAAGCACAACCACCACCACCCAACAACCAATCACCACCACCACCACCATAATCAAATGAGTCTACTCTTTCGCCCGGTTTTCCTCGCCATGATTGCAACATGTGTGAAAGAACCGCTCACATAGCTCAAAGGACAAACATTTTGGTGCACGAGCTCCAAAATGAAATGAGGTTCATATTGAACCACATTCTTGAGCGTCTAAACGCCATCTCTCATCCTCCTCAATAGGAGATTTTAATCTCATCATATAGGACCTTTTAGATGTTGTTGTGGGACTTTTTATTTTTAGGATGTATTTTTCATTTTCATGTAACATCATATTATGTTTGTGACTTTTGTCACATAATTTTCAATGAATGAATGCGATGTTTTTATGCTTATGAGTGATCAATATATAGCATATTATCATTAGTTAGGTGACTAACATCATTATTTAGCTATTTGGAATCTACATTATAATTTGATCACTTGTACTTTAGGTACAAAATTTTGATCAGACACTACATTTTGACTTTTTAAAGTCAACTAGATTAACATTCTTATTTGGATGACCATTTCATATGCATTATGCTTCTCCATTGAAGCTATTCACAACTAAGATTTCTTTTGTAGCATCTCATACCCTTCAAATGTATACGTTGGGACTCTTGTAATGGGGAGTATACATCAAGGGGGAGCATTTCATATTCTAACCATTTGTTTTATAGGATCATGCATCATTACCTTGTTACTCCATTTAGGGGGAGTATAAAACAAGGGGGAGCTCTTAAAGTTCTCAAAATCGCATTCTGCTACGCAACTCTTCTTTTTGTTTCAACAAAAAGGGGGAGAAAGGATTAAGTTTGCATAACTGTGAATCATCACAGTACATACACTTTTGCATAAAAATAGTTTTTAAACTCAAATAAAACAAACTTAATCTATATTTTAAAGAACTCATGCTATACTTATTCCTTTGCTCAAAAATATACTTTATGTTTTGTCATCAACAAAAAGGGGAGATTGTTAATACAAATATCGTCCTAAAAACGTTATTTATATTTTACGATCTTTACTTAGTTTTGTTAATAACAATTACAAAGTATATCTTTTAGCAAATTATAAATACTAGCTAAAGTCTCTTTAAAACACATTTTACATTTCACAAGTTTATTTAGAATTACATTTACTAGTTTATTTCCTTAAAAGGAAACATTATTTTTAAAATGATACAATGACATCATGGCATGCATCATACATAGATTATGTGATATCTTAGTTAGATCTTCAAGCAAGATAGTTGACTTTGGAAGATCTTGATATGACAACACAAAGATATGGAAAGATTGTAGAAGATTTGGAGAGATTTGATAAATCTCTTAGCTATCATATTGGCGGAACCAATCGACTACAAAGACGGATCCCTTTTGTGGGATCCGCCGGCTGTTCACCAGCTTGCCTATAAATAGCAAGCTGATCATTTGAACACACCATCACTCATATAACCTAACATTCATACTCATTCATTTACATATCATCTAAAATTTATCATTCATTCATTTCATTGATCTTTCCTTTTGTAGCAAAGGAGATTAAGCATCAAGGTTCAACACAGACATGTAAAACCTTTAGCATAGTTACTGTGTGATATAGTTATAGTTCACACATCATTATTTGTATCATTTATCTCAATGAGTGTGGTTAGTGTTTTAGTCCTCAAAACACAAAGAGTGTAGGGAGTGGTTGTACCTTTGTGAAAGAACCAAACGGGAGTGGTTGAACCCTTGTAAAGAACTCGACATCTAGCTTAGTGTCGGTAATTGTATAGGCGACGTTAGGTTGGTTCTACCTTGAAATAGAACCCGGTGTTTAGCTTAGTATCGGAAAAGGAAGTAAGCAACGTGTAAAGGTTTTCTCCACCTAGAAGAGAGTTTGTTTCTTAGTGAAGGATAACTCTCGAGTTAGAGGCTCGAGGAGTGGAGTAGGGCAAGGAAGAGAGTCCTTGTAGCCGAACCACTATAAACATCCGTGTTGTGTGGTTTGATCTTTCCTCTCTTTACTTTTCATATATATATTGTGTGAATATTTGTTTGTACTTGTTTCCTTTGAAATAACATAGAGTAACAAAGCGAATTAATTTTAAACGGTAAAACTATTCAACCCCCCCCCCCCTTTAGTTTTCCACAAAGTCATATGATTACCAGTCTTAGGCACTCTGTTTGGGTTGTTATTTTCATGACGGGCTCCAATTCTTTTTTTATGTGGCCTACTAGACGTCTTTTTTGGTTTAGGAGGCAATACCCTAGACATCTCACTACAATCTTACCAAAATGTCACTCCATCTACAGGTTGTAAGTATGAATGATAGGTAGCATAAAACATATGTTTTCTAAAACAGTCTGGGACATACTCTTCTGGTCTCCTATTCAATTTGAAGATAACTGCAATCGCATGACTGCATGGCAAACCTGATAGCTGCAACATCCTGCAGCTACATGTTCTGTGTTCTTCATCCACTCCAAAAGCTTCTGATCCATTTCTCACTTCAAAAATTGCTCCACCAGCCGGGATAACATGCCAAAACCTCAACAAGATATAAATGTAAATGAAATTAGTTTTTGTTAATCATTACTGATGTAAATTTATATGTAAATGTAGATGCAACTTTAAATGTAAATTACCTTTGTTCATCTTTAAGGAGTTCCAACCTTTTCTGAATGTTCGGACAAATGTCTTCTTTCCATTTTTCCAATGTCTTCCTCATCGTATTCATTCTCTCCATAACTATAACCCTCATCGCTTCTAACATACTAATTAATGGTTTATGTCTTACTTGTAAAAGCACAGAGTTAAAACACTCACTAAAACCATTCTCTACAGACTCACAGTTGCTTCCTATGTGAAAATAGGCTCTTGACCATGTTTTTGGATCCTTATCTAATAGATACTGATATGCTTTTGGATTGGCCCTTTTCATCTTGCCCATTATCTTGTTCAAGAGTCCCGGATAACTAGCTTTAGAAGCAGCGCAGAATAAGTTTCTAAACTCAACACCACCAAATTGTTTTTTAAACCCCTCATAAATGTGTCTAGCACATTGTCTGTGTTCCGCATGTGGCATCAAATCCTTTACAGCTTCAATCAATCCCTGCATTAACATATTACATAGTTAAAAAATAATTCATAATTTCATTTTGTTATGGAAAATATACAGTCAAAACATATTTACCTTATGTTGGTCTGAGATCAGTGTTAACCCATTTCCAGTTGGGTAACCAATATCTTCTCCAAGTAACTTCAAAAACCATGTCCAATTATCCTTGTTCTCTACATTAACCACAACCCATGCAACTGGGAAAATGTGGTTGTTTCCATCTCTGCCAATTGCCGTAAGGATTTCCCCAACATTTGGTTTTTTAAGGAAACATCCATCTAAAGCAATTACTGGTCTACATCCCCTCTTCCATCCCTCTTTGAGTCCATTTAAGCAAACATAAAATCTATCGAAATAGGTTTTCTCATATGGATTCACTGTTACCCCAACCCTAACTGTTGAACCCTCATTAGAATCTAATAAAGCCTTAGCATATGACGTTATATAACCATAATGATCCTCAATAGTTGCTTGCCCTTCATTCAACGCCCATCTTTTTGCAAACCTACATTGTGATGGACTTACAATGCACTTATATTTTTTCAACACTAAATCTGCAATTTCATGTAACTTAATATCTAGATTCATCCTAATCTTATTGCCAAATTGTTTACCAATCCACTTGTAGCTCACTAAAGTTCCAAACTTAAAATCTCTAACACAAGTATGGTTATCCTCAAGAGAAATTACTTGAAATGATTTCTCACCTGTCATTTGTTTTCCGTAACACCTCCATGGGCATTCATATCCTTCACCTTTCTTCGCACTAGGGTATTTTTTCCACTTACTTGTCTTCCCCTTTTCTGGATCCTTGACCCTCTTTGGCCTTAACCCACACTTAGCTATTATGTGGGTTGTTGAGCTTCTTTCTAACCATAGAGAAAATCCATTTTCCAAAGAATAATAAGTCATGCATTCCCTCAATTGAGCAGCATTAACATACTTTTCACCAACCTGAAATCAAAAAACTTTGTTAATTGGAATCAATGAAACAGTGCATAAACACAAATAAAATGAAATCAAAAAACTTTGTTAAGTACTCAAACAAATTACCGTTGGTTTCCTCATTCTCCAATGCGTATCCACTTCATAAGTAGGATACTTGTCCAGCTTTGTCTCCACTAATGTAAATGGATCTGTAAGATCAGCATCATCTTGCCTCAAGTTCCTCATCAAATCTTTCATGAATTCCTCATGTTGCATGACTGTTGCACTATCACCATCAGCATAACTTCTCTTCTATCTAGAACTGCTCTCACAACCATCTTTATCATAACATGATCTCTGCTTAGATGTCTTGGGGGCCCTCTTTGTAATGGATTTTCTCTTCCTAAGTTCAATTAATTCATCTTCACATTCTGACAAGTAATCTACAGACTTATCGGAGTATTCACTGTCACTATCACTAGAATCATGATCCATTGAGTATTTCCCTCTTTCTTCTAATTCATTATCACTGTCACTAGAATCATGATCCATAACACTTGGGTTCACATTTTCTTGAATCACAATACCCTTAGCCTTTCTAACCTTAGGCTTTCTTTTCGGTACTTTACCTTTATCCATCATAATACCCTTACCCTTATCTACTACCTTCTTAACTTGTGCATCAGAATTATCAACCGCCACTTCATCAACATTAACTTGTGTTTCATCATTAACTTGTGGTGCATCAGAATGATCAACAACCACTTCATCATTAACTTGTATTTCAGCGGCATGTTCTCTCCTAATTGTTCTAGGCTTAAGTGGTGAATGTAGGTGTCGTGCTTCTTCCTCAGCCCATTGAACTAGTTCTTCCCATGACATATTCCCAGCATCCTTTTCCCTAATCCCATTAATCCTAAGTTTAGATGTGGCCTCATCACAAGAATCATCAAAACACAAGTTTGGAATGTAAAAATCATCCAACTTTTGAGGAATGTGTGCCAAATACATGTTTACTAACCCATAAGTATCAGCAAATCCATACATTGATTCCAATTCGACATCACCTCCAATTATTTTCAATCCAACATCTAACTCACACTCTGGTAACTTAAAAAACATGGCATAAAAGGTTACTTCAAGCGTCTCTTCTAAATACTTACGCAAACTATCATAGTCAAACATCTTATCTTTTCCAATCCTCATGTGATAAACAGCACCGTTTTCATACCTTAATGGTGAGAAATAAAACACTCCATCAAAATGCACATAAAAAAGGTAGGCATCTGGAAGAGCCATCCTGTATATATATATATATATATATATATATATATATATTATATATATATATATATATATATATATATATATATATATATATATATATATATTCAATAATTGAAACCCTAAACACCATGCATATGAAAACAAAAATAAAACAACAAATTAGTGTAGGGGACCAAGAGAATATATTGTATGTTACCTTTTGCCCACATCAATTTAAGAAAAACACTGTAATCGATAATGATTTTGGTGGTATATTAAATTAGGGTTTGTGGGATAAAGGTTGAGAAAGAGACGGATATATGTGTAAAGTGTTTGTGGGTTGACTTATTCGTGTGGTCCTAGTATAAAAAAAATGACCTTGACACGCTGGCAGCTTATGTGTCACAAAGGACACGCTAGTATAGGACAATCTGGACATCGTACATACAATGACAAAAAATCAAAAGTTTAGTGATACAATGAGACGAAAAAAAGTTGGCTACATACAATGAAATCATTAAATAACTCATTTCCTCGTTGACCCATCATGTATCGCTTGCAATGCAATTCATACTAGTTTACCAAGATGTAGCTCTAGCTAGGTCACATTAGCGCTTGCAATATTGAAGTTCGGTAGAAAGCGGGTCATGCGGGGGTACCCATTTGTGCCCTCACGCCTACCGCTCAATAATTATAATGATATTAAAAGAAATGTTCATTTCTTAAAACATGCATAATTCTTTCTATGTTATACAATTCAACTGAATCTTCAATTATTTTAGAGTAAATTGCAAAATCGTCCTAAGTTTGGCCAAATTGCAAGTTCGTCCCAAATGTTGTAAAGTGCAAGGATCGTCCTGTGGGGAAACTTTGGTGCAAGTATCGCCTTTTAGGAAAACTTTTGGTGCAGTATCGTCCGTGGGGACGATAATTGCACCAAAGTTTTCCACAGGACGATCCTTGCACTTTTGTAACATTAGGACGAAATGCAATTTAGCCAAACTTTAGGGACGATTTATGGCAATTTACTCTTCAAATTAATTTTATGGTTTAAATCTAAACACATATGACAAACATTTAAATTAGGCTTAAATTCCAATAATTAAAACTAAGATTGTCCAATATACCAAAATGCAATGGTATGCATGTATGCGGACCTAATTATACTCTACGAGAGCTAACAACAACTGAATAGACCTAACAGTGCCTAATTATATGTATGTCCGCATGTGGCATGCATAGTTGCATACGTAAGTATCCACATCTAATGAGATTAACATGAATTATGCTTACAGTCATATATCGCTTTATAGAAACGGAGGATACAAATCATTGTTCAGGTTTCTTGAAGAAGCCGAGTCCTTTTAGCTTTAATGTACCCGACATAACCAAAATTCTCATGACCGTAAATGAATTTTTCTCTAATCAACCTGAAATGTTCACCCAACATGATATGAAACATGATTCCAAATCCTTATTCTAAAAGCGATATTGAATATGGTTATTTATCACTCTATTGACTCAACGTGGATAGATAGTTATATAATTGTTTGTCGTTATTAGAATTATTGCTAATCAGCTAGTAATCCTTTCTAAACTATTTTGAGATTTTTTGAGTTGGAAGTGGATACTGGGTAGCTCACGATAAAATCAATGATAGTAGTTAGGAGTCAGGACACATAGTATTTGATAACGTTTTATAATACTTTCAAGATCCTTGCAAGAAAAAATTAATTGAAAAGTCTAAACTCTCTCAAAAAAACCCTAGATCTAAAGAGCGCCGCCTCCTTCTCCGGTCGTCGGCTTTGGCCGGCGGTCCGGAGGCCCCTTCCTTTCACTCTTTTTTGTACATAAATTTCTTTTTGTTTTCTCTTCTATCATAAATCTTGTTGCCTAAATGTTAGGCAAGCTTTTGGGTCTTGTCGCTCTTCGGCTTCATATACATTTCGTCAGACTAATTTCTGTTGAAATTTTGAGCTTGTGAGGTGGTTCAAGTTACGAGGTGATTATTGTTGGGAAGAGATTGTGGTCGTGAGATGGTTAAGTTGTGAAGACGGTGAAGTTGTGATTGGTTCAGGAAGTAAAGAGGATCCAGGGTGTGAAGATCGTTCAGGTGTGAAGATGGTTCTGCTTGTTGTAGAGTGTTCGGGTTGTGAAATGGTTCGGACTGTGGAGATGGTGTGGTAGTGAGGTGGATCGGGTTATCAGGTGGTGTGGTCGTGAGTTTGATGTGGTCGGGGTGATGGTGAGTTCGTGAGGTGTTCAGGCCATGGAGATGGTGAGTTCGTGAGTTGTTCAGGTCATCGAGATGGTGAGTTCGTGAGGTGTTTAGGTCATGGAGATGGTGAGATCGTGAGGTAATTAGGTCATTGAGATGGTGAGCTAACCGGTGTTCTGCTCGTGAGATGGTTAGGGATATGGAGATAGTGAGGTTGTAAGGTATTTTGGGTCGTGAGATGTTGAGGTTGTGAGGTATTTTGGGTTGTGAGATGTTGAGGTTGTGAGGTGGTTCAGCTCATCGGTGAGGTGGTTAAGAGGGGGGATTCTGAGATGGAAAGGTCGGTAGATGTTGAGGTTAAAAGTTTATTCAGGTCAAGGATATTATGAGGTAGTGAGATGGTTCAGGTCATGGATATAATGAGGTTATAAGATGATTTAGGGGTGGAGATGGTGAGTTTTGTGAGGTGTTCAGGTTGTAAGACGGTGAAGATATTAAATCCGTGAGATGGTGAGGTCGCTAGTTAGGATGTGAGATGGTTTGTGAGAGGGTGAGGTCGCTATTGAGGTTATGAGATGGTGAGAGTCAGCAAGTCAAGGGTCGTTAATGGAAGAGCCGAGGGATAATCGTTTGAGTTTGGGGATTTTCATTAGGTGGTGTTCATGCTTTCTGTGTTATTTTCTTCAATCTACCATCCTCACTATTCGCAATGCCACCACTTGGTCAGATCGCGTGTTCGGTACTGTGTGTTTCGAGGCTATGGTGTAGGGTTATGTTTCATGTATGAGGTGTGTGAGGTCATGGTTTGTGGTCAGTTGTCGATGCTTTCTGCCAAGTGTTTGCCCTTAAGTGTTGTTGCGGTTTGGTGTGTTTGGTACGTTAGAGTTATATCGTGGTAAGTATGATATCCAATTTGTGATATCTCATATAGGTTGTAGGGTCGGTTAGTCGGTGTAGTGAGTTTATATTTAGTTTGGTCGATTTATTATGGTCGTTTCCGTGTAATTTAGCATCTTGCTAGTTCTTATTAATATATATTGCCTTTCAAAAAAAATAATAATAATAATAATACGAAAGTAAAATTTATCTTTTAAGCCTAATAAAAATTAGAAAAGAAAGAATATATAACCCCATACTATGCTAGCTTGTCACTGATTAGGACTATTCATATGTGTTTCTTCCACCTAGCTAGCTAGGGCAATGCGAGTGACTTGTTAGTCGATTCATGCATGATTGTTTTGACCAATACTGGTTTCCACTATCCATTCGATTCTCAACCATATACATTTTGTTATCCATTTTGTGCAACTCCAAGACTATGATTAGAACTAGAACAAGGACACATTCGACTTGTTAACATCGTTTAGAATTTTCATTGATCTAAATCTTAGAAATTATTAAGGTTTATCAACAATTATTTCACTGACTAGATTACATCGATACACAAGGAGCTAGACAACACATGCATAACATTCCATTTCAGCTTGTAATTAATTATAACGTGCACACATCTTCACTAGAGCTCAAAATTTCGTAACAATTTCCTTCTGAAAATTTTGTAACAAGTTCTTAACAATTAAAGTAAGTTATTTAAAAGCTTACAGTCTTGAAAAAACTTCTTGAGCATTTATCTCCAACAAATATATTCTTTGGTAAGTATCAAGGTATGGAATGCTTGTGTACTTTTTTTTTTGAAAGGTGAATTTCGTTGAAACTTCGTGTCGCGATTCGACAGCGAGAGGTCTAGCTTACGTTGTTTTAACCGGGCCCGCGCTAGAGAGCTCCCTCGAAGTAGGAATGCCTATTCAAATACCCGATGGGGGGAAAACCCCCTACTAATCCGCCCGAAGGCACGACGATTAATAGGGGTAAACCCTGCCCCCTCAGACTTGAACCTGGGTATACCCAAGCCAAGCCCTCATAGAGGGACTTCCTAATATCTCAAAGTTGGCATTAGTGGGATTTGAACTTGAGACCTAAAGGTCACCAAGGGAAGTCCCAACCACTAGACCAACTCATCATTGATGGAATGCTTGTGTACTGACTATATTTAATAGAATTGAAGTAATTGAGCAATAAGTTAACTCTGATAACAAGTTATTTTAGCGAACAAGTTATTTTGAAACCCGGTTCGACCCGGGTGGTTCAACCGGTTGAACCGTTCCGGTCGAAAAACGGGTCAATAGAAACCAGGTCAACCTGACGGGTAGGGTCGAAAAAAGAAGTCAACTTAAACCGGGTTTATCCGCTAGGTTCGAAGCGTCCCGTGTCAACCCGGTTTTCGATGTGTATTAATAGTTTCCTTTTGAACCTTATGTTTTCAACATTTCATTTTTTAGTTTCAACTTTTCACTTTTTGATTTTTCCTTTATATATAATATATAATATAGGTTTTGGGAGATGGGGTGAGAACAATGAGAAGTTTTATGAGAGTCTCTGCTCCGTGTGATGGTCTCGATGATTCATTAAAGATAGAGGCGAATTTTGTTATTATAATCAACCGTTGAGAGTGGCGTCAGGAGTGTCAAGAGTTGAGCGTCTCCAAATTTGTAACATTTTCATATAGTAGATGTTAAGTAGACTAAGGGTCTCGTGGTTTTTACTTTCCTATTGAGAGGTTTTTCATGTAAAAAGTATGTGTATTGTTTTCAGTTTTCTTTATTGTTTGGCTATCGTTGTGTGATTCATTGTCGTGGGCGTAAGATCCCAACAAGTGGTATTACATCCGAGGTTCGGGGAGAAGGGATCATACAACTCAGAGGAGGCCATTACAAGAACGAAGAAAGTGTGTTGGTTCGTCATATTCTGCGCGAAGAATTGACGGTGTAGGTTTGTTGACCGTCAGATCGTACTGAAATATGGACTAGGTTCATAAGAGTGTGATCTACGATTTGACCGCCGGGATTTTCGATTTGAGGTTTGATAGAGAGGTAAGGTTATCGAAGTTTCTACAATAAATATGTCAAGTTGCTGTGAAGAAGAGAGCATTGCGGGTTTGTTAATCGTTGGATCTTCGTGAAATTTGGATAGAGGGTTCAAGACATCGGTTGTGGCTTGGAGAGATGTTGGGTTCATAAGATAACATTTCTACAATAAACACGTTTTGTGGTCTACTGCGGGTATAGTTCTAAGGAACTGTGCAGTTAAACGTGCTTATGTGAAAGTAGTACTGATTTGGGTGACCTGTCGGAAAGTTTATACATGAGGGCCAAAAAAACAAAGTCGTGAGCCTACAGGTAAAACGGAAAATATGGTGGTCTAAGTAGGCGGAATGTTATAGTTTTCTACTAGATGTAAAAAGTGTTTTTTTTTTTTTTTTTTTTTTTTTCTTTCTTTCTTTTTTTTTTTTAGCTATCTTTGTTGTGTGATCCATTATCGTGAGTAAAGATCCCAACAACTTGTCTTGTGACAAATTAAAAAGGTACAGATAACAAAAGTCTTCACCAAGAATACGCTTGTCTTGGTTGTCAAAACTCAAATGCCATGAACATCTCTTGGTAACAGTAACAGTACTTTTTCAACGATTATCTTGGTGACAGAAAGTCCAATATGTTAATATCCGTAGCACAAAGTACAACTTTGAAAACGTTGATCGAGTAACTATTTTCGATATTGCTCAAACATAGGTTGATCAAATTTCTCTTCACATGTTAAAGATTTTATTAAGGACTAAGGAGTACGTGGAATATAGCTAGTCAATTAGTTTTTTCCTTTTGTTTTTTTGGTTAAGATACCGATTCAAACAATTGTCATACCAAGTGTTATTTTGTAACTGGGTAAAGCTTATTCAGTTAAGCGTGCCCGGGTGAGAGTAGTACCGGTATTGGTGACCTACCGGGAAGTCCTCACTTGTGGACCAGAAACTCTGTTGATATTAGGCAATGAAGAGGAGAGCCTGTAAGCCAATAGTTGCGTAGGTTCGAATCCGAGCCGGCCCCGGTTTTCATCCGGCCGTTACTCCAGCGAATTATAATCGTGTGGAGGTGGTACAGTTTCCGGGCGGACGCCGTTAAAAATCCCCACTACGCCAGCGTGGACCCGGTTAAGACAACATAGTCTGTGTATGTGGAGGATGAGGGCCTGCCGATTTGGCGGGTGCGACTCTAATCCAAAAAATGAAAGTCACCGTTAAAAAAAAAAAAAAAAAAGTGTTATTTTGTAACTAAACTATTCAAATTATGGCATAAAATTAAAAAAAAAAATAATAATAATAATAATAATAAAAATAAAAATAATAAAAATAAAAAAAATGAAAAGAAAATAGACTAGCCATAGCAATGATCTCTCACCACGTTTGAAAGGTTTTTTCGTCAATTTCACGCGTGAGATCCTATTACAAGGGAAGAGATACCACACATGTTAATTATATATAGTTGCGACGTAATTTTATTTTTACATGTTATCTTAGCTAGTACGCAGTAATTGTTTTTCTAAGCTTAATATATTGATTAGTCATGATTTAACTATATACTTCTTTTAAATAACTTTTTTAATAAAAAATTGGGTTGATCCGATAATCGAACCGGCTGAACCGGTCGATGACCTGATGTCTCGACCAGATAAATTAAAAACCCGATTCTCAAAACATTTCATTACACTTACATCTCCAACGGAAAAAAAACAAAAACCACCAAAAACCAGCCACGTCACTGCCACATCAGATTTCTTAAAAACCTCATTTTTTACTCCAACAATATCCCTTCTCAAACCCCATTATTTTAATATATTTATATATATAAATATAGGTATATATATATTTGTGTGAGAGTGAATGTTTTATGGGGCCCACTTTCTTTGGTTTGTGTTGGTTTGGATTTTCAAACCATGCTTGTTCAAACCAAGCACTCCAATGGTTACAAACCACACAACTTTGTTTGAACCAAGAAAAACATCTCCGTTGGAGATGGTCTTATTCACTTACATATGCGTGAATGCGTGATTCATAATTCGCAAAGGAATCAGTGAAGGCCCCATCATAATGTGATTAGATTAAGAATGTGATAAGACCATAGAAGATGTTTTCTCCTGCTACAATCTCCTCTAACGTGGATATATGCATAGCTAAAAGCGAAGTCAACAAGTCTTTTAAATCATGTTGATGACTTGATGTTATTATGAAATATTTTGTTATATTACCACTTACAAAAAATAAATAAATAAATAAATAAATATTAGTCTCGCGCACTTAGACAGTGTTTGTTTAAGCTTATACGTGAACTTATGAGCTTATTTGATTTTGGCTTATATTTCATAAGCTCAAATTTTCTGGCTCATTTTGAAACTTATGAGCTTATATAAGTTTATCACATCATAATAAACTTATATAAGCCCACAAGTCTCAAAATAAGCCGAAAATTGAGGCTCATGAAATATAAATCACAGAAATAATCTCATAAGCCACATATAAGCTTAAACAAACACCCCTTTAGTGTATGAATGATCGTATGTATATGTTATCATAACATATTATATACTATAACAATGCATATATATGTGATGTGTAACTTATATAGAGTATATATATATATATATTTTTTATTGAAATACACGATTCCCATTAATTATTATGAACATTCGCAAGCACGAAAGAACTTGTTAAATTACAAACAAGTCAATCTACAATAGAATTTACATGGATATCTAAAGCCAAATTAGTTATAATATGAGCAAACATATTTTTACTGCTTTTGACGAAAAATATTACTCTCTCATTTTCAAAATAAGTGTCCAATTTGACTTTTCAGAGTCAAACTAGTTCAACTTTGACCTTGCATTTTTTTTTGTTATATAATACTTGATGAAAAATTATACCAATAAAAAATACACTTAAACCCAATATATTCATATATTTTGCATCAAGTATTATATAACATCCGCAAAAATAGATAAGGTCAAAGTTGAATCAGTTTGACTCTGAAAAATCATACTGGACACTTATTTTGGGACGGAGGTAGTACATAATTATCATAAAACTTTAAATTATAAAGATAAAACACAAAACTAAGAAATGCGTACCTAGTTACAATTCAAAATGTTAAAAGCATTGACACTATGTAGAACGGGTTTTATGAGACATGTAATTTTGATATGTTATATGTAGGCATGTGGCTATCTGTGAATCACGTCGTTAACTTTATCTTAACTTTTAAAGTAAAAGTTTGTGTGATTTACATATGATTGTGGATGGTTAAAATATAAAAATATTAGCTTTAATTTTTGTACTTAGGACATAAGATCGGAAAACTATAACTCTAATTTGGAAATGAACGCAAGGTGGAGTTGTTGACGATGAGGATGCATGGGAGGTGTTATATTTGCTCGATGTAAATCATTTTGATGACATCGTGTGTCTTACGGTGATCGTTTAAAATTAATTTATTGTTTAATACATCGTGTTTCTTGTGTTTATGTCTTTCTCATGAAAGACTATATTAAGGTAGTTGTGACATATTTGTGGAAAACTAAAAGTAGGAATTTAAGAGGGTCAAGGCCATGCTTGCACTCACTCCACTTCATCTGATGAAACGTACCTAATATGCATTGGTGGGCATGTAACCAGTGACCGACGTTTTTAGTATATGAATTATACAATATGTTATACACGTTTTGCCCCCAAGAACAATGAACGTAGACGTGCACGTTATGTTTTATTGTACAACTTGTATATATCATAGTGCTGATATATATCAACATCAAAGTTCCATAACTTTACATGTGTGGATTCTCGAGCATCCATGAATCAAGAAACACATATCCATTTTCGCTACCATATATATCGAATGTTTGTATTTCATCAACTTTTAAAAGCAAGAGACATGTTAGATATGGGCAAAGATGCGTTGTGGGACTGCACAAACGTGTGAGAAGTGGTCCATTTGAGTTCATGCAGAGGAATTTTTGTTTGGTAGAGCCGAAGTCAATATCACAATCATAGAGATATTATTTTAGGGTTCTTCTCAGCCTCTTTACTTAGACGACCACCCATTTTAGTCTTCTATATTCTATTAAAGTTATACTCCGTAGTAAATACATATCAGTCGTGTGAAAAGACGTCTTTAGTTATACGAATGTTAAAGGTCAGTGTGTGAAGACTTATTTTTCTAAAAATTTTTCATAAAGAAAAAAACTAGCAAGGAGATTTAAAAGCATCAAAACAATAACTAGAAGCCAATCCTAAATAGCAGACGCAACAACATATTAAGCTTCACGTACAACGCAAAACATAAGTGACGGAACCAACACTAGAAGTCATGAGATTCATTTCATAGGGTTAAAGAAGATTTGTAAGACAACTTTTGAGACCTTTGACTTTTTTACACTACGCGGAATAAATCCATGAGATTCCCGTATACATGCGGAAACTCCCCTCGGTCCGCCTCTGCCAAACATGCATGGATATATAAACTCATCAAAAAGACGCGAGTAGATCAAAATGAAATTATCATATATTAACATATAGTTAGTTGAGACCCGTTGGTTGCTTCATTTTTGAATTTTTGTTTAGCTAAGACCTTTAAGTTGCTTCGTTCTTAGATTTTTTGGTAAATTGATACTTGTTTTGTTCAGGTTGCTTTGTATTTTAATTAGATCCCAAGCGAGATCTATTGAGACCTCTTTTGTTCAGGTTGCTTCGTATTTTGTTTAGATCCCAAGTGTGATCTTTTTGTTTCGATCCCAATTAAGTGATCTATTAGCTTTGTGTTTGTTTGAAGATTTGGACTATTGCTACGAGGAATATTACTGCTTAAGGATGAGCTGGATTATTTTGGATTGTATAATTTTAACAAGCTGAGCATGATAAATATCTATGCTCCAGCTTGATAGGATGTTATAATTACTAATACGTTTTATTAGGTCCGTATTAGATTAGTTTAGTTCAACCCGTTTAGATATTAGGTTTTCTAAGCACTTTATATAAATTCTCATGTAATAACTTTTATCATTATCATGTTAATATAATGTAATTGTTTGGTTCATTATTGCTTATGCTCCAACTCTCTTTACAATAAGTAAATATTACATTTAGTGTATTTACATAAAATATACAAAAGATGCATAAAAATATAAATTACTAAAAAGCTAGACAATAACTCGAGTCAAGCTTATATAAGTTTGAGCTCGAATCGTTAAAAAATCAAGCTCATTTATTGAGCTTGAGCTTGTGCTTGTGCTAGAGGCTTGATAAAACTCGGATTGAACGAGCTCGAGTCAAGTTCAAACTAAAATTACTCGGCAAAAGCTCAGCTAGTCTACACGCCTCTTCGCCTCTGTGTCTTTATACTACGAGCAAAGAGTCCATCGTGAAATATATCTCTTTACATAAAATTTAGTGTTTTGTTGATGTATGTTTAAATATATGTAATTTTTACATCTTTAAAAGAATAATACGCAAATGATCTTTTTTGTGTAAGTAGGAATCTACCGTCTTTATGAGAAATTTATAAGTGCAAATTTCGTATCTAATCAAAGTGGAATGACTAAATTATCTTTGTCTCATTTCTATTTAATAAAATAGAAAGGATGGGCATTTTAGTTATTTTATTTTGGCCATGGATAAAAATTACGCTCGTAAGTTTTTCACAGTGACGATGCCTGCACTTTCGAAAAGATAAGGACGGAATATACAAAGTGAATATACAAATTAGCCAAACTAGAGGGATGATTTTTGCAATTTACTTTTTCCGATGCAAGTAATATAAGTAGAGAGACATGGACGTAGCAAAGTATGGTGACTTAGTTTGTCTTTACTAGGCAAATCATGTTAGCTTTTTTCCTTCACTACATGACCCCATGATCACTTTTTTATTCTATAATAATGAAATAAAAAGGAATATGAATATGAGTGGTGATTTTGGCAAAAGTATAAAAGAGAAAAGTTTCTTCAATCAAAGTCATCATCGTTGCCTTATGGAATGATGGTGAAAGTTTTGTTTTATAACATGTTTGCTTCCTTGCTTTCTTCACACTCTTTCTCCTTCGACCCTTAAGATAATTTGCAATCTCATTAATAAAAATTGACGAAATATACCATTAACTTTTTCGAATATCCATAAATTTTGACATTTTGGTCACTTAATTCACAGAACCACACATACTCAAACCGAGTGAAGCTTCCCTCTTTTTTTGTTGTTTGTACATAACATAAATTGAAATTTACATTTTAGTGTTAATACTCAAACTTTTTACCAATAGAACATGTATCGTAAATATATCATCGACCTTGTTCTTTGTTATGTCGGTTTTATATATCTATTATCTACAAAGACGAAACCTATGGCCATATGGGGTATTGGTGAAATACTTGGCATAAATGCAAAATTTCGTTGTTTTTGTACCCTTTTCTTGTATGCATAGCTACTAGTGTATTATGTTTCATGTGCATACACCTCGACCCCTTAAGAAGTCTTGAGTGCTTTAGAATTCAAATGGTGTGAATTATGCCAACAGTCATGTTGTCGTCGCGCGTGAAAATTGCTTGGCACTACTATATGTGGAAGGATAATCAAGAAGGCGATATAATATATGTATGGTGACATGGTGTCACAATACATAGAACTACATATATGTATAATAGGGTTTTTCATATATATGAGGAGGTCGGATGTTTTTGTTGTTTCTTTTTTTTTTCTTTTTTTTTTTTTTTTTTTTTTTCTTTATTTATTTATTATTATTTATTTTATTTTATTTTTAATTTTTATTTTTATTTTTTATTATTATGGTTTTTTTTTTTTTTTTTTTTTTTTTTTTTTTTTTTTTTTAAATACAGAATGGATTTCAGTAAATCTGAGTTACATATACAAGCGTAATAACATCTGCACTTTTTTATCTTTCTACTCCCTCCGTCCCAATTTTATTGTCACATTTTCCTTTTCCGTCTGTCCCAAAATTATTGTCACATACCATAAATAGAAAGTGAATAGGTAGTGGAGTTTGGTAAAGTTACTATATTACCCTTGGTTGAAATTAATATTGCAAACTTTAAAGAAGTGTTAATTAATTTGTTAAGGGTAAACTTGTTATTTGGCAAAAAAGTAAGAGAGAGAAAGTAGTGATAGTGACATTTTTCTAAAAGAATGTGTTTTTTGTCTGGTGACAATAATTTTGGGACGGAGGGAGTACTAATACATGCACTAGCTATCAATCTATCATATGTTAGAAACTGTCCGCAAGTCAAGTAGTCAACTACTATGATGAAGGACAATACGTACATCCTAAACATTCATATGAATCTCACCATTCGTATACACTAGTATAGAGTGTCACCCTACTTTCACCCACTCTAACCCGGAAAACATAGTTTTCTTGAGTTAGGCGTATGATAGGATCATATGTACGGAACAACATGGGTGATCAACGCTTTAAACTCAAATGCCTTGAACAACTAGGGCGATCAACGCTGTGACTCCTGGACTCATACCGTGTGAGCAAAACATGGGATTCTCAGTGTAGCGTCTAAAGAGATACACGAGATGCATAATTGGAAAAATTATTGGCCAACATTAATAGAAAACATTGGGCCTTGAAGGTCTAAACACTACTACAATGTACACAACAGAAAAAGGCAAACAACAGTTGTCTTGGTTTGACTACTTGATTGTTAATAATTATGTAAAAAAGGTGTACGGGATTAGTACTTTTCATAAGAATTGGCTGGTGGGTGGACACTTGCATATTTATTAGCAACTTTGGTCACAGGGAATCCTTGTTCACAAAAGGGTTCTAAGGATGGTGGCAGTCATGTCACTGAAAAAATCTCATACCTTCATCCGTAAAGATATTATTTAAGTATTGCACCATCAGTCTTCAACCGATGCTACAATACTGGGGGGGACATGTTGGTGTATGTGTCCGGATGACATGCCTCTTCCGGACCCTTCGGCCATACCCTTCATCCTATACCCTTCGGCCATACCCTTCATCCCATACCCTTCGGTCATACCCTTCATCCTGTACCTTCATCCGGTACCTTCATCCCTGCTGTTCATCCGGTACCTTCATCCCTACCGTTCATCCTGTGAAGGGCGCGTGTACTTAAGGCGCGTCTGAATGAAGGGCGCGTGTATCTACCACCCAGGTTTTAAGGGGACATGTTCCCTAGGCTGACATCATCTACAGTAACTCAGGTACTATATATACACCACCCTTGGTGGCTGTATAGAGAGATATATTCTCCTACCTCTCTCTACTTTCTCTCTCTAGAATTACTCTTATGGTAGAGAACTGACTTGACCGTCGGAGGGTGGTCCCGAGGCTCCGGCCTCGAGACTCCTTCTAACGGTTCTTTCTTGTTTGTAGCAGCTCACAAGGTCCGAAGGAATCACTCCGGAGGACGATACATAGAAGTGGGACCTTCCTACAAGGTTTTACTTCAACAAATTGGCGCCATCCGTGGGACCCGTCATTCACTTTACCGGAGCTAAGAATGATAGGTCTCGCTTCCAATCCACCCTTTCGGAATTAGTTCATCCATCCGGTATGGTTTGTTCCGAGGTGGTTCATCCATCACCTCTATTCGGTACGGTTCATTCGCCATCCTCCGTGATTCATTCGGAGGTGGTTCATCACCTCTATTCGGTATGGTTTATTCGGATTCGGTTCATCCGTAATCCTCCGTTCGGTATGATTCATTCGGAATTGTTTCATCCGTCATCCTCCGTTCGATATGGTTCATTCGGAGCTGGTTCATCTGTCATCCTCTGTTCGGTATGGTTCATCCGTCATCCTCGTTCGTCATGTTTCATTAGGAGGTAAACCCTTCGGAATTGGTTCATCCGTCATCCTCCGTTCGGTATGGTTCATTCGGAGCTGGTTCATATGTCATCCTCTGTTCGGTATGGTTCATCCGTCATCCTCCGTTCGTCATGTTTCATTAGGAGGTAAACCCTTCATCTGAGTAACATGTGGCGGCTGGAAAATAATATGCAAAAATGGGCCTTGACAAGAATCGAACTTGGGTCTCCAAGTTAATAAGCCAGCTCCTAACCATTGGACTAAATATCCAATGCGTGGTATGTATTCTATTTTTATTTATTTTATCATTAGAACTGGACTAGATGGGCCCATATGCTTGATAACACAAAGCCCACTATCATGATTGAATATATATGATGCGTTAGGCATTATATGATATGCATGTCATAAAAATCACAAGGCTGACAAGTGACACCGAACCATGCCACAGATATTTTATATAAGATAACACCGAACCGACCTTTTGATGACACGTGAGCAATTTTATGAAGATCCGAAGGTGACAAATACTAGTATGATTTATTAACACCGATAATGAAAAGACAATAACCTACTCCCACCTTATTTTTTTTCCTTGATGAATTAAAGGGTTTATTTTAAAGCTGCAACCACAGTGGGAATATTTAATAGTCATACCTGCAAGATGCACATGCACTCACTTAACAGAGTATTTTGTTCTTGGCATTATTTTACAAGAACAATGGCTTTAAAAAAAAAAACATAGCTGATTATCCGAGGATAAGGTAAATTACCTATTTACTCATTTCTTAATCAATACACATAGCTGATAACCCGAGGATAAAGTAAATTACCTATTTACTCATTTCTCAATCAATACAAGAGACTTGTATCCTTATTTCACAACTTTCTCCTGTTTTTCTAAGAAGAATGACCATTTAGTCAACTTTATTCACCTTAATATTCTGACTTGTTTAAATACCTCCTTGTTTTCAAGACATACATCCTTGATTTTTTATATTGAATCCACCACAACGACATCAACGCTGTTTAATTTCTTAGCATATACTGCTTTCCTAAGCACAATCATATATAAGAACAAGCAAACAAAAATAAGACGCATGATCCGAATCACACAGCTCCCTATCCGGAGAGCAACAAACTTTATCTCCACAACTACATCCGAAGGAACAATACAGCAGAAGCATTTTCGAGCTCAAAGTTCTCGCGTTAATCTGTTAGCCGGTCCCACCGTATTAAGCTCAAATACCTTCTTACCTTCTTCAATGATCCTTCGGATAACTTATACGAGTACATTAAATTTATGGCCACAAACTAGCCTCGAAGGCCACCAGTTAATTCACTCCGGTTTTCGATCGACAATTTTTGGTCTTCCAGTCACTTGATCTCCTTTCGGTCTTCTAGAAATAATCGAATCATATCGCACTTTAACAATTTTAATCTCTGAATTGCTGAACGGATGAGCTTTTGAGCCCTTGGCCTTTGAAAGCAATAGCAATCATGTTGAAGTCTTAGTTCATCTTCCTGACTCCGTTCTCTTCATCCCTGTGTTACCGCTTCCGAACTCCGGCCTCTCGGAGTATTGTAATGCTTAAACAATCTTTAATTAATTCTCGAATGTCAATATCCGTCCACTCGGCAAAGTTAATCATCGAATATTTGTAAATATGAGAGTTGTGGCTAATACTCTCACATCGTCCGAAGATCCGTCTGGATGACTGCGCATTAGTACTTTCTTATGCCCCGGTTTAGGCTCTTTGAACTCCATTCGGTCATCTAAACTACACTAAACAGCCATAACAACTACTGTTTGAGCTTTAACCCTCGATTCCCTCCTTCTGGTCACCAAAAATTACGACAGCGATACCATCGTTAAGATCTTAAACAATAACGAAAACCGACAGGTTGAGGGACGAAACCAAACAACACACAAGATCTGTGGCTTTTCAACTTTGCTACAAAATTTTAAAGATATCCTAAAAGTCCGATACAAACCCATAATCCATCTTTAAGAACAAAAAGTCAAGAACACAAGAGCTTCAACCAAGATAGGAGTAACTGTTACAAGCGGCGACTTAACTGAAATTTCACGGCTTACATTTTCCTGCCTTTTTCAAGAATCCGCCGGCTAACCTTATACAAATTAAATTGGTAACCGCAGTAAATAGCCTTGAAAATTCCCCAGTTGGTTCATCGTCAAACTTTTATTCGCTGGGGGTGATGCTCGTTCGCCGGCCTCCGACCATCAAAATTATGTTCTCCGGTGTGCCGCTCGGTGTGCCGATCATCAACTTTCTGTTCTTCTGAATTATGCTTGAGCTCCGGATTCCGATCATTAAAACTTTTGTTCACCGATGAGCTACTTATGCTCCGGCCTCCGGTCATCAAACCTTCTGTTCTCCGATGAGATTCTCCTGATCTCCAATATTCCTATCATCAAAACTGCTTTTCTTCTGAATTATGCTTGAGCTCCGGATTCCGATCATTAAAACTTTTGTTCACCGATGAGCTACTTATGCTCCGGCCTCCGGTCATCAAACCTTCTGTTCTCCGATGAGATTCTCCTGATCTCCAATATTCCTATCATCAAAACTGCTTTTCTTCGGTGTACTGCTTTTGCTCCGGATTCCGATCGCCAACTTCTGTTCTTCGGTCCGGCGCTTTTTCCGTCCGGCGGAACTTTAATATGGCCATTAAAATTTTTAATGATACTCTCTTTCTATGTGATTGTGTGGATATGATAAGTCTGGAAGCATTATTAGATGCATAAAAGGCTGATAAAATAATATAAAATGGGAAATAGGAACCTTCTAAAAAAGGCTGATAAAATAACATGATAAAGAAATATGTATGTTTGCGCATTGTAAAGCCTTTCATATATATTTTCACATGCGGCTCATTTATCAAATTACTGATACTGTGCCCGTCCATATTCACATGCTAAAAGCAAAACACAGATTTAACTATATGAGTATTTCTCAATAATGATGCCTTAGGTGCAAAAAAGTAAACAGCTAGCTAGTCCGCTAGCCTAAGAGAAAATTTGCAATAAAATTTTTGGGACTAGAGCAAAAAAAAAAAAAAAACATATGTGTATGTCGACAGAGCTGTAGCAAATGTGTACCGTTTATTATCTATCTTGATGTAAAGATTCAAAATATTGAGGGTGGATGGAAAAGTAAAGTAAAACGGATGCGGGCCCACCCGAATGTCAGACTTTTATCATCTGCTTTCTTCACAAACCGAACAAAACAAAAACTACCAAAACATATAAAACTATAAGTTTATATGTGATATGATTATCTATCTTGTTTTGACCACACGTATATACGAGTGCATTTTTTGATAATACTTTACATACGAAAATCCGTATGGTATCTATGCTCCGGTTACCGATCCCAAATTTTCAAGTTTATGCCCCGGTACTTATCTTCCGTTTACTTGGTTTCTTCCCGGTCTCATAACCTGCTTTATTAGATCATAACACTCGAAAAGGTTCATGCGTCAAAACTACATGTTTTATATCTGATATCTAGGAGACCATTGGTCTTTATGAGTTGATTATGTTATTTAGCATTTTGTGGCATTTGAGTTCAACAACACTAATGAGAATTAGCACCATTGAACTGGGGGGAGAACAGTGGTATGATACCCTCCATCGGTTATGTTACGGAATAACTGTACGAGGCTCCGTATCATCAAGGTAAAAAGCCCGTACGGCGTGTGTCGCCCGTATGGTACCCCAAGAGTGGTGCCATACGTATCATTAAGGCAAAAAGCCCGTACGGCGTGTGTCGCCCGTATGTTACCCCAAAAGTGGTGCCATACGTACCATTATGGCAAAAAGGCCATCGGTTATCTTACGATTTGGTTCTAATCCAAGCCCCATCGGTTACCTTACGCTTTGGTAATAGTGGCCTTTCATGCCTTATTGTGCAGGAACAGCTGTATGAGGTTCCACATGCATAACAATTACAAGAAACGGATGGTGGAAAACACTCCCTCCCTCGTGAGCGGATCGTGAAAACACTCCGTCAAATAAATTAAACGGATCGTGGAAAACACTCCCTCCCTCGTGAGCGGATCGTGAAAACACTCCGTCAAATAAATTAAACGGATCGTGGAAAACACTCCCTCCCTCGTGAGTGGATCGTGAAAACACTCCGTCAAATAATTAACGGATAGTGAAAACACTCCCTCTCTTACGAGCGGATCGTGAAAAACACTCCGTATAATAAATAATTGACGGACAGTGAAAACACTCCCCCTCTTACGAGCGGACCGTGGAAAACACTCCGTATAATAAATGATTAACGGATAGCGAAAACACTCCCTCTCTTACGAGCGGATCGTGAAAAACACTCCGTATAATAAATAATTAACGGATAGTGAAAACACTCCCCCTCTTACGAGCGGACCGTGGAAAACACTCCGTATAATAAATGATTAACGGATAAGCGAAAACACTCCCTCTCTTACGAGCGGATTGTGGAAAACACTCCGTATAATAAATGATTAACGGATAAGCGAAAACACTCCCTCTCTTACGAGCGAATTGTGGAAAACACTCCGTCTACCCGCTAACTGTATATCAAACATATAAGTTTGTGCCTCTGGAATTGTGTTTTATTTGTACAGGAAACAGACGAGGACGTATGTGGTCTAAAAGACCCAACTCATCTTATGAATCACCGGCTTATGGGCCACTGGGAAAAAAGGCATGTCCGAATGATACAGGACGAAAGACCATAACATATTTGTCAAGTATCGCATCATTAGTCTTTTACTAATAATGCAATACTGGGGGGGGGGGGACATGTTGGTGTATGTGTCTGAACGGCATGTACCGTTCATCCGTAAAGATATTATTTAAGTATTGCACCATCAGTCTTCAACCGATGCTACAATACTGGGGGGGACATGTTGGTGTATGTGTCCGGATGACATGCCTCTTCCGGACCCTTCGGCCATACCCTTCATCCTATACCCTTCGGCCATACCCTTCATCCCATACCCTTCGGTCATACCCTTCATCCTGTACCTTCATCCGGTACCTTCATCCCTGCTGTTCATCCGGTACCTTCATCCCTACCGTTCATCCTGTGAAGGGCGCGTGTACTTAAGGCGCGTCTGAATGAAGGGCGCGTGTATCTACCACCCAGGTTTTAAGGGGACATGTTCCCTAGGCTGACATCATCTACAGTAACTCAGGTACTATATATACACCACCCTTGGTGGCTGTATAGAGAGACATATTCTCCTACCTCTCTCTACTTTCTCTCTCTAGAATTACTCTTATGGTAGAGAACTGACTTGACCGTCGGAGGGTGGTCCCGAGGCTCCGGCCTCGAGACTCCTTCTAACGGTTCTTTCTTGTTTGTAGCAGCTGATGCGCGTGATGTGTCGTTGCGGTTTAGCAGTTTTAATGCCTACTCAAGTTTTAAATTTATATTTAGCCGACTTATCAATAACACACACACTTAACGAGCAGTGTACCCGGTCAGTATGAAGATAATGGTAAGTAGAGTGTCGATCACTAAGAGTGGAACGTATAATCTAGTTAATCTAATCAGTATTTTAATATCCTAACGCAAGGGGGTTTCAGCCTGAGAGACTGGCACAGTTTTGTTTGCAATTAAATAATAAAATAAACAAATAGGCACGAATCAGCAAGTAGCACACACGTACACAGATAGATACTAGAGACAATAAGAGGGCTGTCCTTATGATTAAGTAGATTGTCACTTGTTTTATTGATAGCTTTATATGAAGTGTATGTAATTAACCCTTTCTCGTTGGTCCTATTCTCATCGGCGAGTAAACCCTTAATGATTACTTATGTCTAAAAGTTATTCCTAAGTGATCAATTTAGAAACAACCGTGGGAGCCACACCTTGTCCCGCAGTCGGGTGCCCGCAAGCCACTAATAAACACAGAGGTTATCAATGCACTAATAAGTAGTAACCAAAGACATCAACATATAAACTTTAATTGATGGGAAAGCAAGTATTAAAGGGAGTGCAATCTTTCCGTTGTCACATTACACAAGCCACCAATCCTGATGAATTAAAGTTTGCTAAAACAATAAAACAAAACTACTTAATGAATTAAATACATGCAGCACCTTCTTACAGCTCTTGTATCTTCGATTTGGGTGTGTCTTGTGCTGCCTCTTGACTGAATTCGTCCTTCTCTTCTGTTGTCCGAACTTCGGTTTTAGGGTTTCGAACTTTTTTTCTCGTCTGGTCTACGGGGTATTTATAGTTTGTGTCTGAGGGAAGATGCGGCGCATCTACTTAAGTAGATGCGGCGTATCTACGTAACTTCGCGTGGGGTCCAAGATTATAATATTCAGGAATATTCGTACACCGCCAGAAGATGCGGCGTAACTCCATGATTAGATGCGGCGCATGTCCTCTTGTATCTTGGATCGTATCTGGTGATATCTTGATAGAGATGCGGCGCATGTTGATAGTAAGATGCGGCGCATCTGGAGCAGAATTGACTTGATCTTGTCCATGTCAGTAGACTCTTCACTTTATGCACGTTTTGCTCCATTATTAGTCCAAAATAGCTAAGTTTCACCAAATGCTTGTTTTTACCTGAGAATTACAAAAGTAAACAATTAAGTATCAATCCTCATACATAATATAGTAAAACAAGTCAAATTAATAGGATAAATGATAGTAATAAAATGTACTTATTTGAGTTCATCAAATATCCCCCACTTGAACTTTACTTGTCCCCAAGTAAACCTTAGATTAAATCTCATGAAAATGTATCCTAAAAGATGTTAGGATTTATTTTTATATTTAAGCATGTATTCGTTTATTTCGTAATCACACAACTAAACACTTAACGAATTAGAAGTAAAATAAAATAAGTCGATAAAAGCAAATCTAATCGTTTAACTGTCCAGTCGCGACGAATATTCTATCATAAGCTTGGCAAGTATACACATCTCCACCACTAAAGCTAAGGAATAACAAGTCTAAAGCGGTAAAAAGGGTTTTCAGGCTTAAGGGTTAATTATTCTCTTTTCACTATCGATCTCAAATTCCAGAAAAGGCGACAAAATTACAAATACATGATCGAATCCACGAACACGATACTTGCAATTGCTCAAATCCTTAACTCGAATAGGCTAAAGATAGGTCCAAACTTCACCAATAATAATATATCAAAAAGGGCGACAAAATCATAAATACATAGCCGAATCCACGACTACGATACTTAAGATTGCTCAAATCCCTAATCTCAATAAATCAAAGGTTCGGTTGGATAAAGAACAATACAGGGTATGGATAACATTTGGGATATAAATTGGTGTAAAAATAAAAATAAACAAAACAAATAAATTAAAATCCTAAGTGTGGTTAATCACTATCCCAACCATCCCATGAATAAGACTCATATCATTGAATAACTCACGCTTTAACACTTGAAACACACGCTTTAGGTAGACACGAATTATACTCAACAAAATCTTAATCAAAGAATAAATCTTAATTGGCGTTCCCATAACTGCCAATTCCCATTCAATCCATAGATATAGTACAACAAATAGTGGTGATATCGACCACTTACATAACTTTACATCGTTGGCTTAAAATAAACATCCAACACTCCCTTTTTCTTTTTCTTTTCTTTATTTTTTCGATTTTTTTTTTTTTTTTTTTTTTTTTTTTTTTTTTTTTTTTTTTTTTTTTTTTTTTTAAAGGATGTGTAAAATTTCACCACATCACTACAACTTTCTTTCCGGATAATTTTTCCATACTTTTCATAACTTCAGAAATAATGGTAATAGTGAAAGTAGTAAACACACGAAAAATAAACTCAAAGATATACAATATTTACTTTCACTCCAATTTGCATTGTGCAATTTCCGACCTAACCATATATAATGAATTACGCACGCGAACACAGGTAATGTAAGGAAACACACTCTGCCTATAGCAATTAACCAACCACGGATTCTAATCTACAGGGTAGGCTAAGGTGTAAGGTGTAACGAAACATTTTAAACATAGGTGTAAGAAACGAAAGGAATGGCTCTGAGTGTTTTTCTAGGGGTATCTTACTCTAAAAGTGAGAGTAACAAAAGGTTTTATACGGGGGTTAACTAACCAGTGTAGTTAGCTAATAACACATAACATATAAAGGCTTTTTGGGTGTAATCCTAGAATTTTACCAAGTTAGACAAGTCATTCCAATTAAATAAATAATACTCATTATGGTGGTCTCGAATAGTATACAAGCCAAGTTCTAAAGTTTACAAGTCACCGGCACACTCATAGATTTGTGAATTTTGGAAAATCACAATTTTTGAAAATAATGTCATGTGTGCAGTTATGCAACTTAGATCTTAAACAAAAACATGCTAAAAATTTTTAAGTTTGATATATTAAGCACAGTTTAAGCATAATTTTTGAAAAAGTTTAGGACAAGTAAGTGTTAAGTGTTCTAATTCTCCTATCCCCCCACTTAAGTTAAACAACGTCCTCGTTGTTTGTATAAAAGGTTAAAAACTGGAAATAAAAAGAATTAGAACAGAAAAACTCCCCTGAGATTTGCTCGGTATGATCCTCCATTTGTATATGAGCAAAAATCATCTTTCTTGTGGATTAGAACGTTAAAGCTTCATACTTGATGTATCCACAGAAAATTCAGAAAACTATAATACCACCAACACTTTAAAACACACCTAAGATAAGAAAGGTTCAACTTGCATAATACATTAGTAGTTAGATAAAAATAAAACTTAAAAATGAAAACTGGAAATCATCAGGTCAGTCGATGCGCCGTATCCTATTGAAGAAGATACGCCGTATCGAGCCTGGAATAAATACGGATCAGAATAAAGATGCGCCGCATCCTTAACCAGGGATGCGCCGCATTAAAATAAACTGATAAATAGTTTTAAAGTCGAAAATAAAAATGCAGAAAAATAAAATAAGATATGACCATTGCAGGAGATGCGTCGCATCTCAGGATTGAGATGCGCCGTATCTTCGTGCGGCCTGGACTGACTCGACACAGAAAACAGAATAATAAAAGATAAATCCGGGTTGTCTCCCGGTCAGCACTTGTCTTTATTCCAGAGTCTTCAAGTTAGACTCACGTTCAGCACTTTAGTTGGTCCTTGTCACGGTCCATCCTTCTTCCTTCATCCGAAAGATTTTCCCGTATATCTCTGCGACGTTTTCCTCCGTTCGACTTAATCTAATATAACTCTTGGTCATCACAGCAGTATATTCTTCATCAGGACCCAAAGAATATTTGATGATTTTAAATTTTTCAGAAATAATCATGGGTGGCTCATTGTATGGAATCCCAAGTAGTTGACACTTTCTTTTGGTGAACTCTTCTTCGTCCTTGTCAACAAACTTAAAATAAGGATCCTTAATCAAATAGTCATCTAGTTCCTCAATCAACGACTCATTATTATTATCATCTTGAATCGCCTCCCATTCTCTTTCCAAATCATATTGTAACCGTCGACTAAGCTTTGTGAAATCATCAAACTGTTTATGCACCCATTCCCAGAAAGTAGTATCCGATGTCCCCTTAAGTCCTTTCAAGCGTTCAATCCTGCCCTTTTCTTGCAAAGCTTCCGATTTTTGTGGGCAGTCTTCAACATTATCGTACCACTCATAATCTTCAAAGGTTACATCGTTTCCAACCCGTTTCATCCCAATTATACTTCCCCCATTACAGGTTCCGTCACTTTTATAATCACAGGTTGGCCAAACACTACTCCCGTCCTTGAAAACGAAGGGTGTACAGGTATGATTAATGTGCTCAAATTCCCATGGTTTATCCGATACCCATGGTACTTGGTCATTCCATTCATAGTACCAGGTGTTTTTGAAATCATCATAAGTCTTAAATCCTGGTAGATCCCCAGTAAGCACATCATCATCGACTCGAAGAAGGTAGTTAAATTCCTTGAACTGCTTGCACAAGGGTGTCTCATATTCTAACAAATCAATGTCAATTCTGAAAAGTTCTTCAATGCCTTCATTGATTGTTGAATCGTGAAGTGACGACCCATAATTGCTTTCTACTTCTTCGTCTTCTCCTCTCATCCAATATACCCATAATGCATCCTTAGTAGCTCGATCCATGCTCTTATGGTTATTAAACTTACTAGCTAACCATTCTGAAAAATCAACATCGTTAGGGTCATGGTTAACGTCAAAACAAACCTTTCCAATCATATTCTTTTTTATCTCCATGAACTCGTTAAATTGCTTCTTAAAACTCCGAGTCAACCATGAAGTCATAATCTCCTTGACTTCGTTTGCAGGGGCAAATTCCGGACTACCATATTTGAGTTCTAACCAATCATTGAGGGAGAGGTCTATCAATCTTACTATTCTGCCATGAAATAGTAATTCCGCCAAAGCATAATTCATGTCATTATCCTGATAGTTCTCATCTAATCCCTTGTACCACTCGAAATAAGGCATGTAAGAGTTTTGGGTATTGTCTCCACCACAGTTGTTGTTGCTTGAGTCCATGTATGCAAGAGAGAATTTCCCATCATCTTCTTCGATAGTAGTCCAGTTCAATCCTTCTGCTTCAATCTTAGGCCATAAGAGCGACAATTCTTCTCCAGTGTACCTCACAAATACATCATAAGAGAATACCTCTTTGTCAATGTTGCATAAACGCATAAATTCCTTAAAAACTGCTTCAAGAGGAGTCTCCCAAGAGAATAAGTCTGCATCGATCATGAGTACATTGAATGAATCTGAAAACAAGCATTCCTTAGCAAGATATCCGTTAACTGACACGTCTTCCATAGCAAAATCTGTCATCCAAGGTAAAATCATCAGTAGGATTTGTTCGCTAGAAGAGAAATTAATGAATATAGAAACGGATATGAGAATAAAAATAGCTGATATCTGCAGACGATGCGCCGTATCCAAAAAGTTGGATACGCCGTATCTTATAATCGTTAAAAATTTAATCAGACTTTATTCAGAAAATAGATACGCCGCTTTGAATTTGTGAATGCGCCGTATCGAATTAATTAATCAAAAATCAATTTATCTAATTAAAATTAAATGCGTCGTATTAACGAAAGTTAATGCGCCGTATTTTCGTTACGTTTAAAAATAAAAGATTTTTGATTCAGTAAGATGCGCCGTATCGACGGAAATCGATACGCCGTATTTGTTTAATAATTCGCAAACTGTTTTTAATTAAAATAATAGATACGCCGTATCTGCGAAAGCAGATGCGTCGTATGGCGTTAACGTTTAGAAAAATTTTTTTATCAAAACAGATACGCCGTATCTTCAAAAGAAGATGCGTCGTATTACTTTATCGCTTAGAAAAATTTTCTTATTAAAAACAGATACGCCGTATCTTGGGGAAAAGATGCGTCGTATCGAATTAATTAAACGCGTTGTATTAAAAAAAATTAAACGCAATACGCCGTATCTGAGAGATCAGATGCGCCGTATCGTTTGATTTAGCACAGTACAACGATAGCAGAACAGAAAAATACGAAAAATAAAAACAAAAAATTAAACACACAAAACAAAAATAAAACACACAAAATAAAAAATTAAAGCAAACAAATAATACACAATACAACAAATATGCAAAATAATACAATGATGCAATTAATCTAATAAAAAGAAAAATAACCTAATTAAAATACTAATCAAATTAACAGAAAATAACAATTCACTCCCCGGCAACGGCGCCAAAAACTTGATGCGCGTGATGTGTCGTTGCGGTTTAGCAGTTTTAATGCCTACTCAAGTTTTAAATTTATATTTAGCCGACTTATCAATAACACACACACTTAACGAGCAGTGTACCCGGTCAGTATGAAGATAATGGTAAGTAGAGTGTCGATCACTAAGAGTGGAACGTATAATCTAGTTAATCTAATCAGTATTTTAATATCCTAACGCAAGGGGGTTTCAGCCTGAGAGACTGGCACAGTTTTGTTTGCAATTAAATAATAAAATAAACAAATAGGCACGAATCAGCAAGTAGCACACACGTACACAGATAGATACTAGAGACAATAAGAGGGCTGTCCTTATGATTAAGTAGATTGTCACTTGTTTTATTGATAGCTTTATATGAAGTGTATGTAATTAACCCTTTCTCGTTGGTCCTATTCTCATCGGCGAGTAAACCCTTAATGATTACTTATGTCTAAAAGTTATTCCTAAGTGATCAATTTAGAAACAACCGTGGGAGCCACACCTTGTCCCGCAGTCGGGTGCCCGCAAGCCACTAATAAACACAGAGGTTATCAATGCACTAATAAGTAGTAACCAAAGACATCAACATATAAACTTTAATTGATGGGAAAGCAAGTATTAAAGGGAGTGCAATCTTTCCGTTGTCACATTACACAAGCCACCAATCCTGATGAATTAAAGTTTGCTAAAACAATAAAACAAAACTACTTAATGAATTAAATACATGCAGCACCTTCTTACAGCTCTTGTATCTTCGATTTGGGTGTGTCTTGTGCTGCCTCTTGACTGAATTCGTCCTTCTCTTCTGTTGTCCGAACTTCGGTTTTAGGGTTTCGAACTTTTTTTCTCGTCTGGTCTACGGGGTATTTATAGTTTGTGTCTGAGGGAAGATGCGGCGCATCTACTTAAGTAGATGCGGCGTATCTACGTAACTTCGCGTGGGGTCCAAGATTATAATATTCAGGAATATTCGTACACCGCCAGAAGATGCGGCGTAACTCCATGATTAGATGCGGCGCATGTCCTCTTGTATCTTGGATCGTATCTGGTGATATCTTGATAGAGATGCGGCGCATGTTGATAGTAAGATGCGGCGCATCTGGAGCAGAATTGACTTGATCTTGTCCATGTCAGTAGACTCTTCACTTTATGCACGTTTTGCTCCATTATTAGTCCAAAATAGCTAAGTTTCACCAAATGCTTGTTTTTACCTGAGAATTACAAAAGTAAACAATTAAGTATCAATCCTCATACATAATATAGTAAAACAAGTCAAATTAATAGGATAAATGATAGTAATAAAATGTACTTATTTGAGTTCATCAGCAGCTCACAAGGTCCGAAGGAATCACTCCGGAGGACGATACATAGAAGTGGGACCTTCCTACAAGGTTTTACTTCAACAAACAACTAGGGCAATCAACGCTGTGACTCCTGGACTCATACCGTGTGAGCAAAACATGGGATTCTTAGTGTAGCGTCTAAAGAGATACACGAGATGCATAATTGGAAAAATTATTGGCCAACATTAATAGAAAACATTGGGCCTTGAAGGTCTAAAGATGCAATGTACACAACAAAAAAGGCAAACAACAGTTGTCTTGGTTTGACTACTTGATTGTTAATAATTCTGTAAAAAAGGTGTACGGGATTAGTACTTTTCATAAGAATTGGCTGGTGGGTGGACACTTGCATATTTATTAGCAACTTTGGTCACAGGGAATCCTTGTTCACAAAAGGGTTCTAAGGATGGTGGCAGTCATGCCACTGAAAAAACCCCATACCTTCCAACCCACCAATAATATCATTCCACCTCATTCATACTTTTTTCATACCTCCCAACAATTTTTTAGTGGCAACCATGCCTTTTTCATACCTCCCAACAAATTTTATTTTTTTATTTTTAATAAGAAAATATCACAAAGTTGTTGCAACTTACCACTATTTATATATATTGCTTCTGGAGTGTTCTTTGCAGAGAGAATAGCATCAGCATGTATCATGGGATTGGATAGTTGCTTGCCTCCAATATTATCTTCTTCCTTTTATTTCCTCACATAAACATTCCAACCAACAATAACAACCATAACTAGAAGCAGCTTCTTTAAGGTCTTAAACCTTTTGCTGCTTTTTTTTTTCCCCATAAAAGAAACTAATTTGTCGACAAATACTTGTTTTCAAGTACTTTATTTGATCCGGGTAGTGAATTAAAGAAGCATGCCGTTGAATCATCACACACCGCCCAGCTATGCCGCCAGGCCAAACCGCCAAGGTGGCAGCGGTGTTCATCGGCGGTTTGGGCATGCCGATGGCCAAACCGCTGCCCACTGCCACCACCCTAAGTACTTTGTGGAGTATCTACAGCCTTTGTAAAGGTTAGATTTCTTTTACATGACATATGAGCGAATCTATCTAATCTAATATACAGATTTCACTTTTCAGTATCAATTATATTCACCCAACTGAATTAACCAAAGTCTCTAAAGAGAATTTATGATACCGCAATACTGCATTATGAAATTTCTACTATTCACCATTGACACAACAATTTTGACTTGGTTACCTATAAAGTATAAACGGTTAGATGAGTAAAATAAGCAATCAACAAACAGGACAACGTGAAGGGGAGCGGACAGCGAGTTGGAGGACGCTGCAGAACCGCGTGATTGATCCATCTGCGCTATTCCCTAATTGAAGAAAGTTGACAACCAATAAAAGAGAAGGAAACAATGCAGTTGTTCGGTTTATTTTGAAGCATACAACATTGTAAAATTTTGCAATCATGGCAAAAGTTAAATATAGATTTCATATTTGTCATACATCCCATGAATTAATACTAACCATTCATTTTTTATGATCAAAACAAAAAATATAAACTTTCACAATTTTTTTAAAAATTAAATATCTCACAAACCGTTAATCGTTACGCGAAAAAAATATACTATCGCGACGAGAATTAAATTATCTTTCTATAGATATGCATTATTATATATTTTCGACGAATTTTTTTTGCATCTGGATACTTGCTAAAGGATAGCATCTGTTCACCAGGAATGGTCATAAGCAACAAGTTTCTTGCTTTTTGATCATTTCTCTTCTGTATCCTTTCTTCATTTGAAACTGGTCCAGTATTTCTTTGTCTTACTGTTTTGCCGTCAATGATAGCATCTGAGTTGCTCAATTCTCAACCTCCATAACTCAAACTCATTTTGTTTGATCATGGGCAACTTTGCAGCAACATTTGTAGCAGTATCCTGAACATCCATTTCTCAAGCTTCTTCTTTTAAATCAACTATGTCAGCCTTGCTCTGATACCACTTGTTAGGATTTGACACACGGTTAATGTGGTTAAACCTTTTGTACTTTGTGTGTATGATATATTGAGTTTATATGATTAAGAATGCGGAATCTACTTAATCACACTTAGAAGGTTATTTGTGTTATGGAAATGGAACAGTTGTGTTTGTTATATGACAATGAACAATGAAAGATTATCACCAAACGATTCAATATTATTAAGATAATAATACAAGTGATCTTGAGTTATCACTAGGGTTACAACCTTGAATCTTATGTTTCTATATCTTGTGATATTGTTTTGTTCTTTGTTCTTGAGAGATATATTTTTTACTATATGTTTTAACACATATATCTCTAGTCTAAGATCTTTCTTTTATATTACAAGAAAGATCTTTTACAATATTGTAAAGTCTAGTCAAACTACTTGCTAACTTATCTTGAGTGTGTCAGTACATAAGATACAACATGTATCTGAGAACACAACTTGTAATTGATCACTTTGTTAAAAGATATTATCTACCGTATATACTTGACTTTAGTACACAAATATCTTTTCAATACTTATCCAACCAGCAGTTGTATATGTGACAATTATCCACTCAGCAGTATCAACTAGCAGTACCTTCTTTGTACTACCAGTACCAACATCGGTTAGTACGGTTAGTTATAACTTGAACAGTCCTAAAATATACACTAGCAGTTGGAACTGTTAGAGTATTCTTCACAGCAGTTGGAACTGTTTAGAGTACTAACCTTCAATACTTGTAATTTTAGATACTTAATCTTCAGAACATTTAATTCCCAACAATCCTCCCCTAAACATGTGAATCCATTTCAACATGTTTCTGAATTAAATTATGGATTGTGAAGATCTTTCAAACACTTCATAGTCAGAACCTTGATCTGAACTTTCTTCTGTTCTGTGAGATTGAATATCTTTCTCAGTAGCTCATCTGCTTTATGATCTTTGACTTCAACAATATCAATACACAAATCTTTAGGCTTCAAACACTGACCTAAAAGATGGTGCAATTTCCTTGGATGGAGGAATTATAAGAGGCAATGGTGCTGTGTATCTTGGATGCTTGTTTCAACAAGCGAAATTATCTATCAGCATGCCTTTGCAAAGATGAACAAATGTGGTAAACTGAAATTGAAACTTTTCTTCATTTGACCTAGATAGAACTTTCTCCTTTGGAATGCTTCATCCCTTCTAAATATATATAATACTCCAGAATCAGCTCTATTCTTGTCATTTTCAACTTCCTCATCATCTTGTATGCTCTTATCTTTTCCTCCCTTTCATTGGTTAAACTTCCTTGGGCTTTATTTCCTCCCCTGAGATGTTTCCTCCCCTGAGATGCAAATAACATTTTATCCTCCCCTGTTTGGAAGATCTCTCACCATCATCCCATCATTATCTGATCTACCAATGTGAACTTGTTTTCAGACATGTTGTACATGAAGCCATCAATTCCTTAAGAGTTTAAGTTGCTGCCCTCATCACTTCTAGGTGTGTTAACTCCTATGAGAGGTGATTCATTGGACATTTGACTCATGGTCCATCATGTGATGGTTTTTGTGAGTCCCTTTTAAAATCCTTTTTAAGAAACTTTTGCCGTAGCAGTATGTACTTGATTTTATTATGAAAAACCATACTGCTTTCAACCATTTTGAAGGGATTAAGTGTATAACAGACACTTAATCAAAATTTCGGTTTAATGCAACCTCTGGTTGTGTGAGAACCAATGTGTTCAGTTATAAATAACTGCCTGTGTGTAGATAAACTCATTCAAAGAGTTTTCCTGACAGGGTTTCTAGCTCATAGTAATTGTTACCTCTAACACAAGTGTTAGATTCACTTTTACTAGCTGTTCTTTCTATCAGATGTCCTTAGACTTGCTCATTATACTTTGAAAATATAAAATGATAGAAAGTGAGTTGAATCAGTTACTATCTGACCAACTAAGTCATCAATTCAATGTGAAATGTGATAACCAGGTTTCAAGAAAGAAGTTTTAAAGAATTAATTAACTTAGGTGTAAACCTTTGTTAATGATTTCCCAAACTCATTCCATCATAAACCTGTTATGAAAGCAACTGGAATCACTTTTCTTCTGCTTCCATTTCACTTGAAATTTCCTTATTGCTCAAAGTTCATACCTGAAATTGTTAGTCCAAAACCAAGAAAGAAAATGCATAGCATTTGTCTTATAGCAGTATCAATATATGACCAACAGTATGAACTGTTTAAACAAAATATGAACTAGCAGTACAAACTGTTCAATTTAACAGTATCAATTTACATAGATATCAGTACAACCTTAACATATATAAAAACTACACAGATTAGAAATTTTAAGAATTAAGCATTCCAATACTTGCTACCAAGTACTGAAACCTTCCAACATCAAAAGCTTTTGTTAGCAGATCTGCAAAGTTATGTTCTGAAGCAATTTTAAAAACTTGAATTAACCATTTCTCATTGCAATCTCTAATAAAATGATGTCTAATTTCAATGTGTTTTGTTTTAGAATGTTGTACTGGATTTTTAATAATGCAAATTGTACTACTATTATCAATATGAATAACAGTGTTTAAGAAATTATACCCATAGTCAATAAGTTGGTTTTGAAGCCATAGAACTTGACCACAGCAACTTGCAGCAGCTACATATTCAGCTTCAGTTGTTGAAGTAGCCACAATTTTCTGCTTCTTACACTGCCATGAGATAAGTCTACACCCAAGGAATTGATATCCTCCAGTTGTTGACTTTCTGTCCAAGCTAGCACCAGCATAATCACTATCCGAAAATGCTACCAAATCAAAAGGCGACTCCCTAGAATACCATAGACCCAACCTTGGTTGACCCTTGAGATATCTAAAAATTCTCTTGACTGCTGTTAAATGAGAAACCTTTGGAGTTACTTGAAATCTTGCACAAGCACAAACAGAGAACATGATATCAGGTCTTGATGATGTAAGATACATCAAAGAACCTATCATAGATCTGTAAGTGTGTACATCCACATTTTCTCCATCTATATCTTTAAGAAGTGGCTTCTCAGAGTCCATTGGTGTGCTTGCTACCTTTGAATCAGCAAATTTGAACTTCCTAAGTATTTCAGCAACATATTTATCTTGACTAATAAATATGCCTTCACATGATTGCCTAACTTGTAGACCCAAAAAGAATGTAAGTTCTCCCATAGAACTCATCTGAAACTTATCATGCATAAGTTTCTCAAATTCTAAACACATTTCTTTCCTAGTAGACCCAAAGATAATGTCATCCACATACACCTGTACTAACAGAAGATCCTTCTTGTGCTGTTTGATGAAAAGTGTCTGATCAATCTTTCCTCTTTGAAATCCATTTTCGATTAAGTAGGAAGCTAGTGTTGCATACCAAGCTCTTGGTGCCTGATGAAGGCCATATAGAGCTTTAACTACTCTGTACACTCTATCTGGATGCTCTGGATCAATGAAACCAGGAGGTTGTGAGACATAAACCTCTTCTTCAATAGTACCATATAGAAAAAGCACTCTTGACATCCATTTGGTAAACTGTGAAGCCTAAAAATGAAGCATAAGCTAAGAAAAGCCTAATTGCCTCAATTCTTGCTACTGGAGCAAAAACTTCATCATAGTCTATACCTTCTTGTTGTGTGTACCCTTGGGCTACTAATCTAGCCTTATTCCTAATCACTATACCCCTTTCATCCCTTTTATTCTTGAAAACCCATCTAGTGCCAATTACCTTTGCATCCTTAGGTAAATCAACTAGCACCCAAACTTTCTGAATCTTGAACTGAAGAAGCTCCTCTTGCATAGCTTCTACCCAGCTTGAATCATATAAGGCTTTCAGAATGTTCTTTGGTTCATCTTGTTAGAGAAAACATACAAACAAGCAAGAGTTTGAAAACTCATGCTGCTTTGAAGCATAAAGGGCATCAAGAAGCCCTTGATGGTCTGAAGACATCAATTGTTGTCTTGTCTTCACACCTGATTGTACATCTCCAATCACATTATCCAGGGAGTGGACTTTGTGAATTCTTGTTTGTGGAGTAGAAGGAACTTGATAATTTGATGGAAGATTATTGAAATCCTCCTCACTGTCTGAGAATTCTGCTTCTTTTGTTTCTGAAGGGCCAGCAGCAGAATCATTTGGCCTAGCAGCAGAAACAATTTGATGTTCCTGAGTTCCATCTTCTTTCCTTTCAACTTCAACACCTTCTTTAGCTTTGCCAGAAGAAGATTCATCAGTTGTTGAAGTTGATTCCACACTTGTACTTGACCATATTGGCATCCAAACATGATCTTGGTTTGTCTCCTTTTCTAACCTTGCCTCATCTGTTGCTTGTGAACCTGAAAAATCATTAGTTTTTGCAACAACAGGCACATAATTCATTGATTTGGTTAGAGATTCAAGATCAAATAGCCATTTTGGTCCTTGACCTTCTACATTGGATTTATTCTCTTAAAAACTCCACATGTAGGTTTTCCTCTACAATCATAGTTCTTGTGTTGTATACTCTAAATGCTTTGCTATTAAGAGAATATCCAACAAAGAAACCTTCATCTGTTTTACCATCGAATTTTCCTAAATGGTCTAAGGTATTGAGAATTGTCACATGACATCCAAAAGGTCTAAGAAATCCTATTGCAGGAGTTCTACCTCCCAAAAAGTTCATATGATGTCTTATTGTAAGGCTGTACAACTAAAACTTTATTTTAAACATAGCAAGCAGTGCTAACTGCTTCAGCCCAAAAAGTTATAGGTAGCTTAGAATCAGTTAACATAGTTCTAGCAGCTTCAATTAGTGTTCTATTCTTCCTCTCAACAACACCATTCTATTGTGGAGTTCTAGCAACACTAAATTCTCTCCTAATACCTTTTTGTTTGCAGAAATCATCCATAACTCTATTCTTAAACTCTGTCCCATTATCACATCTAATGACTTTCACTTTCTTGTCTACTTGGTTTTCTATCTGTGTAATGAATGTCTTAAGGATGCTTGAAGTTTCATCCTTAGAACCTAAAAAGAAAACCCATGTAAATCTGGTATAGTCATCAATTATAACAAGACAATATCTCTTATGAATTATACTACTTACTGAAACAGGTCCAAATAAGTCCATATGAAGCATAGACAATGATTGATTAATAGAGTTAAAAATCTTGGGCTTACAAGTGGCTTTGTGTTGTTTGCCTTTAAGACAAGCAATGCATGTTTGATCATTTTCAAATCTTTTGTGAGGTAAACCTCTTACCAAACCATTCTTAACAATCTGATTTATGGTTTTGAAATTAATATGACCAAGCCTTCTATGTCATTTCATTGATTCATCCAATGTGGCCTTTGCAACAAGACAAGTTAAATCCCTTTTAGGAACAATGTTCTTCATGTCAACACTATACATATTGCCCTTTCTAGGAATTTTAAGAAGTACTTGACTTTTATCAGGCATCTTAAAATCAGGAGAAAGTACAAGACATTCAGTCTCACAGAAAAGAACATTGTTCTTTTTGTCACACATTTGTGAGACACTAAAAAGATTATAATTTAGCTCTTTTACATAGAACACATCTTCAAAATCTAAATTTCCAGTTTTAATGGTACCTTTACCAGAAATTTTGCCACCAACACCTCCTCCAAAGGTAACATAGCCTCCATCTATTGATTGAAAATCTGAGAGATAAGACTTGTTGCCTGTCATGTGCCTTGAACATCCACTATCTGAGTATCCTTGATCCTCTTGTTTATCAGTTGAATGTTCCTGCACAGTAATAAGGAGTATTAGTTTCCTTTTGGGACCCAAGCCATTACTGACTTGGATCTGCCCCTTGCATCAATGTAATTTAATCTTTTAAGGACAGTTGATGCAACATTGGATTTAAGAATCCAACATGCTGAGGCCTTAACAGCATTTGCCCTATTTTTCCAAGGAGCAGTATTAACTGCTTTCCTAGCAGTATTAACTGCTGGACTAGCAGTATTAATTGCTGGTTTTGCAGTTGAATCCTTTGGTTTCCAAACTTGTTTTTGGACCACTGCTTCAGTTTGAATGGGCCTGTGAACAGTTTTTGGTGCATGTTTTGAAGTTATTTTTTCACTTTTAACTGTTGGTCTTGGGTTAACAGTCTTAAATGGTCTAGCAGTTGAAACTGTTTTTGAAACTACTCTGGGTTTTGTTCTATTAAAATTAGAAGTAGAGTGAAAGTGAGTTTGAGGAGTTTGCCTTTTGAAATTCACCCTATTGTTTTCATACCTAGATACCCATTTGTTACAGAAAGCAGCAAGATGATCAAAACTACCACATGTATAACAAGCTTTATCATAAAAAGAAAAGTCATCACCTAACTGGTTAAACTTGAGGCCATTCCAATTTCTTTGGTTACCTCTGGGCTTGCTAGGGGTTCTGTATTGTTCACAATACCTAACTGGTTGCCTAACATGTTTAATGTTTGATTTAGGCCTATCAGTATCCTTTTTGACCACTTTAGGAACCTTAGTTCCTGCTTTCTTAACTTTTTCAGGTTTAGACATAACCTGATCTTCTTCATCACTATCAGTTGTGCAATCCTCAACAACTATAGCATCTCCTTTCTTAACAAAGGACACCTTGTCCTGATAAAGTAAAGTTTTATCTAAACTTTCACTTACTTTTTCTATCTTAGGACTCTTAGTGACCTTAGAACCATATTCCATTATTGGTTCTTGAAACTCAGCAAAACCTGTATGTACTAGGTCTACACCTGGAGGTGAAGGAACACCTCTATATGGTGGAGGAACAGATTTGTATCCTAAACCAGACTTAGCTTTATCGATTACTTGAGCTTCCCAAATCTTATTCATTCCCTCTGAGGCATGAGCTAAAGCATCTATAGTTATCTTAACATTTTCAGTTTTATTATTGGCTTCAGCTAATTGTTTACTTTGACTAGTAAGTAATTCATCTCTAAATGCTATGCCTCTTTTTAGAGCATTTAAATCATTAGTAAACTTAGATTCATTACCTTGAAAATGTGCAATTTGTCTTTCAAGTACACCTATAGCTCTTTTATGATTACTTAAATTAGCTAAGGCAATAATTAGTTCTTCTCACCTATTATCAGCTTTTCTTTTAAGTTCTTCATTATCTTTAAGAGCAGAACATGATTCAGAACATTTGGTTATGGAATTTACCTCTGAATCAGAGAAGGCCATTAGAGCAGTCTCAGTAGCCACAAGAGCAACATTTGTTGGTGCTTCCTCTTCATCAGCCATGAAGCTCCAGTCATAGTTAACCCCATCTATGGCTAGCATAGCCCTTAGTTCTTCAACTGTGACTTCCTTCTTCTTCTCTTGCCTATACCATGTGCTTCTATTATCCTGCTTCCTTGGGTTTCTACATTCTTTAGCAAAGTGTCCTAACCTGTGACAGTTGAAACACTCTACTTTCTTCTTATCAAACCCAGCAGTTTCATTACCATCAATGGTAATCTGCTTACCAGTTCTCTGCCAGAACTTCTTAGCCCTCATGCTAAGCAAAGCAACCTGCCATTTGATGTCCATCTCTTCCAAGTCATTATCATCCAACTGATCAAGATCTTCATGAATTAGAGAAGAACCACTAGTTTGACTAGACATGAATACATAAAATGATGGATCTCCAAGTCCAGCAACATTCTTCTATAAACTAGTAGAAGGACCACCATATGTAGCAATAGAAACACTTTCAACTTCATCTACCTCTTCTGACTTACTAATACTAGGAGATGACAAGAGTGCCACATTCCTAGAACTAGTACTATAGGTTCCAGACTTCTTTAGACTTTGTTCAACAATTTTGAAGTTATTGAACAAATCATTGAGTTTCATGGTTTCAATATCTGGCTTGTTCATCCGGACAACCACATGAGTATGGAACTCATCAGGTAGACTTCTCAAAAACTTCATGTTGAGATCTTCCTTTGCTATCTCAACACTCAATACACTTAGCTGACTGACAAGCTTGTGTAATCTAGAAAACAACTTATCAAGAGATTCATTGCTATTTGAACTGAAATTTTCAAATTGTTGTTTCAGCAATGTCTTTTGTGTTTTCTTGGTAGTTTCATTACCACCAAACCATGCACAAATCTCTTCAAAAAGAGTTTTTGCATCTGGATACTTGCTAAAGGATAGCATCTGTTCACCAGGAATGGTCATAAGCAACAAGTTTCTTGCTTTTTGATCATTTCTCTTCTGTATCCTTTCTTCATTTGAAACTGGTCCAGTATTTCTTTGTCTTACTGTTTTGCCTTCAATGATAGCATCTGAATAGCCTAGTGAAAAAGAATCACCATACATAATGATATCCCAAAGAGCATAATCTTGAACCATAAAATATTGCTCAATTCTCAACCTCCATAACTCAAACTCATTTTGTTTGATCATGGGCAACTTTGCAGCAACATTTTTAGCAGTATCCTGAACATCCATTTCTCAAGCTTCTTCTTCTAAATCAACTATATCAGCCTTGCTCTGATACCACTTGTTAGGATTCGACACACGGTTAAGGTGGTTAAACCTTTTGTACTTTGTGTGTATGATATATTGAGTTTATATGATTAAGAATGCGGAATCTACTTAATCACACTTAGAAGGTTATTTGTGTTATGGAAATGGAACAGTTGTGTTTGTTATATGACAATGAACAATGAAAGATTATCACCAAACGATTCAATATTATTAAGATAATAATACGAGTGATCTTGAGTTATCACTAGGGTTACAACCTTGAATCTTATGTTTCTATATCTTGTGATATTGTTTTGTTCTTTGTTCTTGAGAGATATATTTTTTACTATATGTTTTAACACACATATCTCTAGTCTAAGATCTTTCTTTTATATCACAAGAAAGATCTTTTACAATATTGTAAAGTCTAGTCAAACTACTTGCTAACTTATCTTAAGTGTGTCAGTACATAAGATACAATATGTATCTAAGAACACAACTTGTAATTGATCACTTTGTTAAAAGATATTATCTACCGTATATACTTGACTTTAGTACACAAATATCTTTTCAATACTTATCCAACCAACAGTTGTATATGTGACAATTATCCACTCAGCAGTATCAACTAGCAGTACCTTCTTTGTACTACCAGTACCAATATCAGTTAGTACGGTTAGTTATAACTTGAACAGTCCTAAAATATACACTAGCAGTTGGAACTGTTAGAGTATTCTTCACAGCAGTTGGAACTGTTTAGAGTACTAACCTTCAATACTTGTAATTCTAGATACTTAATCTTCAGAACATTTAATTCCCAACAATAATTAAATATAACCTTTTATATTAAATTATTAATCATTAACTCTTCATACGTAAAGTGTGCAATCTCGTGATCTCGAGTTCGATCTTAACATACATCTACTAATTTATGTCCATAAACTAACAGCTCCCACTTGGACATATCTTAATAGTGTAATCACATTGGTTAGCGTCTAGCAACACGCAGATGCCTCCCGACGTCGGTTGAATATAATATTATTAAACCTGGCAGCCCATTTGCTCGGCCTGTTACAGCCCAACCGGAGAGCCCATAAGAGAGCGATTAATTTTTTTGGGTCAAGCGGTTTTGTTTAGACAGGTGTTGGCAGTATAGTTATTGTTTAGACAGGTGTTAGTAGTATAGTCATTGCATCCGATGACTCATGCTATGGGAGTGATCAAAATCAATAATCCTCCCATTCTGATGATTTTTTCCTGTTTCGGATCTGATGCAATCTCTATGGTTCTACTTATATCAAACATTCAGGTGAGCTTTTTGTTTATTTTTTTTTATTTGTAATTATAGTAGTACGTTTATGTTTAGGGTTTTAAGAGGTGTTGGTTTGTTTGTGTAGTTATTGGTTTCAGGATTTTATGGTATTTCATATGGGTTTTGTTTATTTTGTTTTACAACTCGAGTAAGGTCTCATGGAAAAACCTTTTAATGATTCATCATTATTATTATCCTTTTGTCACTAATACCATGTTAAATAAATATATGGATCTAAGTCATTCTTTATTCAACTATTCTGTTTCTCGTTGTTTGTGATTGAGCAAGATTACCAAATCTTCTGAACGTATTCCAGAAAATCTTGGGCGTGGCCACGCAAACATATTGTCAACCCTACGAGGGGCCCAGCAATATTAAACTCCAAAACAAATTTGAAGGAACAAATTCTATATTTACTACAAGCAAAACCCATGACCTTGTAACACTTCTGAAAACAATACTTATTGCTACCAGTTACGTATAGCGTTAAATTGTTTCACAGAAATGCACTACATTCATGACAGTTATCTGGTATCTCAAGTCTGAGGATAACTATTCATGATTTACTTAATAACAATATCCATAAAGTAAAATCATGTAGTTTGGGATAAGTCTTATATTCAACTCATTGAATATCATGTGAATTTGGAATGTCAACGCATCAATATACTTTCAAGTATATCTTACCAAAACTCAGATGTGTCTTAGTTTAATGATATTCTCATATCATTAATTGACAACGGACGATTTAGAATAACTAAATTATTCACGGATTAAACATGCAAATTTAGGACATAATTATTATAAATGAAAACAAACGTACCAAGTACTTAAATTCATTACAAATAATAAATACTTAACATCCTTTATCCAAATACTAAATAGATCAATGCATGATAATTCCAGTTGATGAATTATGCCTCAAATCATGATAATCATACTTGTTGACAAGTCATAAATCAACCAACTTTGATCTATCATAATATGAGAATACTTGTTTTAAGAATTCAACTAGTGAAGTTCTTGTATGTGTGCATTCAAATAATTGCAACATAATATTTCATAAAGTGTGTGACAACCTCAACCACCAATTTATGATAATCAAACTTTCAAACATTTTTAAAGTTTAAAGTATTTTAATTCTTTAATGTATAATGCAACTATGCTCTTAGTGAGCACAACTAGTTTACATAGCCAAGGATGAAATCCTACCACGACTAGTATTGAGTATCATCTCAATTAAACCAGCATCATTGTATACAAACAGCACTATGCTCATTAAAACTCCGTAAACTTTAATATCTATTGTGTAATGTTTGATGTCTTCCAAACTTTCAAGTTTGTAGGCGATGACAATTTGCACAACAATTGACATATTATTCATTCATAGAATCTAGGAGCAACTTCGGGCTGAGGATGTAATTCTATATCCAAACATATTATATTAGAATACTCATTACACTAGTTATCTAATAACTTTCAATTAGATATCAATATTGTCAAATCATCTTGCAATCAAGCATGATCCAACAATAACATGATGTTCATGAAAAATCCTTGAGTCAGACTTAGATTTTGTTCATGTTCTACATATCCATTTAGACTTTCTAAATGATATATCATGTTCTATTAGATTCATTTACCGCACATGTTTAATAATAATAAACATTTGTTCAAAGGTTGTATGTCTTATTTTCTAAATCTTTCAAGTGAAGTTTCATTCCAAATTAAGACTTAACATTTTACTTATATGAAATGTTACTTCCTATATGTTATACAACATATATGATTTAGAAAATTAAACATAATACTCCCACTAGCTTTCAGGAATACTTAAGAGTTATCTTATTTTAATTATAAATCAAAACATGGATTTAATAATTAAACATAAGCTTTATCTCCTAGATGCATGCATTAATCCATTCATGAATTATTGCACTTTGTACACTTCCAAATATTAGTTGAATTCATAAACTCCTTTCAATTACTTACCGTCCTCGCTCAAGTAATCACTCAAGAAAGAGTTTTGATATTCCATTGTCATTTTTCAAATTAATGAAAATAAGTATGACAATTATCATCTTTATATATTTAATGTGTCTAGGAAAGAATATTCAATCACAGTTAATTGCTTAAGTGTGATCAATAATCTTGTCATAAGGCATGCATTAAATATGTGTACAATATCGTCCATATGATCTTTCATAAAGAATTAAACCACTAGGGTTTTCCTTCTCTTTTAAGAAACTCATCTCCATTATCTAGTATAACTACATAATTCAAGATAAACCAAGTTTCCAAAACATTGATTATCTTCATGGACAACATCTTAACATTCATAGTATGAGTAATTTACCCAATTCAATATTTGGTATTGCATCATAATAACTATCAGGTTCACCATAATCATGTAACTCATAATCCTCAGCATATTAATCAAATATCTGAGATATCGTTGCAGATCTATGAATGAGAATTCCATCATCTTGAGGTCTAACATTTACATGTTTAGCCTCATTATGATATTTACTAGTGTCTTTTAGAAGATTTTGTATTTTGTAATTTTATCTTTACAAGATATAAAAACTTCCCACTTGCCTTTTGTAATTTATAAACTATCTATAAATACTCAGCAAATAGAGCAACAATACAATGTTCTCTTTTGGGACATTACAAAGCACAATGACAATTCCTGACATTAGTTTGTTAATAACCTACTTCAACATAAGTTTAACAAATTCAGAATTTCATTTTAAGACTTAATGTGATTCATCACATTCCATAATATAATGATGTCTTATTAATCTTCTAGGTTGGAGTCTTATTAAGTATGTACAATCCATACTCAATATTCTAACCTTGATAACTTTTGGAAGAAAATAAGATATAGTTATCTTGAATCAAACGCTGCAAGAGTTTGATTCTGCTAACTGAACATACCATAAACATGTGGTATTTTATTAGAATTAATATTGTAAGATAATTTAACAATATTTAAGATAAACATATATCTTTCGGCTTATCTATTTACCAACTAAGTCATCTTAATGGTATAATAGAATTTCCAAGCCAATTGCATGCTTTACAACCCAAGTACCTTTTGACCAAGTCACTTCATGTCCATGTCTCATCAAGACGACATAAACAACTATAATCCCACTATACGTTATAAGTCATTTTTCAATGACTTCATGTATATGTCTTACTTTATATTATAGTAAGTCCTGTAACAATTAAAAGACTTCATGTTTGTAACTTTACAATAAAACATAACTATGTTTAACTAAAGTAATCATGAACACCACCTCTTAGTTTCAATAGTAATTTCAAGTTAATCAATTACTTCATTTATTTATGTCATTCCAATAATATATAAATTATTTTGAAGTAGTCTTTGTTATTATCTCGACACATGTTCTAAATAGTTATCTAATTTAGAAACTGTAAATTTATTCCAGATACTGTCTTACGTAATGTGAAGGATTATGCAAACACTTGGGATGTGAATCTTAATAATGTGTTTGGGATATTTAGGAATGAATGTGATGTAGTACGCGGAATTTACTATAACACACTTAAAAGAAACATAAGGTAGTAAACATGCAATCGTGAATTCTAATGAACAAAGGACACAAATTTAGTAACACAAAACGATTCAATATTATTGATGAAATAATACGGATGATCTAACTATCACCAGGATTACAAAGTAACCTTGAATCTTTGATTTGTTAAGGATTTGTGAATTAGTAACTAAGTTACTAGAGAGGTTGTTCTGTTTTGGATATTGCTAAGTTTTTAGTTGGAAAAGAGATACTACAAAGGTGGTGACTAAGGGATCCTTTTATAGGATAAGGACCCCTTATTACAAGTTGTAAAGTTGCACAATATAATAAGATACTTGGACTTTTCTAGCCTACTATTAATTAAAACTTCCAATGTAAACTACTCTGTATATTCTTCTGCACAACATAGAAGACTGAACTACTTCTACTTAACGTGTTACATTGTACAAAGACTAATAATACAACTAAATATCTACAAATAAATATCTATCAACTTGATCATTCAACTGGGCAGTACCTTCTTCAACTAGCAGTACCTTCTCACCCAGAAGGTACTGTTAGTGTATCTTCAACATCATCAAAATCAACTAGCAGGCTCAATACATCATCTGGCAGGCTCTTTGACTTGAACATTTTATTCCCAACAATCCTCCCCTAAACTTGTTATTTCCTTTAAAATACACAAGTTTCTTATGAATAAAATACATACCTTGAGGATCTGAGGGAACTCTTCCAAAACCTTTACTCTCTATTCTTCCTTTTTCTTTCACATTGCTCAAAAATGCTCATCAGCAAACTTTGAACAACTTCTGACTTTTCTTCGTCTTTATCACATCTTAACCTCTTGGAGATCATGGTTGTAAGAACTTCATAGCTAAGTGGATACTCTTTTTCAGCTAACATAAAGAGCTCAATCCCACTTTGTGTAAAAAGATGATGAATACTGCTAAGGCTTAGAAATTCCCATGTGGTTGAAGGATCATGATATGGAAACTTCCAATGAACATCTTTTGGATTTGGATCATACATCCTATTGAACTCTACCCAAAGTTCTTGTTCCTTAACATCAGTGCTAGAATTTGTGTCTAGCCTAATTTGAACTAGATTCCACAATTCTTCTAAGTCAGCTCTGTCACATGCTCTTATTAGATTCTCAAAGTTTTTGAAGATTGCAGTTTGTCCCCCAACCCTAGTTATTTTCCATGACTTTCCTGATCTATCATGGTGAATTTCCCAATCAATAATAGGGTGTCTAGACCTAATTGGATCAGCATGTATAATTGTTGGTAAAGTAATTAACATTTTACTTACTTGCTCTGGATCCAATTTTGCTTCTTCTTTCTTTTGAGCATCTTTTTTTTTCATTGAAGGCTTTGCATCAGATGGGATCTTGTAGTAACATGTCTTGTATGCATTCAGATAAAGGAAATGAATTTCTTCAGGAGTTTTCTTCTTCAGTTGAGATTCAGTCCAATTGGCTTGATTTCTTAAAAACTTCTTCATGAAATTCACTTGATCTTTTGGAGTTAAGCCCACCTTAAAACCTCTTTTCTGACTTTCTTGAATCTTTTGAAAAATGTCATCCAGAGCTGCTTCTCTATATTTGTTGTTGATAAAGGTTTCAAGCTCTGCTGTTTTCTCTTCAGTAGAAAGATTCTTGTCATCCATAATTTTGGAAGCTTGACCTCTTACAATTGGATCATTGGAAATAATCCATTGCATCTATGCATCAAAGGTTTCTTGAGCAGCTTGAGTGTCAAGAAGAGTTTGAGCAGCATCTTTTTGTTCTTGCATTTCTGCAAGCAGTCTTGAAGCTTCTAAAGCCTTTTTCATTTCTTCTTCATGAAGCCTTTTGGAGACTTCCTCATCTAAAGCCATCTGCACTTGCTCACTTTTCTTCAACCTTTTGGGCTTAGGTTCATCTTCAACCATAATTTTCTTGCCCTTGTCTTTTGGAGATGGTTCTTGACTTGGAGCAGTAGATTGCTCATCAGCAATAAATAACCTCCCTTGAACAAACAAATCCCCTTGAGGTTATGATTCCCTCTTTCTCTTGTAGACATGCTCAGCAGACCCTCTATAATCCATAGCCAACAGCCTCTCAATCCTAGCAGGCTCTTGCTCTGCTTCAGCAGGCTCTTTTGAACTAGCAGGCTCTTGCTCTGCACCAGCAGGCTCTTCATCATATACCTGAGTTCCTTCATGAAAATGAAATTGAGCCTCCTCTTCATCTTCTGAACTACCCATCCTCCTCTTTTTGGAAGAGTAACCTAAACTTTCAGCATCTGAGCTTGAAGAACTAGATAACACCAACTTTGAAGATCTTTTACCCTTCAGCATCTTCACTTCATTCTCCAATTTCTTAACCCTCTTAACTAACTTGATGTTGATCTCAGAAAATTTTGTGTGCTAACTTTTAAGAGCATTTTCTAAGAGCTGCACCTTCTCCTTGAGTTCTTTCACTGTCTGAGAATCCAAACTTTGATGTTGAGGTGATTGGGATGGTGTTGCATGATGTGATGGTGTTGGTGGTGTTGCAGATGGTACTGGTGATGGGATTGGTGATGAAAGATGAGTTGGTGATATGTAACCAGGTGAAGAACTTGATGATGGTGATTCAGATGATGGTGTTGGTTCTTCAGCATGTTGTGGTAACATTTCATCAAAAAGTGGTATTTCTTCCCCATGGAAACCAATTTTCATGTTTGAAAACACCTTGTGTGAAAGTTTTGGTGTTTCATAAAGCGAGTGTGGGGGAAGTAACAAATGTTTTGATTTTGTAATGATGCATTGAAGAAATCTGGGAAACATCAAAAACTTTGTTTGGCTATCCACATTTTTAACCAATCCTTCAAAAATATGTTTGGAAAAATTGAATTTTCTGTTTGTTGCCAAGCAAATGAGAGCTGTAGCCATGTTACCACTAAATTGCTCCCAAGAGGTTTTCTATTGGCTTAAACAATGAAGGATTGTATGGATCAAAAATCTCCATTGTGGAGTAAAATGCTTTTTAAGAAAGGTGAGTTTAGTAGAATCAGCATTATACCCCATTCTTTCCAAATTTTCAAAAATTTCAGTATCAGGCAATTGACTAATACCATCTAAATCATCCAAATGAAGATGTCTTCGAATGGATGACTCAGTAAGAGTCAAGGTTTTGCCATCTGATGCGTGGTTTTGCGACCTTACAACAGGTTTTACCTCTCGAGGGATCTCAAAAGGCTTACAACCCCACCAGGCAGTGTACCTGACCGATGTAGTATAGTGTAGTGGTAAGTACGGGGGATTGATCGTTCTCCACAGGAAATAGTGTCGTTAGGATTGAAAAACTATTCTAATAGGTCTAAGGGTGAGGGAAGATTCTTTTTGTATTTTTATATTTTTATGAAAGCAAGTAAAATCTCGGGTTTGAAAGAGTGGGCGGAATTAGTTGCTAGTCAACTAACCCAAATAACTACAAATGCAAATAAAATAAAATAACTGAAAATGAAAAGAGTTGTGAAACTTATGTGGAGAGAAATGTGTTTACTTAGATTTCCTTACTCCCTAACTATCTTTTACCGGTTGATTAGTGTGTATTAATTGCGTGGATGACGGGTGTATTCCTTAATACCAATCGTGGGGTGGCGTACGTACTTCCCCAACTCTACAAGCTCCTACTTCACTCCTATGTCGAGCCGGCTAAGAAGCTCCTAACATGGGATCACTAGAAGTCGCTCATGCATTAAATACAACCATAAAAACCTAGTACGCATTGGTTCATGTTTCTTAAGACGTTCAAGCAAAGTACCGTATATGAGGTTAGCCAGTTTTCTTAAGCCTAACATCGATAAACAATCATCCAGTACAATTAATAACACACTAACAACTAATAATCAATAGCTAGGTTTCATTAGATCTAAGCAAACACAAGATAAATCTAGCCTAGCATGTTAATTAAAAGACAAGAACAAGATATAATCAAACAACACATAGACATATTGATTGATTAAATGAAAACTTATCTTCAATTAAACATGGGAGATCCAAGGGTATGAAAACCCTTAAAAATGGCAGAAATTCGTCTTAGGGTTTCTCCTCACAAAGTTGCACACTAATAACAAAAAATTGCAAAACTATATATAGAACTTAAGGGCTGACGGCGTCACGTTGTAGATCTTGACGCCGTCACCTCGCCGTGTCTAGGGTTCCCGGATGGTCTTCTTGACGCCGTCCCTCTTTAGTCCTCCAAAATCCTCCCTGGCTTATCAAGGCTTGACGCCGTCAGAAGTGAGCTTGACGCCGTCCCTCTTTAACATAAACCGTGATGGCCTTGATCACCTTAAAGGGTGACGCCGTCAGACTTCCCATTGTAAAATTCTCTGGCTTATCATGTGTATTTTTCATATCCACCTCTTTTGCCAAGCCATGACGCCGTCTGGAACAATTTGTGACGCCGTCAAAGGTACTTTTCCAGCCAATTTTGAGACTTTGTCGTTTTCTTCACTTTTATGCTCCAAAAACGTCCAAAATGCTTCCTTTTCCAGATTTCTTCTCCAAAGTACCAAAAATGACAAAAGGAACGATTTAGGGCAATATTTGATCAAATAAATAAGATTTAGGGTTTAAATGACCCCCTAAAAGCGGTACACTTTTCGCATCATCAAATACCCTTACACTTGAGATTTGCTTGTCCTCAAGCAAATGCGCTTTTATTCTAATCAAAATACAAGTTAGGGGTCATTTAACGCTAATATAAAAGTAATTACAACAAATAGTCGTTCCACTTTAATCATAAAAAGCACGGAGATTACAAACTAGCACCTCAAAAGTAGTGTTTAGATACTCACATCTCTCAGGTGTCATCAAAATAAATCCCATAAATGAAAACGGATAATATCTCTCACTACCTGTCATAGCAAATAGATTACCATAGGCTTGGGAAAGGATCAAAAACCTCCTCCACTAGGCGTAAGCACTTAAGATAAACTATCAAAGAGGGCTTTTAAACGGGTTATAACGTGAGGTGTAGGGATATGATAAACACGGTTTTGTTGGATAAGGGATATTTTACTGGTGGCGAGTTAAAGATCTTGATTAATTACATGTACAATATGGCGTTGCTAAGCCAAGACTAGACTCGACTTAAGCTAAAAACAAAATAAATAAAAAAAACATAAAATAAACATAAAATGAAACGGGATGGTAGTCCGTATGTTTTTTCTACTTTTCTTTTTCTCATTTTTTTTGTATTTTTCTGGATTTTTTTTTTTTTTTTTCATACACTCTTGCCCTACCATCAAAAATAATACATCATAGGGGCGTTGCATCCCCTTACACTTGAACTTTTACATAACTTTACAAATAACTATTCTAATGACTCGAATTAAGATAATCGAAACACTTGGAGTACTTTTAAAATATTTAGCACATATGGGGGTAATAATGTTCTTCTTCCCCATTACTCCATTACACTAGTACTTTACCCATGAGTCCCAATCGTCCCAAAACAATATGTACAAGGATATGACTCGACTTAGCAACCATGTAATCAATTAGATAATTAACTTGGGTTTAAACAAATATTGTCACAATAATGCACTAAAGATGAGTGCATACAAGGTAGGCTAAGGCGATTTGGGTGTACATTTAAGTGGGGTGTAAACAAATTCTTCCTTTAAGTAAAATGCTTAAAGGTCGAAACGAAAAGATAGGCTCTGAGGGGTGTACTAGGGGTATCGTATACCAAAAATGAGTACAACGCAAAGGGTCTGGGAGAATTACTTGACCAATGTAGCCAATGTAATTATAACAAAAACACAGGTGTAAAACAATGGATTAATCCTAATGCCTCTTATCATGTAGTAAATCTAACTACACGAATGTAGTCTCACTTGTGGCCTCGGAATGGTCCTAACGCAAGTTCTAGAATCTAAGTGCTACCGGTACACACATCATAGCATAAATGCTTTTCCTACCAATTCTAGGGGCGAACCTCACATATTTGGGGGTGGAAAATTTTTTTAGTGGTACGGTTTTTGTGCTAGTCATATAACTCCTATCCGTGAGACGCTCATTAAGATCAAAGTTTCACTCCTATATGTTGTAAAAAAATTTAAATTTGGCACTAAAATTGCCCTAACAGGTATTTCTCTCAGTTTTATTACACATCTACCATTAAACAAACAAAAATCAAGCGTAATTGCATTTTCTAAAGTATCGTACTTTTACCCCCCCCCCCTTACACTTAAGATGAACATTGTCCTAACAGGTATTTCTCTCAGTTTTATTACACATCTACCATCAAACAAACAAAAATCAAGCGTAATTGCATTTTCTAAAGTATCGTACTTTTACCCCCCCCCCCTTACACTTAAGATGAACATTGTCCCCAATGTTCAAATAACAAGATGTAAAGTAAATAAGGTAAACAAATGAAATCAAATACTCCCCTGATTCGCTCGGTGGATAATGAGGTAACACGGTTAGATCTTCTTCCAAGAGAATGTAGAAGCTCCAAGACTAATGCATCGCCAAAAGCTTGATTCCATATACATCTCCTTGTCCAAAATAACCTGTTAAACCTGAGAAAACAAACACGAAAACCTGCATAACATCGGCGGGATAAATCTATATATAAGGATATAATGCTTGTGGAATGACAATTTTGCAGATTCCTGGAGATTATAAGTTAGAGATTTAATAAAAAACTTTTTATGAAAACAAAACTTTCAAAAATTTCAGAAAATTAACACCTGACGCCGTCAGGTTGTAAAGCCTGACGCCGTCAGAAATGATCTGACAGAATTCTCATGTTAAGTTTCCGGAAAATTTCTGGAAAAACCTATACCTTACTTCCTGGAAATCCTGCAAAACATCATTATGACTCGATACAAGCATTTGACTCAAACAAATACTAATATGTATGTTAATTTAATATTATTACGATTCATGTTCATTTGTTCTAATAAACGAATTTGGATTTCCCTTACACTTATCTTTTGCAAAATACCTTTATATGTAGTTAAGACGAAGTTAAAAACAAGATAAAGCATTTTCACAATTTAGTTTTTGAACATGAATCAATAATAATCAAAATTAAACATACATACGGAAGCAAATAAAATCAAACAAACAAATAAATAAACACACAAAGCAAATAAAGCTTGGGTTGCCTCCCAAGAAGCGCTTTTCTTTATTAACGAGTCTTGTAGCTAGACTCAAAGTCACCGTACATTACGTGATTCCATCATTGGTCACGGTTCCTAGGCCATTCTCATTTCCGGTTTTATATTCCGGTCCTAATTTCAAACAATCCTTGTAGAAACCGGATATCCTTTCCATAACATAGTCTACTCCTTTATTTCTATCCTCATCATTCCTATAGTAGACCGCTTGCTTAAGCTCCTTCTCAACATTTGACAAGTGTTGGAATTGTTCTATCTTATATGGCATTTGGTAGTTTACCTCATCGGTCTCATCCTTAAATCTAACTATCCCTAAGGAAGGTTCATAAGTCATTCTAGAGACCTCAACAAATGGTTTTCCAAAAACTACTTGAGTTAAGGATGCATCGACTATTGGGCGGATATCTTCTACAATTACAAATTCGGTGACATAGGTGAAGTTTCCTACATAAACCGGTAATCCCTTAACTCTTCCCGTGAAGTTACTCATCCAACCCTTATCAGGGAACATCCTATACCCAAGTTGATTTTTCATTATTAAGTTGTAGTGGGCTCTAGTCATGATGTTTATGGGCGATCTAAGGTCGATGTAAGCTTTCCACACATGCAAATGTCCGATGTTGCATGGTATGTTGAGATTAGAAGGATCGTCTATTCTTATAATTGGTCTACCTAGGAAGTATGGTGTCTCGGGGTCATCGAATAAGTCTGTATGATATGCGCGCTCTTCCTTAGTGGGTAGCCTATTGAAGTAGTCCTCATCATCATCTACTTCTTCAATCTCACTTTTCCTAACTTCTTTATCAACCTCGACTTTCTTAACCTCATCTTCAGGCTCACTCTTATCCTCATTCCTATCAATTGGTTTGATAGTGACAATGTTGATGAAGTGGACGTGTTTGGATGAAGAGGGGTCTTTTACTTGGGGTCCGCTATTTGTGTTCCTAGCGTCCTTATGTGGAGGTGATAGCACTTGGTTATTGAGGGCCTTCAATAAGTTGTCAATTTTATTGGTCATCTCCGTTTGTTGTTGATTGAATTCGGATTCGAATCTAGCTATCCGAGCTTCTTGAGATGCCATAAATTTGGACATCAATCCTTCAAGATTATTGGTACTACCATAATTGTTGGAAGGATTGTTATTGAAAGTACGGTTCGAGTTGGAATCGCTTGATTGGAAATGATTAGGTGGGTTTGAAGAATTGGTTTGTTGTGCGTTTTGGTTTTGTTTCCACCTAAGGTTTGGGTGATTTTTCCATGAGGGGTTGTATGAATCACCGTAGGGGTTTGGCTCGGGTTTGAAAGTGTACCACTTGTCTCCCGCTCCGTCGGTACGCGAGGATGCGTAGTCCGCAAAAGCTTGTTCGGGGAGTTCCATGCAATCACGAGTGTCGTGGGGACCACTACATAATTCACATGAAGAAGTGATTTTGTTCACTTGGCTTGAAGGTTTAGGAGCCTCGTAGGATTTCATAAGAAACTTGACTTGGTCTTCAAGTTCTATGATCCTACGGTCGGAAGTGCTTGAATTGTTCGAAGGCAAAGATATTGCCTTGACCGTTTTATTCAAATCACGGGGATCACTCCAACTTTCGTTGTCATAAAGAGCAAGATCTTCTAGGAGAGCCCATGATTGTTCCGCACTTAGATCACGTAGCTTACCACCGGCCGATTGGTCAATGGTTTGCCTCGTGGAAAGATTGATATGGTCATAGAAGATTTGGACTTGGAGCCAAAGTTCTATGCCATGGTGAGGGACTTTTTGGAGTAAGTCCTTGAATCGAGTCCACGCCTCGTAGAGGGTTTCGCCTTGACGTTGTTGGAACATCAAGATATCATTCCTTAGCTTGGTAGTTCTTCCTGGTGGGAAAAACTGAGCGAGGAAACGAGTGGTGAGATCATCCCAAGAGGTGATGGATCCTGCGGGTAGACGCTCTAGCCATTGACTAGCTTGGTCCCGCAGAGAGAATTGAAAGAGACGTAGACGGGTCGTCTCACGAGTGGCAACATCAAGGTCTATGGAATCAACAATTTTGAGAAAGTCCTTGAGATGTTGATTAGGATCTTCGGAACGAAGTCCATGGAATGCGCATCCGCTTTGCACCAACCGGATGGTGTCGGATCGCAAAGGTGTGACATTGGCTCCTTGAGTGAGCTCAATGGTGTTTCGATAGCCATGGTGGCTAGGACGGGAGTAGTCTCCTAAGGTACGGGCTCTAGGAGGTGGGTGTTTTTGTGGTGGTGGGTTGTTGGGATCAAGGATATTACCACCTTCCATGATGTCGGATGGTAATGGTTACGAACAAAGAAATGAAGAAAAAAGATAGACTAAAGAAAACCTAGAAAAACAAAATAAAAATCTCACTAGAAAGGAATCTAGTGAGTAGACCTAATAAAATAAAAATTCAACCTAAACAATAACTATTCCCCGGCAACGGCGCCAAAAACTTGATGCGTGGTTTTGCGACCTTACAACAGGTTTTACCTCTCGAGGGATCTCAAGAGGCTTACAACCCCACCTGGCAGTGTACCTGACCGATGTAGTATAGTGTAGTGGTAAGTACGGGGGATTGATCGTTCTCCACAGGGAATAGTGTCGTTAGGATTGAAAAACTACTCTAATAGGTCTAAGGGTGAGGGAAGATTCTTTTTGTATTTTTATATTTTTATGAAAGCAAGTAAAATCTCGGGTTTGAAAGAGTGGGCGGAATTAGTTGCTAGTCAACTAACCCAAATAACTACAAATGTAAATAAAATAAAATAACTGAAAATGAAAAGAGGTGTGAAACTTATGTGGAGAGAAATGTGTTTACTTAGATTTCCTTACTCCCTAACTATCTTTTATCGGTTGATTAGTGTGTATTAATTGCGTGGATGACGGGTGTATTCCTTAATACCAATCGTGGGGTGGCGTACGTACTTCCCCAACTCTACAAGCTCCTACTTCACTCCTATGTCGAGCCGGCTAAGAAGCTCCTAACATGGGATCACTAGAAGTCGCTCATGCATTAAATACAACCATAAAAACCTAGTACGCATTGGTTCATGTTTCTTAAGACGTTCAAGCAAATTACCGTATAGGAGGTTAGCCAGTTTTCTTAAGCCTAACATCGATAAACAATCATCCAGTACAATTAATAACACACTAACAACTAATAATCAATAGCTAGGTTTCATTAGATCTAAGCAAACACAAGATAAATCTAGCCTAGCATGTTAATTAAAAGACAAGAACAAGATATAATCAAACAACACATAGACATATTGATTGATTAAATGAAAACTTATCTTCAATTAAACATGGGAGATCCAAGGGTATGAAAACCCTTAAAAATGGCAGAAATTCGTCTTAGGGTTTCTCCTCACAAAGTTGCACACTAATGTAACACCCCCAAAATTATAACAGCGGAAGATAGATCACTGGGGTATTACTTCCTAGCACTAAGTACAAGTCATGGAAAATGACCCTTGAAAAGAGACGTTTTAAAAGTGTTTCACATTTGATACATTAAATTCTCGGAGTGATTTAAGGGCCGATGGAGCTAAACCGGTAACGTTTTATACCTAATTTTTGGGTATAAATGTCAAGAAGATACTAAATTCATAAAAATACTAAATTTAACTTAAAATGACCTAATTTGATGTTTCATAAATTTTCCCGAGCCTTCTGGAGTGTTATAATGTCTTTAAAGCTTAAACCGCGAGCCGAAAACGCGTAAAACATAAAATGTGCACACTTCGCGTAGAAATGGAAAATTAAATTATTCCATATGAAAATAAGTACATGGGGGAATATAAATCATGTTAACGGATAAACTGAGCATAGCCTGAGTCAATTTACGAATTTTAGTGTACGTGTCACGACGTACGCGGGCAACTTTCCCGGCAAAAGCCAATTTACTTAAAATAGCATAATAAGCAAATAAAATTAGTAAAATAATGACTTGGAAATTTCTCGGTTGTTACATTACCCATCCGTTAAAAAGGAATCACGTCCTCGTGATTCAGTTTATCTTATCGGCTGACGGTGTGTCGGAAAAAGAAAATGAGGGTACTCTCGTCGCAATCTGCTCTTTTTGCTCCCATGTGTACACGGGTCCATGGCGAGTATTCCAAAAAACCTTGACAATGGGAATGCACTCTGCTTGAGTCGTTTGACTTCCTGGTTCATGATCACGACTGGTTCCTTATCAAAGTAAAGCTTGTCGTCAAGTTGAATCTCCTCTAGTGGAGTGACGAGGGTTTCATCCGATAGGCACTTCTTCGAGTTCGAATCATAAAATGTGTTGTGCACGCTAGTGGGCTTCTTTTGGGTGGTTCGAGTCGATAAACTACCGGTCCAGATTTCGCCAAATTCTTGAAGGGTTCAACGTACATCGAGTTCAGTTTTCATCATTTTCCGAAACATAGCACGTGCTTTCGTGGCAAACTTTCACGTAACTCTCCTGACGATCTTGTACTGCTTGCAGCCTGTTGTCCTGGAGTGTTGTTCCTACGCCCGATGCGTACTAGCGATTAATGCGAATGGGATTACTACAGGAGCGTACTATCAGTCGAAAGAAGTAGATGTCAATGCCTTGGGGTATAAGATAGTTACAACGAGTAAATAATAATACAAATGAAAGATCATGATGAATCACAAAAATAATAATAAAATTCTGTTAAGTGTAATGTTTTAGGAGCAAAGACTGCTTAAAAGGGATAGATTAGATATCTGTATGAACGAAGAAGCAAACTGTTATCAATCGATGCAAATGAAAGGGTCAATGAATTAGAACAATAATGAATGGATCAAGATGTCCATATCATTCGTACTAGTATGAGCATAGAGTGCTCGGAAGAAAATTTGATATTCATACGAACGAAGAAGCAAATGAAAGGGTGTGTAAAAGAGAGATCAATGACTCAAATTAATGCAAACTGGAGGACCATAAATCATAATAAAAGTAAAGCGAAGAGATATAGAATATTGACACGAATAATCAATAAATCGAGACAACCAATAAATCGAGACAACCAACAAATCAAACCAATAGTCAAAAGAGAGCAATACTGAAAGACATAATTCTAAATGAGGTTCAATAATAAACAAGACAGACAATATTCCTTGCGAGTGTCAAATGAGAATAAATAAGGAAAATCATAAACTGAGAGAGATAATAGACACACGATTGTTAAAAGAGATGAGTGAAATAGACCAGAATTAAGAAAGCAATAAGTGTAACAATACTTTAAATGAGAACAAATGAGATAGGCAGTAAATGTGAAAGCAAATAATGAAGGAGAAAGACGATAAATGTCATGGAAGAGAACAAATAGTAAATGATGAAATCCATAAATATCACGAATGTTATATGAGATTAACCGGGAAAATCAATGAATTAGAAAGACAATGTGCATCTCGAATGCTAAATGGGAAGAAGAAATGAGAACGATCAATAAATAAGAAATACAGTAAGCAGCACGAATGCTAGCTGAGGGTAAACAATTAATGAGAAATGCAATAAGTGACAAAGATAATAAGCATTGTGATTGCTAATTGAGAATGAATGGGGATCAACAATAAATGAGAAAAGCATTATGTTGAAGACATGCATTTTAAATAAGATCAAAATAAAATGAGAAAGGCATTGAGTATCACGAAAGTTGTTTGAGGTTAAATAAGAACAAATAATAAATGGTAAAGTCAATAAATATCATGAATGTTGATTAAGTAAGATCCGCACTTGGCTCCTCAAGCTTTACTCTGCTCCAACGAGACTGTAGGTTGGCCATCACATCTCGTTTCTGTTGACGTGAAATATCTCTCATGATGTGGCATGTGTGTCACCAACAATGGGATGCTGTGTTGAATGGGCTCTCTGGTAATAGGCTTTGATCGTGCGAGAGGAGTAGGTGCAGTAATGGTTTTCCTTCTCGTCTTCCGAGGGGTTCTTCTTCGAGTGAGTAATCTTCTGGTTTGAGTTCACACTCTATAGCCTTTTCCTCGAATGGCTCTGTCTCACTATTAGACGTTAGTATATAAGTTGGTGAAGTGGGTGTCAGAATGGTGGTCGACAAGTTTCCAAATTGTGTCCTCGGAATCGAAAGATAGTATTAAGTTAAGGTAAACATTGTTGTCATGCTTCGGTGTTACCTTCCTAGCGGCATGATTCTTCAAATCGCAAGAAGTGAAAAAGAATGAGACGTTAAAAATCATGTTCCGAAAGCAGGGTGTTCCAAGGCGGCACGTTAAAGTCATGCTCTAATCAACCGGCGTGTCTTTAGGTGTTGGTTTACGAGGTGACGCAAGGGTTCTAAAAGCATGGGACCAATGTTCCAACTCGTCTTCGAATGCGGATAGTAAGACAACCGAGGGAAATCGATAGACTGCAACGGGTTTGCATGAGACGATTGTTATGAAAGGTCATGAAAAAGTTTTAGCGAATTACGGTATTACTCACGATGTTTGAGAAAATAGAAGAGACCATTAAAATGTAAGTATAGATGCGTAATCGGAGAAAACAAGGTTTGAGCTCAAGCTCCGAAATAAGCGTAAGAGGTCAAAATCAGTCAAACATTTATATAATTAACCTTTATATAAAAATAGTGATGCTTAATAAATAAGCATAGTGATCGAAAATTACACCAAGTGTGTATATAAATAGCATGTAAGTCGATAGAATATCGGTGCTCCAAGAATGAGCATAAATGTTCGAGTATTTATATAATTATCCTTTATATAAATAAGAGTGTATATCATCATATTTTATATAATACCATTAGTGATGACATATAAGTAACAACATAGGCAGTCTGGTGGTACACGCGCACGGATATCGAATACGGCAATGAGAGACTCTTTAGTGAAAAATAGTTATAGTTTGGGTTTTGAAAACGACCCAGTTCTCTATAACTGTAGCTCTGATGCCAATCTGTAACACCCCCAAAATTATAACAGCGGAAGATAGATCACTGGGGTATTACTTCCTAGCACTAAGTACAAGTCATGGAAAACGACCCTTGAAAAGAGACGTTTTAAAAGTGTTTCACATTTGATACATTAAATTCTCAGAGTTTGCAAAGGTCCCAACAGTTTTCATAAAACACAATGTTTTCAAAAAATTGCAGATGTTTTAAACATAACATAAATCTTTAAAATATAGACACTTCAAATGTGAAAATATGCCGAGTCCTCAAAATATATCCGTGCGACTCCATCCAAGACCTTCATGCATTTAAACCTGAGATAAAACATGCTAAAACGTCAACACAAAGGTTGAGTGAATCCATAGAGTTTTAGTAATAAGCAGTTGATCACAATATAATTCAGTTTATAAAAACGACTAAGCAACAAATGCAGAGTCTAATTCAGTTATTATTGCTCTAAGCTCGTGACCCCGACACTACGTATCTAATTTCGAATCAGCCCTTATACATAGGTAATAGCCATACCTATCATTTTTGGACGAATACAATACACACGACTGCCATATAGACACGTACTTCCAGGTGGGGATTGTTAGTTCCAATAGATCTATTCACTGTATTCGCGCTCACTCGCAAGTGATTAACGGTTCACGATAAAGGGACTTTTGGCTATGGAAACTTAGGCAATAATAATAACATGATAGCATCCAATTTTCAAAGCATTGTGATCATAAATATTTATAGCATGTATCTCCCCCACGGTGTTTGTAAAACAATTAAAGTAAAACTTGGGGCTATGAACTCACCAATAATGAAGTAGCAACGGAAATCAGAGAAGTGTGCACGTCGAGAAAAACCGCAAAGTTCACAAGTGACCTAAATAAAAATACAACACGACTTAGGCTCGGGGATTAAGGTATAATACTTTTATTTGTGATTTACCTCAGTACTTGAACTCAAAATATCACATGGTCATTTATTTAAAAGTCTTATAGCAAGACATGGGTCGAAAGACGTTTAATAAAGTTTATATGGTTTAAAAATGCAATGCTGATGGAAATTTTATAAAATTGCCGCACCAATTGGGTCGCCATTTCTAAACCGTGAAGGCTAAAATTATGAACTTTATATGCTTAGAAAGGTATGACTCTGTACACTATGAAAATCAAGGCCTCACATTACTGAGAACTTCAGAACATGGGTAAAATTACAAATTTACCCCTGTGTCTCTAGATAGTTATACTCAGCATCCAAATGGGTTTAGGAAAAAGAGTGTATCTTCTTATCTACAGGTCTAATGGACACATGTCTTGTGGGAAAAGTTTTCTACAGGTCTTAGCTACAACTTTCATGTTTACACCAACCTAATGTTCTTTACAACATTTTAGAGTAATTAGCCTTTCAAATATGACATGCATTCTTGGACCAGTTTTAGTGTGGATTTTCTCTAAAAATCTACAGGACGAATTAAGAGGTAAGGTTTTCGGGGAAATGATCCTAAGACTTGTAGCTATCTCCCAATATTTTTATTTTTTTATAAAACCTTCTGGGTACAAAATGGTGAACGGATCTTGAAGCATCAAATCTGGGACAGGTTCAACCAATGACAAGCAAGGTGCTTTATGTCTCTTTAATGGGTTTTTGAACCAATGCATGCCTATATTCCATCATCACTACCATTTTATTAGTTAAAGAAGTCAAAATGTCCAGGAGCTCAAGTTTATTTTGTGTATCTAATAAGTTTTATAAACAAAACATATGGAAAAATCAATAATAACTTCATCATAACCCCTTTTTAAATCAATTCCTATCTTGTATCTAATAACCAAATCAAACCTAACCACCTATCTAAATCTTATATCATTATAAAATATTGAATAAATATCCTTCAAATCACACATGCAAGAGTGATTTTTCTAATCCTTTAAAACTCTAAGTAAAATGATATAAAAATCATAGAAAAAGAGGGAAATGAGGTTGAAAATGCTAAGAAAACTTACCAAGACGAATACCAAACGAATGATACAAGATTTGAGACTTGAAAACTTGAACAATAGTGGTGTTGGGCTGATGATTTTCGGCAGAAATGGGGTGGAGAAGGAGGTTTGGAGTTGGATGGTTTAAAGAGAGAGAATTAGGAGTTGCATGTAAGGGAAAATGATTAGTATTCTTGGAAAATGAAGGAATAAAAGAAGAGTGTAAGCAACTAAAAGGGGATGGCCGGCCTAGGGGTTGCCTTGGGCTTGGTTAACTCTTTTATTTTTATTATTATGTGTAATTATGTATTTAGAACAAGTATAGTAAGCCTCGGAGTGATTTAAGGGCCGATGGAGCTAAACCGGTAACGTTTTATACCTAATTTTTGGGTATAAATGTCAAGAAGATACTAAATTCATAAAAATACTAAATTTAACTTAAAATGACCTAATTTGATGTTTCATAAATTTTCCCGAGCCTTCTGGAGTGTTATAATGTCTTTAAAGCTTAAACCGCGAGCCGAAAACGCGTAAAACGTAAAATGTGCACACTTCGCGTAGAAATGGAAAATTAAATTATTCCATATGAAAATAAGTACATGGGGGAATATAAATCATGTTAACGGATAAACTGAGCATAGCCTGAGTCAATTTACGAATTTTAGTGTACGTGTCACGACGTACGCGGGCAACTTTCCCGGCAAAAGCCAATTTACTTAAAATAGCATAATAAGCAAATAAAATTAGTAAAATAATGACTTGGAAATTTCTCGGTTGTTACAGTTGCACACTAATAACAAAAAATTGCAAAACTATATATAGAACTTAAGGGCTGACGGCGTCACGTTGTAGATCTTGACGCCGTCACGTCGCCGTGTCTAGGGTTCCCGGATGGCCTTCTTGACGCCGTCCCTCTTTAGTCCTCCAAAATCCTCCCTGGCTTATCAAGGCTTGACGCCGTCAGAAATGAGCTTGACGCCGTCCCTCTTTAACATAAACCGTGATGGCCTTGATCACCTTAAAGGGTGATGCCGTCAGACTTCCCATTGTAAAATTCTCTGGCTTATCATGTGTATTTTTCATATCCACCTCTTTTGCCAAGCCATGACGCCGTCTGGAACAATTTGTGACGCCGTCAAAGGTACTTTTCCAGCCAATTTTGAGACTTTGTCGTTTTCTTCACTTTTATGCTCCAAAAACGTCCAAAATGCTTCCTTTTCCAGATTTCTTCTCCAAAGTACCTAAAATGACAAAAGGAACGATTTAGGGCAATATTTGATCAAATAAATACGATTTAGGGTTTAAATGACCCCCTAAAAGCGGTACACTTTTCGCTTCATCACCATCCACTTTGGCTTTTATCCTCTGGTCCCCATTTTCAAAAGTTTTAACTTTAGCTGTTTGCCAAAATTGTAAAATTTGAGATTCATAAATAGTGGGATTTACAAGTAAAGCAAGCCTGATGTAAGAATCGTTTTAAAAAGTCCACTATTTGATGAAAACAGGCATTATCCTCAGACTTTTCCAAAAATGCTAACTGGTTGTGACGTTTAACAAAAGTTAGAATAGCCATGGTGAAAATTAATGAAAAACTTGATTTGGATGGTGGGATTTGATGGTGGTACTGGTAGAAGATGAAAGGTGAGTTTTAATTGTGATAAGGACTGATGAAAGATATTATGAGAGTTTTACTTTTAACCGACAATAAGAAAATGTATAATAAGTAAATGAAAAGGCGGTTAAAAAGATCTTTTATATGTGAAATATAATATAATATAACATCAGTAATTTACAGAATTACCCCAACGGCTAATTGTAACTACCAGGCCCAACGGCTAGAATTTTATCTGACAGGCTCAACGGTTATCTAGCAGTACCATTTTACTCTACCAGTACCAAAATTTGAACTACCAGTACCTTTGAAAGAAAATTTTACTTGGCAGTCTCTTTGAAATTTTAGCAAAAATCCCTTATAGTTTTTAGCAAACTATCAGCTATCAACGGATTTGATTTGTCTTTACCAAAAGCCGTTTGCTTATGGACTAGTTAACTATTTACTGTAAAGTATGGTTAGTTAAATACCATATAGTTTTTGGTAAACTATCAACCATCAACGGATTTGATTTGTCTTTACCAAAAGCCGTTTGCTTATGGACTAGCCAGCTCTTAAGTTTGTAAAACTTGGTGAACTGAATACCAATTCCAAATTGATCTTAAAGATGGTGCAATTTCCTTGGATGGAGGATTGTAAGAGGCAATGATGCTGTGTATCTTGGATGCTTGGTTCAACAAGTGAAATCATCTATTAGCATGCCTTTGCATTGAAATTTTCCTTAGTTTGATCTAGATAGAACTTTCTCCTTTAGGAATGCTTCATCCCTTCTGAATATTTGATCTATTCTTATCATTTTCAACCTCTACATTATCTTGTATGCTCTTGTCTTTTCCCTCCATAACATTGAGTTTTTCTTCCTTTTTCTGGGTTGTTATTTTCTCCCCTGAGATTGTTACCTCCCCTGAGATATAAATAACTTATATTTCCCCCTTTTGTTTGGAAGATCTCTTGTTTTGTTATCAACCTGAAATTTGTTAGTTGCAAACCAAAAAGAACAAAGTGCAAAGCACTTGTTGTATAGCATTGTAAACATTTAATCATCAAGATGAACAAAACATAGCAAACTTTATACTAGCAGGACCAATTATGAACTGACAGTACCTTTTGACTAACTAGCAGTACCATGTTTAAAAGCCAATACCAGTTATTTTATGTACAAAAACACAAGTTTTTCAAAGATTAATCATTCCAATACCTCCTACTAGGTACTTGAATCTACCTAAATCAAAAGCTTTGGTGAGAAGGTCCGCAAAATTCTTTTCAGAAACAATTTTGACAACTTGTATTAACCTTTTCTCATTGCAATCTCTTATGAAATGGTGTCTTATTTCAATGTGTTTTATTTTTGAGTGTTGAACTGGATTTTTAATGATACAAATAGTACTGCTATTGTCAATGTAAATAATGGTGTTAAGAAAATTGTACCCATAGTCAAGCATTTGATTTTGGATCCAAAGAACTTGCCCACAACAACTTGCACCAGCAACATATTCTGCTTCAGTTGTAGAGTTGGCCACCATTGTTTGCTTTTTGCATTGCCATGATATGAGTCTGCAAGCAAGAAATTGACATCCACCAGTTGTGGATTTTCTGTCTAGGGTTGCACCAGCATAGTCACTATCAGAATAAGCCACCAAGTCAAAAGATGATTCCCTTGGATACCATAGACCCAACCTAGGTTGACCCTTGAGATATCTAAAGATCCTTTTGACTGCTGTGAGATGAGAAACTTTGGGATGTACTTGAAACCTTGCACATACACATACTGAGAACATGATATCTGGTCTTAATGATGTAAGGTACATCAAGGACCCAATCATTGATCTATAATTGTGCAAATCCACATCTTCACCCTCAGCATCTTTTAGTAACCCCTTTTCTGAATCCATTGGTGTACTTGCAACCTTAGAATTAGCAAACTGAAAATTCCTTAGGATCTCTGCTACATACTTATCTTGGCTGATAAATATGCCTTCAATTGATTGTTTCACTTGGAGACCCAAAAAGAAAGTAAGTTCCCCCATGGAACTCATTTCAAACTTACTATGCATAAGTTTTTCAAACTCTGACACAAGTCTTGGTTTGTGGATCCAAAGATAATGTCATCAACATAAATTTGCACCAGCAAGATGTCTTTCTTGGTTATTTTGATGAACAAAGTTGGATCAATCTTGCCTCTTTGAAATCTATTTTCCAATAATAAAAGGCCAATGTTTCATACTGATGCGTGGTTTTGCAACCTTACAACAGGTTTTACCTCTCGAGGGATCTCAAGAGGCTTACAACCCCACCAGGCAGTGTACCTGACCAATGTAGTATAGTGTAGTGGTAAGTACGGGGGATTGATCGTTCTCCACAGGGAATAGTGTTCGTTAGGTATGAAAAACTACTCTAATAGGTCTAAGGGTGAGAGAAGATTCTTTTTTGTGTTTTTATATTTTTATGAAAGCAAGTAAAATCTCGGGTTTGAAAGAGTGGGCGGAATTAGTTGCTAGTCAACTAACCCAAATTACTACGAATGCAAATAAAATAAAATAACAAAAATGAAAATGTTGGTGAAAACTTATGTGGAGGGAAATGTGTTTACTTAGATTTCCTTACTCCCTAACTATCTTTTACCGGTTGATTAGTGTGTATTAGTTGCGTGGATGACGGGTGTATTCCTTAATACCATTCGTGGGGTGGCGTACGTACTTCCCCAACTCTACAAGCTCCTACTTCACTCCTATGTCGAGCCGGCTAGGAAGCTCCTAACATGGGATCACTAGAATTCGCTTGTGCATTAAATACAACCATAAAAACCTTTAGTACGCATTGGTTCATGTTTCTTAAGACGTTCAAGCAAGTTACCGAATAGGAAGTTAGCCAGTTTTCTTAAGCCTAACATAGATAAACAATCATCCAATACAACTAATAACACACTAATAACCAATAATCAATAGCTAGGTTTCATTAGATCTAAGCAAACACAAGATAAATCTAGCCTAGCATGTTAAACAAAAGACAAGAACAAGATAGAATCAAACAACACATAGACATATTGAATGATTAATTGATAACTTATCTTCAATGTAACATGGAAGATCTCAAGGCAAAAAGCCTTGAAAGAGCTGCCAAATTCGTCCTAGGGTTTTCACACACAAAGTTCCCCAATAAGTTCCACACTAATGACAAAGAATTAGAAAACTATATATAGACTTTCAGATCTGACGGCGTCACGTTATGGAGTGTGACGCCGTCACCTCGCCGCTTTTAGGGTTCCCGGATGACCTTCTTGACGCCGTCCCTCTTTAGCTCTCCAAAATCCGTTCTGGCCTATCAAGGCTTGACGCCCTCAGACTATGAACGTGACGCCGTCCCTCTTTGAATTATAACGTGACGACCTTGATCAAATTAAAGGGTGACGCCATCAGAATTCCCATGCAATTTTCACTGGCTTATCATGAGTAAATTTCACATCCACCACTTTTGCCAAGCCATGACGCCGTCTGGAGATAATCCTGACGCCGTCAAAGGTAACTTTCAGCAAGATTTTGAGACTTTGTCGTTTTCTTCACTTTTATGCTCCAAAAACGTCCAAAATGCTTCCTTTTCCAGATTTCTCCTCAAAAGTACCTAAAATGACAAAAGGAACAATTTAGGGCAATATTTGATCAAATAAATACGATTTAGGGCTTAAATGACCCCTTAAAAGCGGTACACTTTTCGCTTCATCATAAATAGAAAGCCAAGGTTTCATACCATGCCCTAGGAGCTTGGTGTAGACCATAAAGAGCCTTGGTAACCCTATACACCTTGTCTGGATACTCTGCATCAATGAAGCCTGGAGGTTGAGAAACATACACTTCTTCTCCAATAGTACCATACAGGAAGGATCTCTTGACATCCATTTGGTAAACAGTGAAGCCTATGAAAGAAGCATAGGCCAAGAATAGCCTAATTGCTTCAAGTCTTTCAACTGGAGCAAAAACCTCTTCATAATCCACCCCTTCTTCTTGAGTATACCCTTGGGCCACCAATCTTGCTTTGTTTCTGATCACAATCCCCCTTTCATCTTTCTTGTTTCTGAACACCCATTTGGTTCCAATTGCCCAGTGACCTTTGGGCAAATCAACCAATTTCCAAACCTTCTGAAGCTTGAATTGAAGAAGCTCTTCTTGCATTGCTTCAACCCAACTTGGATCATCTAAGGCTTTGTTAATGTTTTTGGGTTCAGCCTGTGAGAGAAAACATGAAAACAGGCATATGTTGGCAACTTCATGATTCTTTTCTTCATAGATAGATGAGATAAACCCTTCTTGGTCTGAAGTCAAGACTTGAGTTCTTGTTCTAACACCAGAATCAATGCTACCAATCACATTATCAATGGAGTGATCTTTGAGAATTCTTGTGTTATTTGTTGTAGGAACTTCATAGGTAAGTGGAAGATTGCTAATCCCCACTTCTTCTGGTAAAGAATCATCTGTTTGAACATTTAATGGTTCAGCAGTACCAACTTGTGAACTGGCAGTACCATCTGGTGAACTAGCAGTACCATTTTTATTTGCACTACTTTTTTGATTCTCTTGACCCTGAGTTCCATGATCATCTTCAACACCTTCATTTGTTGTATTGGAAGGTTCTTCATGACTTGAAGATAAATCCAATCCTTTCCAAATTGGCATCCAGATGTAATCTTGATCTTTAGGTGTTTCAACATTGTCTTCAAAACCTGCATTATCATTAGTATTTGTACCTGCAACAGGCACATAATTCATAGATTCTGAAAGCCTATCAATGTCAAAATCCAATCTGGCCCAATGCCTTTAACATTTGGTAGTTTCTCTTGAAACTCTATGTGCAGATTTTCTTCTACTAGCCTAGTGCAACTATTATACACCCTATAGGCCTTACTTTGCAAAGAATACCCTATCATGTAGCCTTCATCAGCTTTTCCTTCAAACTTTCCTAAATGATCTTTGGTATTGAGAATAGTGACATGACATCCAAAAGGTCTCATAAAACTTAAAGATGGTGTTCTACCAAAGAAAAGTTCATATGGAGTCTTTTTATGTGGTTTAATCACAAGAACCCTGTTCTGCACATAACAAGCAGTACCTACTGCTTCAGCCCAAAATGAAATAGGAAACTTAGAGTCTACTAACATTGTTCTAGCAGCCTCTATTAGTGTCCTATTTTTCCTTTCTGCTACTCCATTTTGCTGTGGGGTTCTAGCTACACTAAATTCTCTTTTTATTCCTTTTTCCTTGCAAAATTCATCCATAACCCTATTCTTAAATTCTGTCCCATTGTCACATCTGATTACTTTCACTTTCTTATCAACTTGGTTTTCTACCTCAGTTATATAAGACTTAAGAATCTCACTAGTTTCATGCTTAGATCTTAAAAAGAAAACCCAAGAAAATCTGCTGTAATCATCAGTAACTACAAGACAATATTTTTTACCATTCAAGCTACTCAAATTAGTAGGACCAAAAAGATCCATATGAAGCATGTATAAAGCTTGAGAAATTGAGTTATGGATCTTGGGCTTACAAGAAGCTCTATGTTGTTTGCCTTTTAGACAATCAACATAGGTTTGGTCATTTTGAAAAATCTTTTTGGGTAAACCTCTAACCAAATCATATTTTACAATTGTATTGATTGTTTTAAAGTTTATATGACCAAGCCTTCTATGCCAAAGCATAGATTCATCCAATGTGGCTTTTGCTACTAAACAAGTTAAACTCTCCTTAGGATCAATGTTCTTTAAATCAACACGGTACATATTGTTCCTTTTTGGGATTTTAAGAAGGATCTGACTTTCATCAGGAATTTTAAAATCAGAAGAAAGAACCATACATTCATTGTCAGTAAAGAGAACATTGTTCTTTTTGTCACACATTTGTGAGACACTAAGGAGATTAAACTGAAGTTCTTTCACAAAGTACACATTTTCAAAATCTAATTTACTGGTTTTGATTGTACCTTTACCAGTAATCTTTCCTTTGATTCCTCCCCCAAAGGTAACATATCCTCCATCAAATGTTTTGAAGTCTGTGAGGTAAGACATGTTGCCTGTCATGTGCCTTGAACATCCACTATCTACATATCCTTGATCAGCAATATCATTGGAATGTTCCTGCACACATATAAACATATTAGTTTCCTTGGGGTACCCAAGCCATGACTGACTTGGGTTTGCCTCTTGCATCAATGTAATCAAACCTTTTTAGGACTGTTGATGCAACTTTTGATTGGAGTGGTCTCCATATCCAACATGCTGAGGACTTAACAGCATTTTCCTTTTTAATCCATTTTGTGGTCTTTGGTCTATCAGTACCAATTTTGGCAGTACCATTTGGTCTAGCAGGACCTTTTGGTTTTGGTCTCCAATCTTGTGTTTTGACCACAGATTTCTTTTCAATGGGACTTTTCACAACTCTTGGTGCATGTTTGAAAGTATTTCTTGCACCCTTAGTAGTTGGTTTTGAATTAACAGGCTTATTTGGTCTAACAGTATGATTAACTTTTGGTGTGTTAGACTTAACAAAACTTTTTCTGGGGTTTGTTTCATTTGTTTTAGACCTTGATTTACTCCCAGAAACCCAATTGTTACAATAAGCATGAGTATGATTAAAACTACCACAGTAATAGCAAGCCTTATTGTACATAACAAAATCATCACCAAGTTGGTGTGACTTAAGATTGTTCCAATTTCTTTGGCTACCTCTAGGTTTGCTATTACACTTAGCACAACATTCAACTGTTTTCAGAATAGTTTTAGCCTTAGTCTTAATCTCTACACTTTTAGGACTGGTTGGTCCTACTTTGTTTCCTTTGTTTGAAACAGTCTCTTCTTCATCATCATCAGATGTCCAATCTTCAATAATTTGAACATCTGATTTCTTATCAGTGAGCACCTTTTTGTTAGAGAGTGAAGCAACACTAGCATTCTCAAAAGGTTCACTTTTCTCTACAGGTTTCTCTAGTGGTTTTAAGGTGAATTCATGTAAACCTGATTCTGCAAGATCTAATCCTGGGGGACAAGGGATTCCTCTGTAAGGAGGTGGACAAGTATTGTATCCAATCCCAGATTTGATTCTCTTGTTCATTTGATTTTCAACTATGCTTCTAGTACAATCAGAAGCAGTTTCCAAAGTGGTAACAGTTAGTTGAATATTATCCTTTGCCAATGTCACTTTAGCACACTCAGTTCTTAACATATTTATTTCAGCATCTTTCAAAAATATTTCCCAATTAAGAATGGCTTTTGTGTCAGAAAAAGTGAGTTCATTTTCCCTAAAATGGATTATCTGCTTTTCAAGTTTGGCCATACCACACTTATGATTAACTAATTCGTGATGAGTATTTCTTTGTTCTACTTTCAGTTCATCATAAAGTTTTATTAAAGTTTGTAATTCTTCAAAAACTTTACAAGTATTAGAACATTTAGTAATTTGTACCTCAGGATTGGAGAAGGCCATTAAAGCCATTTCATCTGAAGTTGACTCCTCTTCACCCATAAAGCTCCAATCAAAACCCATCCCATCAATAGCTACCATAGCTTTAGGCTCAGTGATTTCCACAGCCTTGCTCTTGCCCTCAAAGCTTCCTTTCTTCTCAAAGCTTCCCTTGTTCTTGTTCTCAAAACCTCTTCCCTTATCATCCTGCTTCTTTGGTCTTCTACACTCTCTTGAGTAGTGACCCTTCATGTGGCAGTTGTAGCACTCCACTTTGGACTTGTCATACCCAGCAGGCTCATTACCATTTATGATAATCTTCTTTCCAGTCCTCATCAACAATTTCTTAGCCCTTATGCTCAGAAGTGAAAGTTGCCACTTTATGTCCATTTCCTCAAGATCATCATCATTGATCTCTTGAATATCTTCAAAAGTCAGTATGGAACCATTGTGTTGTGATGTCAGGAAAGCACAACCAATTGTTTCATCTAGAATTGTTTTGGTACTGCTGGAAGTACTGGCAGTACCAAAATTTGTGTTGGCAGTACCTTCTTCTCTACCATCTTTTTCTTCATCTACTACCTTTGAGGTGCTTGGAGATGATACAAAGGCCATATTTCCTGAGCTTGAACCAGTAGTCTTCTTTACTTCATGCTCTACTATTTTGAAGTTGTTGTAGAGATCATTAAGACTCATCTGATCAATATCTGGTTTGTTTTTCCAGACAATGACATGCATGGACCATTCAGAGGGTAAACTCCTAAGGAATTTGGAGTTTAAGTCCTCTTGAGTTATCATCACTTCATGAATGGCTAACTGACTTGAAAGCTTTTGTAGTCTATTGAACATGCTGTCCAAAGACTCATTTGTTGTGGCTGTAAAGTTTTCAAACTGATGTTTGAGGAGAGTTTTCTGAGTTTTCTTGGTGGCATCATTTCTACCAAATCTAGCCACAATAGCTTGAAAAAGAGTTTTAGCACATTTGTACTTGTTGAAGATCAAAAGCTGGTCATTTGGAATAGTCATGAGAAGCATACTCCTGGCCTTGAGATCATTTCTCTTTTGGATTCTTTCTTCTGCGGTTGCAGGGTTTACTTGCAAATTTGTTACAATTGCATCGTTCACTGTGGAGGTGGTGATTGTAGGTTTGAATGAGTTTCCTTGTTCAATGATCTCCCAAAGTGCATAGTCTTGCACTTGAAAGTATTGCTCTACCCTCAGTCTCTACATATCAAACTCATTTTGTTTGAGTAATGGAAGTTTTGCAGCCACATTGGTTTGAATGTGTTCAACGTCCATTGTTCTTTTAAATCGTAAATATCAGCCTAGCTCTGATACCACTTGTGAAGGATTATGCAAACACTTGGGATGTGAATCTTAATAATGTGTTTGGGATATTTAGGAATGAATGTGATGTAGTACGCGGAATTTACTATAACACACTTAAAAGAAACATAAGGTGGTAAACATGCAATCGTGAATTGTAATGAACAAAGGACACAACTTTAGTAACACAAAACGATTCAATATTATTGATGAAATAATACGGATGATCTAACTATCACCAGGATTACAAAGTAACCTTGAATCTTTGATTTGTTAAGGATTTGTGAATTATTAACTAAGTTACTAGAGAGGTTGTTCTGTTTTGGATATTGCTAAGTTTTTAGTTGGAAAAGAGATACTACAAAGGTGGTGACTAAGGGATCCTTTTATAGGATAAGGACCCCTTATTACAAGTTGTCAAGTTGCACAATATAATAAGATACTTGGACTTTTCTAGCCTACTATTAATTACAACTTCCAATGTAAACTACTCTGTATATTCTTCTGCACAACATAGAAGACTGAACTACTTCTACTTAACGTGTTACATTGTACAAAGACTAATAATACAACTAAATATCTACAAATAAATATCTATCAACTTGATCATTCAACTGGGCAGTGATGCGTGCGTGCGAGTGCTCTAATTTATACCCACGGTATGTCGTTGTGGTTTTAGCAGTATTCAAGTTTTAAATTTATATTTAGCCGACTTATCAATAACACACACACTTTAACGAGCAGTGTACCCGGTCAGTATGTATATAATGGTAAGTAGAGTGTCGATCACTAAGAGTGGAACGTATTATCTAGTTATTCTAATCAGTATTTTAATATCTAAGTTAGCTATACAACCTAATTTAACGCAAGGGGGTTCAGCCTGAGAGACTGGCACGGTTTGGTTGCAATTAAATAATAAACTAACTAATAGGCACGAATCAGCGAATAGCACACACGTACACAGATAAATACTCGAGACAATAAGAAGACCTGTCCTGATAGTTAAGTAGCTTGTCACTTGTTTTATTGCTAGTTTTATATGAAGTGTATAGTTCGATGCAACGCACCGAGATTAAGTCCTTTCTCGTTGGTTCTAATCTTATCGGCGAGTAAACCCTTAATGATTACTTATGACTATCCCATTTATCTTTCTTCCTACTTTTCTACAGACGATAGAATGCATAAGCGATCTAATAAATAGGCGAGGAAGGGGCATGGCGACCCAAGCAATGCTCAGCTAGACACAGAGGTTATCAATGCACTAATAAAAGTCACCAAAGACATCAACATATAAACTTTAATTAATGGGAAAGCAATTTTAAGGGGAGTTGAAGTGAATGATAACATAACACAAGCCCATCAATCCTGATCAATTAAAGTGTACTAATACAATAAAAAAAAAACTACTTAATGAATTGAATACTAATCGGTCGAAATCAAGTCGTTATTTATTTCCAAGGAATACAATGGAAGTTGTATTCCCGGGTCGTTATCCCCAACGAAGGCTGAATGGAATTTCGTGATCTCAATTTGTGAATACGTGTTTGAATAGATAAAAGAGTGAGATATTTGGTTCTTACGCTAAAATAAGTAGACATGAATTAAAAACGACTAAATTTCTAGGAAAAATGATAACTTAAAGTGCACGAAATTAAAAACGTAAACGAAAACTGAAAATATAACTAAACCGGGGAAAGCCCGAGCATAAACGTGAAATCGATGAAATATTAAAACTATGGACTCCAAATTAATTTTCTTACATCCTAAATAACAAAAGAAAATTTTACGAAAAAGAATTACACTTTTTTAACTAATATTTAATTTTAAAATTAATTAGAAAGCTAATTTAAAAATAAAAATCTGATATTTAGCAAAACAACTAAAATATAGAATAAATACAAACTAGTTAAAACATTTAACCAAAGAATGCTCTAGCCCAGATGGTCTGGGTGTGTTGGGGTTGTGGCAGGCAAGTTTCCAGACCAGGGTTCGAATCCCTGGTCTTCCACTTTTTTTTTGTGACAATTTTAATTTTTTGCTAAGTATTTTAATCCTCAAACAAAAATGAAACAACAACTGATTAGGCAACATAACTTTAAATGAATTGCAAAGTACAACAACTGATTAGGCCTTAACCATTTTTACTAACAACTGATTCAAATAAGCTAAAACAAATCACAAACTTATTCTGCATAAGCAAACATAACCTACGAATTACAACTTGAGCAACAACACAATCATAAACATAAATCTAGAACAACAAACTAATCCGAAGCAAAATAAAAACATCCAAACAAAAGTCTAACTTCATTTCCAACGCCAATTGTTTACCAAGAACAAATCTTAAACTTCCATTAACAATCGAAAACTAAAAAAAAGATAAACTGAGTAACTTTAAAATTACAACACCTTCGAATTATAAAATCTAAAATAACCCTTCAACTGTCTTAACGAAAATTACAAATAAAACTAAGACCTTACCGAATTTTAAAGCTAAAATTAAAACTTACAATTTCCTAAAAATAAATTAAAACTACAATAAAAAAATAAATTACACTAAAAAAACGTACCGAAAGCTAGCTAAATAAAACCTATTTTCTAAAAAATACTAGCCGTCTATTTATATAAAAAAAAAGAAGAAAAAAATAATAATTAAAAATAAATCTGAATCTTCTTTTTCTTGACACCATAGGATCACCTAGATCTTCACATCCTATAATCTTGGCCGTTGATTCGTTCTCTCCCCTCGGATTGCTGAGGTGGAGGGGATACCCGTGAGTATCGTACAAGCTGAGGTGGAGATGATGGTGATGTGAAAGGTATTGGGAAGAGAAGAGGGGACAAGATTGGGAAACGAGGATGGATTTTGGCGGTTATCTGCTTTGGGGAAGAAGAGAGAGTAGCGGCTGAGGAAGGGATGATTAGGGTTTTTGATTTTAACTCAATTGGGGAATTTTGGGTATTTATTGGGTGGACGGATCGGGTAGGGTAGTGGGTGGACGGGTTTGTGGGTTTTACTAAGTAATAAAGGGTATAGTTTGGTTAGTTTTAGGACAAGGACCATTTTTGTAATTTTCCACTTTTGAATACCAGGGACTATTTCTGCCAACTTATGAAACTTCAGGGACTAAAACTGTCAAGTTTGTACACTTGCTCGTTTTTCATCAGTTTTCAATCTTTTGTACCTGATTCATATAAAAACACATTCCAATGATATTTATAGTATTTTGTGACATTTCAAAGTGTTTTTGGCTGTTTTTGTGGGGTTAAACAGTATAAAATATATGTGTATTTAGACACATATCAATTGAATACATGCAGGACCTTCTTACAGCTCTCGTATCTTTGTTCAAGGTGTGTCTTGTGCTGCTATCACGACTGAATTCGGCCTAGGGCTTCTGTCCTTTGAATATCGTACGTAACAAAAGTCTAACCAAAAGCCTCTTAAAGTCGTCTGACTTTGGGGTATTTATAGTTTCTGTCTGAGGTAAGATGCGGCGCATTGACTTAACTTCGCGTGGGGTCCAAGATTAATATATTCAGGAATATTCGTACACCGCCAGAAGATGCGGCGTAACTCCATTTATAGATGCGGCGCATGTCCTCTTGTATCTTGGATCGTATCTTGTGAAATCTTGATAGTGATGCGCCGTATGTAATAAGCAAGATGCGGCGCATCTGGAGCAGAATGTCTTGATCTTGTACATTTCAGTAGACTCTTAACTTCTTGCTTGTTTTGCTCCATAATTAGTCCAAAATCGCCAAGTTTCACCAAATGCTTGTTTTTACCTGAGAATTACAAAAGTAAACAATTAAGTATCAATTCTCATACATAATATAATAAAACAAGTCAAATAAATAGGATAAATGACGGTAATAAAATGTACTTATTTGAGTTCATCAGGCAGTACCTTCTTCAACTAGCAGTACCTTCTCACCCAGAAGGTAATGTTAGTGTATCTTCAACATCATCAAAATCAACTAGCAGGCTCAATACATCATCTGGCAGGCTCTTTGACTTGAACATTTTATTCCCAACACGTAACATGGAGATATACCTTGTTGTTGCAATCTAGCTAAGCTCTCACATAACATAAATTGCAACACCAAGTGTTTCTTGGATTAGATATATATAATTCATATTAGAACGTTAGTTTCTTACATTGTAGTCAAGAGAATCCTTTAAATCATATTCCTATGTGTTGTACCTTGCACAAAATAAAGATTTCTCCCACTTGTGCATAGAACAACATCATGTAGCAGATAAACAACACGACTGGTGTGTGCACAAGTATATATATATATATATATATATATATATATATATATATTAGTGTAGGAAAAACCCGACCAAAGGGCAAATTCTATCTCTAACCAAGATAGAATAAACCTTAAGATCAAAGAATTTAAAACAAAATATAAAACCGAAAGTATTGATTATTCCCGGGTCGTGAGATTCCGAATGAAGCGTGAATGAAACGGTGAATTTTGTTTGTGATCGAGTGATTTGATTATGAGAGGAAATTTGGGATTATATCTAAAATTATAAAATATAAACTAAAAAGTAACTAAATAGCATATAAAAAGATTAAGCAAAGCACGAATTACCAAAAACGCAATTAAAACTAAAAACGAGCTTTAACGAGCCTTAAAACGGGCTAAGAAAACCTAAATCTCAAAAATCTAATCTAGACGTTCAAATTTAGTTCCTAAAAGTCCTAAATGATAAAAAATAATTTTAGAAAAAAGATTTGTATTTTTTTTTTTTTTTATGAATTAAAAACACTTTTGAAATAAAAAATATATAAAAAATACTAAATTAAAGTGAAAAATTATGAATTTCCAGAAAAATACTTAAAGTTATATAAATCCTAGGAAAAATAAGAAAAAGATCACAGCTTATAAAAATAAGCAGTTATTAAGCTAATAAGAAAATAAGCTAAAACTAAAAAATTTGGTTAAATAAAAAACCTCTGCGACCTCGGTCAGAAAAGACCCAAGGGCGCAGATGGTGATGTTGTGTGTGTAAAGGTCGAGGTTGGTTGAGGTCCCAGGTTCGAGCCTCGGCTCACCTTTGACTTCGCAACTTCCCTTTTTATTTTATTTTTTTTCAAATTTTCTTTTGAAATTTGTTAATAAGCTAAAAATATCAAACTTTTGTAAAAGCAATATTTTTAAAACTAAGGAAATAAGCTAGAAATAGCACTTAAAAAGCAGACAACAATAAGGACTAAATGAATAAAGCTTAACTGCTAAGCACACATTCAAGCTTCTATAAGCTTGTGTGAACTAAATATAAGCTTCTAACCTAAAAGCTACTCTAAAAAGCAGTTCTAAATCTAAATAAGCAGTGTAAAACAAAAAATAAGCTCATTAATAGAAATTAAGCAAATAAGCAACTGATGAAACAAACAAACAGACCAGATAGGCAATTATGAGCAAGAGAAATAAGCAATAGAGCAAAAAGCTATACCAAAATTCCTCAAAACAAATAAAGTTCAACAACCAATAAGCTTGTAAAATGAATATCAGGCCTAAATGAGCTTATATAGAGCTAAATAAGAAGCTTAGAAAAAGGCTATTCAGAACATGTTCACTCATGGATATCTGATCTAGTACCTTTAAGGTACCCAATAAGCTATCAATAAGCTGAGAATAGCTTCTACTGACTAAATCAAAACTTAAAAAGCAGATTATACCTAAATAAGCTACTCTAAACCAAAAATTAAGCTCAGTTTTGAAAATAAGCAAATAGGAAATATGCATATCCTAACAGCCTGGTGTAGCAGATTTGAGCTTAAGAATAAGCACTAAAATAATAAGCTTTTCTACTAAAAACTGGAAAAAGATAAAACTCATCCACCAATAAGCTTATAAAAAGAATTGCATATCATAAAGAGCTTATTCAGGGTTTAAAACTACCAAAAAGCAATCAATAAGCTATGAATTGAACTAGAACATTTAAAACAACATTAAGCTATAAATAAACAAATAATAAAATGATTTTCAACTACTATAAACTAAAAATAAATACTAAAAATGGCCTATGAAAAGGCCTATGCAGGCTGTTTATTACTTTTGAAACTGATGACAATTTTTGAAAGGAAAATGACCAAAATGACTTAAAACTTCATGAAACTTATACAACTTAAAAAGAACAACTCATATCACTAGTTTAAACTTAAAAACTACACTTGATAAGACCTTATTACTGATTTTCCAAAATAAGCTATATTTTAAAAATGTAGAACCTTAAAACTTGAAATTCACTATAAAACCTACAAATCTGCTTAGTAAAACTTAAAACAGATTAATATCAGCTTATATGATTCAAATAGACTTAAAACAAGTTGACCCAAATGACAAATCTTATTTAAAACAGCTTTTTGACCCTTTTTAGTCCTTATGCCAAACACCCCCTTAAGTTGACTGTTTTAGTTTTTAAGCTGATTTATCTTAAAAACTTGAACAAATTCTGAACATCAACTAATTTCAAGACTTCTGTGGAAACCGTAGAGGGGGGGGGGTGAATACGTTTCCATTTAAAAACTTAAAACTTTTGTATCAAACACCCGATCAAGTGTGACATAATATGAAAAGTGTTAACTATGGTCATTTAACACTTAAAGATGAATGTAGTAAACTACAACACAAGCACAATCAAGCCATGACACATACTTAATCAACATAACATAAGCAACTAGTCACACAAGCATAAACTTCATGCAAATATAAGTATAAAGCGATAAAGAATGAAATGAAAGTAAAGAGATAAGTAAGAAGGCGCAAACCGGACACGGTGATTTATAGTGGTTCGGTCACGAAGCTCCTCTTCGCCCTACTCCACTCCTCGAGTACCCAACTCGAGAGTTACTTCACTAATCAACAAACTCCCTTCAGGCGGAGAAAACCGTACACGTCGCTTAACTTGTTTTTCGACACTAAGCTAGATGTCGAGTGCTAATCTTAGCTAGCACCAATCTACGACGATCTACCCGATCTACACCTTACACGTCGCTTATCCTATTTTCGACACTAAGCTAGATGTCGAGTGCTAATCTTAGCTAGCACCAATCTACCACGATCTACCCGATCTACCCTTGATCCACATGATCAATCAGACAAGCCCAATGGCTTCAAGAGATCTTCACTATCTCTTAAGATCACGATGATCTTGACTCACTCTCTCACAAAAGGAAAATAATCTTGATTTATGCTATGATACAATCAAGAGTGTAACCAATGTTACAAGACCTAGCAACTATAACTCTTGTATCTTCTTGGATACTTTGAGTTCTTCTCTTGCAAATGAAGAGGAATGATAACACTTTGTATCTACTTGGATACTTTGTGTTCTTCTCTTGCTAATCAAGAGGGATGACAACACTTTGTATCTACTTGGATACTTTGTGTTCTTCTCTTGCTAATCAAGAGGGATGACAACACCTTGTATCTACTTGGATACTTTGTGTTCTTCTCTTGCTAATCAAGAGGAATGAAGAGGATCACTTGAATGGAGGATTGGATCACTCTTAAACAAACTAAGACTCTCCAAATGATCAAAGAAAGTCATCTAAGTGAGGAGGGATTAGACCAGAGAAAAAGGACTGGAAAAATCAAGTTGGAAGTGTGGAATGGTCCACTATTTATAGGCAAGGGAAAATCTGACCGTTACAGACCCACGGCTCCACTAAATACCCGACGGCTCCGCTAAATTTAGTAGAGCCGTCCCTATTTAAAGGAACCGTGGACGCTCCTTCGTTTGTCTTTAGTGGGGAAGGTTTATTTGGGGATGTTAGGAGCTGTTTTGGGGGGAAATTTGACTGTTGGGATTTTCAAACATATTTTTCAAAATAAAACATTTCTTTTTAATTCAAAAATAATTTGTGAAATATATTTTTGAAAAAATGTTTTGTCACATTAAAAATGTGAAGTTTAGAAAAATAAAATCCTTTGATCATTTGTCAAGTAGTAGATTTGTTTGTTCATACCTTGAGTGATTTATGTCGGGATGGAAATCTACGACTTCGTTGAAGCATACTTGAGACGTCGGGAGGTGTTGATGTAAGTATGCATTGATGTTTTATGTTTACAAGTAACTTGCACATTTTACGTTATGTATTACAAGTTACATGTTTGTCATTATTAAAACCGAAGAAACCGTTTAGTTTAAATATCGTAATATTTGCACTAACAACTTCTTAATGACTAAAAAGCAATATAGACCAGAAATTAAGCATTTATCACTAAGCTATAAGAATAAGACATTTTTTTGTATTTTATGAATATTGTGTAAAAACATAAACTAATGAGAATGAAACGAATAATGATCTAAAAACAGTAATAATAGACAAATATAAGCAATAAAAAAACAATAATAAGCAAAAAAGAACAAGCTTACTTGGTCCTTTGCTCAAAACAAGGACTTTTGATTGCTCCTAGAGCTGATCTACAAGCTCCAACTTGTTAAAAACAAGCTAGTATTGTCATATAAGCCCTTCCTTTTTTGGCTTATCATCCAAGTGCTTATTGCACTTTAAGCAAAGGTAATTTTGAGTATTATGTAGAACAAATACTCAAATGATGACTAAAGAAGCTCAAAGTAAGCTATGAATAAGCTTATTTGAGATCTCAACAGTATATTAAATAAAGTGCTTATTAATAGCTTATTTTCACCATATTAGATAAATTTAAAAGAGACAAGGTAATTAAACAAACTGAATTTTATTAATGATCTTAAACTATTACAAAGCTTATAAAAAAACAGAAATTAAGGTAAAAAAGCAGTAAATAAGCTAATACATAAAAAAACGACTTAAAAGAAAATAGCTAAAATAGAGATCCCTAATGTGTATGAAGAGCCTTCTATTTATAGCCTGAGGAGGCACCTTCTAGGGTTTGTATGATCCAATCCCAACCATCCAATCATGATGTTGACATCATCCCTTCAATCTCAGCCATCAAATCGAATGCCACATATCGTCAACCAATGGGAGGGCTCTAATCTGCCAGCTTGGACTAGAAATGAGGTCATAACTTCTGACTTGTCAGCTTCTAGAAGGGGTAAGTACAAATGGAAGCAGGGTAAATGGTGAAGGGGAAGGATGAACAGTGATTTATGTTTTAACCCGCCTTTTTTAGTCTTGTTTGACCCGGGTATTAATTCTCTTTGACTTCGGGTTAAAAAGGGATGGGGTCGGGTTAAAAGGGTGGATCCGGGTTTTAAAGGTGGGGTTGGGTTATGAGATGGGCTGATGTAAGAATTGGATTGGATTTAAATGAAATGGCCGGATTGTGTATGGATATTTTTATTAGTAATAGATTTAACAAAAGTTAGTTTTGGACTAACTTTGCAAAATCTAGGGACTAACGGTGTAAAAAGGTTTTGGACCATTAATGTAAATGATTTATCATTTAAGCTTTGTTTTTGAGGTCTTGGGTTTTTAGACTGATGAAAACTTGTGAAATCATATCCCCGGCCTCGGTTTTTCTCACTCTTTCATTCTCGTGCTCGTTTTCATCTGTTTTGTCTTTCTTTTTGTCGTTTTTCTAATATCTGCTACCTGCACATACACAAACACAAAAACAAGCATATATTCGGCATTTATGGTCGGTTTTTGGTCTTTTGAGTCCGTTTTTGATAAAGAAAAGGTATGTGATTTAACACATATCAACGACACACATTCGTTTATGTGATCAATATGATTGTGTCATAGATATTAACATAATTAGTAGATGTAGAACCACTTCATTGTCTAGTAAGGAAACGTACATGACTATCCTTAAAAACATAAATGTCTACAATTTGAAAGTAATTATATTGAGACATTCTAGAGATAATCTGGGTTACTACCAAGATGACAAAGCTTGTAGCTCCCACTGAATTACAGATCATTACAATAATTCCTTATTCAGTAATACACACAATGCTCCCACTGGATTTGACAACATTATAAGTGTTTCATAACCAGTGAAACCAAATAGTGTACTATTTACTTTCCTACATCTTGAATACACCCATACGTAACTGTTACTTAGGTATTAAAAGAGTGTATTCTACTATGTAAATAATGGACTATCCATCAATGCCATTAACTTGAAAAATTGGGCATGCAATTTCTTCCTTAATAGGTCTACCATTCCAACAATTGTATTTAGTACCTTTAATTGATCAAAACAAAACAACTAGATAAAATATAATAGTTTGTCTTTTATCATTTTGCGGTAATTAGTCTAGCTTCTAATTTAATAACCCATAAAATGTTACACATGTTTTCCAGTTAACCAAATGTCACATTTGTTACATGAGAATTCAATTACCGAAAGAGGGTAATGAAATCTCTATAGAAAATGTGCAATTCTCTTCACTATTAAAGTTTGCTACGAGTTATGTATTTAGAATTTAGACAATTCTAATTTTCCTATCATGCCTTTCTCATTCATGAAAAGGAATAGGATTAAGACACAAGGTTCTCTCATGAAAATGAGACTAGGTTTATTCTTTTAGTAAAGTTGACTCTAGCCAAAAACCCCTACGGGTGTAGATCAATTTACCAATAAAAGAATAACTTACGTTTACGGTTTAACGTTGCATTAATACATTTAAAAGAATTAACAAAATTCAATTTCAGTATTTTCGATAGTTAGATCTTTAAAAAAATAAAATAGCCATTGGTAAATATTCATATAAACCATAGTACTTTTTTAAAGCTATGATCCTAATTGACATAGTTCTATTACATCAGTTGATCTGCTAGTAATGAAAGTATTCAACAAGGTAATTGTCGAACAATAATTGACAAACATTTTTCAATTCCTAGATCATTATGGGATTTACAATTGCCAAACCTAGTTGCAGTGTAAGCATGTTTCATCCTCATCTTATGCCTTGAGTTCTAGGTCTCACAAACAACTCAATTAAGTTGTCTAATTTAGAAACTGCAAATTCTCATGTACGTCTTACGTAATCATGAAATTCACCTCGTCATCACAATCTAGCTAAGGTCTCACTTAGGCTAAATGGTGAATTCAAGTGTTTCTTATAATTATATGGCATAAACTTAAATTCAAGGGTACTAGGTTTTGATGTGAGTAATCAAAATATGTATGAAGAAGCATGCATACAATTTCATAACATAGGTTTTCATAAAACTTTTATTAACCAATTCACTAAGATTAAGTTAACAAAATTTTGATTGAGTTATTTGGTTCACCAATCAAAGAATTACCATTAATTATCGTCCATTATATCGTACTTTTGCATAAGTTCAAATACTTAGTGTTACGGATAATTAGCACAAAGTGGCGCATGGAATTAAAGGCTAATTCACCCTTAAGATGATTTTGTACATAAAATAGTCGTACTAGGTAGCTCCAATTTGACGCACAAAGGAGCGGAGAAACCAAGGTTAGCATAATGCCAATTAAAAACCGGTTTCTTTCGGGTCACAATTTAATGCGTACCCTCCTTATACCCCTCTTATAGTTTGTCACAATTGGTTGAGCCGTTCTTACTATTGGTACAAAACTCATCACTCAATTAAACTATTGAAAATTTAACTCTTAAAAACCAAATCATATTTCACCATTGATTAGTCCAATTTATTTTTCTATTCAAAATTACCCTTTTAATTACAACATATCAAACAAAAAATAAACAAAACAAGTAACAATAAAAAAATAATAAATAAACAACTAAACAATGCGCACATAACGTAGCAATTAATATTTGTAAAACAAGTAGCCACATGCATACTTATTCGATAAAACCTATTAATAATCAATTATAGGTTTATAATGCATATATTTAACTAATGCTCTCACTTACAAAGGCAAATGAACCACATGCATCGACGTATCGATTGCGTAAACCATAGCTAAATATATACCACATAGCACGCAATTGATTAATTAATTATATTGAGGTCTTCCCCAATTCAAGAATTATCAATAAATAAACATGTGAATAATAACTTAACAATTAATTCATATAGACAATAATTCCATGACAAAACATGCACGTTCCATCATGGATTTTCATAACAATTATAACACGTTGTCACAAGATCGCATACAATTAACACGTAATTATATCATGCAATACTAGGGTTTCTAATCCAATTAATAAACAAAACAATCATTTTTTTATTAAATAGGGCAATCGCCCCCCCCCCCCCCCTAAATTTAGGGTTTCGAATTATATAAATCCTAAAATTCGACATATATAATTAAACACAATTCAAGATTCGTCTTTTACGTGTTTCGATAATTAGTTACACATTAACCAAGGCTCCTGATGCCAATGTTGGAATTTAATAACATGACTACTCATAATTAAACACACAAACATCAAAGTATTGCGGAAGCGTATAGATCATATAACATGTAAGTAATTAACCGAATATAAAAGTATGCGTACCTTTTAGCAATTCTTCAATCAATCAACTTTATGAACCCTAATTAGGGTTTATGTGGATTATAAGAATTACCCCTTACCATTTTGTAATTCAATCCAAGATACTAACAATAGTTTGTTAGTATCACGTTCTTGAACACACATACTAATATCAAGTTAGTGTAATGCTAGTTAATAAGAACACAAAACAATTTGTTTATTAAAAAACAACCAATCGAATCCCTAAAAGGGGTTTAGTTCGATCGGCACTCAACCAAAAGAAAGGAGAAGAAACTTTAGGGTTTGGTATTGTGTGTGCACAAAAGGTACCAAAACAATGACCCTAGGTTTGTATATATAGTGTAGAAAACTTGGAAGACAAGTTGGTGTAGGATTGGGTTTCCCCAATCCCCCACCGATCGGTTATGAGCCCAAAGAAGGGATCCGGAACCTTCTTGACCTTAATTTCTATCTATAGTCCTTTCCTTTTATTAGTTAACGGTCGTTAGTCAATTATCGTTAATTACTTAACGTCCGTTAGCCGTTTTGTGTATTTAATAAATAAATATAACCTTTTATATTAAATTATTAATCATTAACTCTTCATACGTAAAGTGTGCAATCCCGTTATCTCGAGTTTGATCCTAACATGCATCTATTAATTTATGTACATAAACTAACAGTTTTAAACCACACAAAATAGAATCATGCGTTTTAACCTAAACCATTATCCAAATGACCCATTTTCCAGTACATAGAGGGCTTTTACTTAGGCTTGACCTACATGGTGCATACACAGTTCAGGATAGGTTGTTATTTTATTAATTTGCAATGATCAAAATCTAAAGCAAAATATATGACTATTGCTGCATGAAAAATACATCCTATCTACTTGTGGAAAACAAGAAGGGGGGTTGAATAGTTTTACCGGTTTTAAGCTCTTTTGAAAACTTCTTAAAAGTCTACTTATTGAAAACCTTGATTCGAATCTTATGTGTAATCAATCAACACCAATATAAACTACACACTAAACTAACTAATAATAAGTAAAGTAAGTAAAGAGAAAAGATGGAAAGATCAAACCGGGACAAAGAATTTATAGTGGTTCGGCTACGAAGCACCTCTTCGCCCTACTCCACTCCCCGAGTACCACACTCGAGAGTTTCAAGCACTATGTCAACAACCTCCCTTAAGGCGGAGAAAACCGTACACGTCGCTTATCCTATTTCCGACACTAAGCTAGATGTCGAGTGCTAATCTTAGCTAGCACCAATCTACCATGATCCACTTGATCAAACACTCAAGCCCAATGGCTTCAAGAGATCACCAAGATCTCAACACGATCACAATGATCAACACTCACTTCACTCAACCTATTCTATCTACTCTAGATCCTTTGATCAATCACACAAGCCCAATGGCTTCAAGAGATCTTCACTATCTCTTAAGATCACAATGATCTTCACTCACACTCTCACAAAAGAAAAATAATCTTGATGTATGCTATGATACAATCAAGGATGTAACTAATGTTACAATGAACCTAACAACTATAACTCTTGTATCTTCTTGGATACTTTGAGCTCTTCTCTTGCACTTGAAAAGGAATGATAACACTTTGTATCTTCTTGGATACTTTGTGTTCTTCTCTTGCTATTGAAGAGGAATGAAGAGGATCACTTGATGGGATGATAGGATCACTCTTGAATAAAAGAAAAACTAATCTAAATGATCAAAGAAAGAAAGTGTGAAGAGGGTTTTGAACTCAGAAAGTTCTGTGTGAAAAAGGATGCCTAAAAACTGTGAAGTGGGTTGGTATTTATAGGCAGAAAAAATTTGAACGTTACAGTGGGACGGCTCCACTAAATGACCCACGGCTCCACTAAATTTAGTGGAACCGTGGAGCCGTCCCAGACAAAGACGCTCTATTTTTTGTCTTTTCTGGTAAAAACTTATTTGGGGAAGTTTGGAGCTGATTTTGGGGGGGAAATAGCTGTTATGATTTTTAAACATATTTTTCCATTAAAACATTTCTTAATTATTCAAAAATAATTTGTCATGTGTATTTTTGAAAAAATGTTTTGTCACATTAAAATGTGAAGTCATAAAACACAAATTCACTTCTTTGATCATTTGTCAAGTTGTAAATTTGTTCTAGAGTGTTTTGCGTAGAAACGGGATCTTCCGATTAAAAACTTGTTTACGTTAATTTTAACGTAACGTGGTTTCACATTTTGTCATCCTCAAAACATGAAGTAATTGAAAGATAGAAATAACGTTTTTAGAACGTTATTTGCATTAACAATCTCCCCCTTTTTGATGATGACAAAACATAAACTCATTTTAAGTTAAAATTAGTTTTAACAAGTTTTTAATGAGTTTACTCTCATTTCTCCCCCTTTTTGTCGAAGCAAAAAGGTTGCAAGGCTCCCCCTTGACGTATACTCCCCCTCATTTGGAGAACACCAAGGAATCGAGCAATGATTCGTGCTACAAAATAAAGTTAGAAGACATATATACAATATCTAACAAGTAGCACTCAAGACAAATATCTAAGCATTAAAGAAAATAACCAAGTAGCCAAGCTCCACAAAATGATAAAATAACCATAGAAAAGAGAACATTCATTCATAAACTAAGTGTCATACATAGGTATGACTACATGATGAAGATAATAAGAGACAATTAGAAGCATAAATCCCTAATGACTAGAGGCAAGCTTTATTTCCAATAGGGGTCCTAATGATTTATTAGTGAAAAACTAAACATGAACATGTCTAGTTTTGTTGGCTAGGAGGTGGTGGAGATGGTGTCATCATTTGGGGTGGTGGTGGTGTTAAGAGGTGTTCCACATAGGAGAACATGAAGTGAATTTCATCTCTCAAGGAGAAGATGAGGTTACGGTTGTGGAGGCAACATAGGCAATTGGCACTATGTAGATCAAAGGGATGGGGTTGGATGGGTTGTGCCATGATAGGGGAAGGAGGTGGTGGTGAGTTTGTTTGTGATGGAGTTGGCATGTTATAGTCCAATGGAATTATGGGGGATAGTGTGTACTCCATTGATGATGTGGTGTTGAAGGATGATGAAGATGTTGTGTAGGAAGATGATGTTTTGGAGGGTGCATTAGGTGGTGATGGTGATTTGGGAGTGGCTTGGGAAGGTGATGTCATTGCTTCATCATCTTTTGTAAGATCCACAAAGAGTGGTCTTGTTGGTGGTTTTACGGTTATTCTAGGTTTCTTTGAGATGTGAGTGGTGGATCCTTGTGTGGAGGACATGGTGTGTGTGTGATGAGAGGTTGAAGATGAAGTGCAAGATAAACTTGCAAGGGTGAAGCCTTATATAGGCAAGATGGATGAAATTTGAATTAAAGTGGATGGGAGTGTCCTATGGTGTAGCAAGGGAATCTTAGGGTGTGTGTGATGTTGTAAGATTTGCAGGTTTGAGGTTAGGGTTGCAGGGATTGTAGGAGGAACAAATGAAAATTCGTGAAATAGGTGCACGGTACCACTAAATATCACACGGTACTGTTAAATTTAACGGTACCGTGGCCTATTAACGGTACCGTGACACTATAGTCACGAATTTTCTAGTTCAGGCTAGTTCTGGGCAGCTAGTGGAATGTTTTCTAGGGGAACTAGTTCCTGGAAATGATAGTGCCTAAAGTCACTAAAGACTTATTTGCCTAATATGTCCCATATTAAGCTATATCTAGCACATAAAGGTTACCATGTAAATTGCCAAGATAAGCATAAGCATGCAAGCATAAAGGACAAGATAAACTATCATCCAAATATCACATAGAATATTCATGCAAGGTAAAGGATTTAATGTTAAGCATGCAAGATAATTAAGAGTATTAATTCCTAATATGATCTATTAAGAATAAACCCTAATAAGAGATATAAATCCTTTCATAACTACTTATGGCTTGAGCATTCTCCCGTTCTTGTCACATTCTCGTCTTGAACAAGCATCTCATTCTCATGATTAGGATCATCAAAGGGTGCATAGTGGGTGGAGGATTCGGAAATGAGAATGGATGAGACATATGACTTGGTTATGGGTTTCATGACGGGTGTGAAAAGTGAGTATTGAGGACCATGAAGGTAAGGGTGAAAGGTTATGAAGTGGTGATAGAGACGGGTTAGGAACATCCCATAGGGTATCAAATTATTTTTGTTTCCCTTGAGATGTACAATTCGCTTAGCGAAGAAGTAGGCGAGATTGTATGGTTGTTGGGTTAGGAGACAGTAAATCATATGAGCACAACACGCCGGAAGTTGCTCACGATTTTCTGTTAGACTTAGAACATTTTCTCGCAGGATGACTGCCCAAGAAAGTAGTTCATGACGGACCTCATCCAGACGGATTTTTGTTGGATTTGGGTAAGAGGAGGAGTACTTGTGATTATTGTGATTACGACTGAGTTTGGTAAGTTTGGTTGGAGAGGGTATGTAGGAGCAATATGGATTATCCTCTTCACGATAGTTGAAGAGGGACTCAAGACACCAATCTTCAGTATAAGCACATTGCCCATGATTGGGAAAACGAAGGATTTGAGCAAATTGCTCAAGGGTTAAAACAAATTTGAAACTTTGGATCCAAAACCAAAGTGACAAAGATTGATCCTCGTTACGTACGAGTTCGACTTTTCGAAAGAACTCCAACACAAAACGAGGACAAATGTGCTCGTTGATGTGAAGTAAACAATCGAATCCTATAGCTCTAAATGAAGTGTTAATGTCCCGATGATAGATTAGGGATGGATCAATGACACGACCTTCATGAAACCGACGGGTTTCAAGATTGACATAGGCACGAATGTGGTTACCAGGTGTTGTGGGTTCACGAGAAATTTCAGGTGTGTAGGTATCGGTTAAAAGATGATCAAAATCATATTCATGAGATATTTTTGTTTCCTATAAGAAAATTTTTAGGAAAAATTAGAGCTAAGAACAGTTGCATTACATACACATGTCTAGTGTGTGCCTATATGCAAACTATGTGGAGGTGCGGTAATCTCGACTCAAAAGAAAATAATGAGATTACCCAAACACTCCTAATTTTACTTTTGCTCAAACAAATATATCGAAAAATACATATTGATTATGCGATTCGATCAATATTCGTGAGATCATGTATGCATGAGAAAACATTTTTAGTTTGCATCAACAATGCATGAAAAATGTTTGATGATCCTAGTTTCGTGAGATTCTTGAAAACCATGGAATTGGGGTGTTTGGTGGCTTTAATGTTTTAGCACCAAAGATTTTGAAATATTTTAGTGTTGATGACTTCTAATTGAAAGTTTCCTAGTAAAAATTGAAAGACCCCAATTCAATTTTCATTAATGAACAAACCCTAGACTCAAAGTTAGAGAAAATTAGAGTAAGCAAACTTACAATTAGTGTTGAAAAAGTGGAAATGATTGAGAATCTTGAAAGACAGTGTCTTGAATATGATCTTGAAGGGGTGTGATTGAGTTTTGGGTTGTGAGGTAAGGTTATGACAGCAGTTGCAGAAGTAGATAGGTTTTGAAATGAGTAGTGTGGGAAAAAGAGGACTGAAATACGGAATGTGCCAGATACACAGTTCCACGGTACCGTTAAATTTAACAGTGTCGTGCCACATTTAGTGGAGCCGTGATCTGCTGGGATGGTTTTCTGTCCCATTTTGATTTTTGATGAATGAGTCTCGCTGTTTTAGTGAGACTTTTTGACACGAGGAAAGAATTTATACCTAATAAATTCTTTTGACGAGGGGAACCTAAACTAGACGAAACGAGACACACGAGATGACTTCAAGAGTCATGAGATTTATGGAATATGTTCCATCATTCCTAGACCTAGACAGAGGTAGTTAAAGGATTCTCGTTTGAGAGGTTTGGTTAAGATTTCTGCGATATTGTCCTGAGAAGGAACTTTCTCAATAGAAATATTTCCTTTCTGAACATTATCGCGAAGGAAGTGGTGGCGAATTTTGATGTGTTTAGTACGGGAGTGTTGAACGGGGTTTTTGCTCAAGTCAATAGCACCTTTATTATCGCACATAATTGGGACGTCATCTAGATGGATGTCATAATCTATAAGGGCTTGTTTCATTCATAGTGCTTGTTGACATGCCTTTCCGGCACTTACGTACTCGGCTTCGGTCGTGGAGATAGCAAGAGCCGTTTGTTTCTTGGAGAACCAGGAAGTTAGACAACAACCCATGAAGGTACAAATGCCACTCGTACTCTTTCGATCCACATAATCTCCCACATGATCAGAGTCGGCATAGACAACAGTTTCTACACCGTTCCCCTTAGGATAAAATAATCCCAAGTGTATAGTGCCTTTAATGTATCGGAAGATACGCTTAACCGCTTCAAGGTGAGAGGTTTTGGGATCCTCTTGGAAGCGAGCACAAAGGCAGACACTAAACATGATATCGGGCCTACTTGCCGTGAGGTATAGTAAACTTCCTATCATACCTCTATACTTAGTGCTATCCACGGACTCACATTCTTCATCTTTCATGAGTTTTATTTCCGTGGACATGGGAGTTTTCATGGGCTTAGACTCTTCTAAACTAAACTTCTTAAGCATTTCCTTACTATACTTAGATTGGTTAAAGAAGATACCATCTTCCATTTGTTTAATTTGTAAACCAAGGAAGAAATTTAATTCGCCCATCATGCTCATCTCAAACTCGTCGGGCATGATTTTAGAGAAATCATCGCACAATTATGGACAAGTTGAGCCAAATATGATGTCGTCAACATATATTTGAACAATGATGAAATGTGAATTACGTTTCTTTATGAAAAGCGTGTTATCTACCACTCCCATGGTATATTCATGTTCGATCAAGAATGATTTTAGTCTGTCGTACCAAGCTTTTGGAGCTTGTTTGAGACCATATAAATCTTTCTTGACTTTATAAACATGATTCGGTTTCTCGAAATCAACGAATCCCGGAGGTTGTGCAACGTATACCTCCTCATTGATATAACCATTTAGGAATGCACTTTTCACATCCATTTGGTACAATTTAAAGTCAAAGGCACATGCATAGGCAAGGAGTATCCTAATGGACTCTAATCTAGCTACGGGTGCATAGGTTTCATCATAGTCTATTCCCTCTTGTTGGTTATAGCCTTGTGCTACCAACCTTGCCTTATTCCTAGTTACGACGCCATTTTCGTCGAGTTTATTCCTAAACACCCACTTAGTTCCTATGATTGTTTGATTCTTAGGTGCAGGTACTAAATCCCAAACTTGGTTTGCGGTGAATTGATTAAGTTCTTCTTGCATTGCAACTACCCAACTTTCATCCTTAATTGCCTCACTAACATTCTTAGGTTCTACGGTTGATATAAAACAAAAGAAATTACTTTTGTTTTGGGCTTGTGACCTAAGAGTTCTTTGGTTTAGGTTTCCTATGACATTTTCAATAGGATGATTCTTGGATTCCTTAATGTTGACAATTTCGTCAACTTCAACTATTTCATCCTCAATGTCATCTTCTAAGGTTTTCTTGCCATTAACCATAATGGCTTCGTCCTCGTCTAAGTCATCATCCACCAAGGGTGATGTCTTAGTTGGCGGAGGACTTTCATCGAATGTCACGTTGAGTGATTCTTCGACTTTCATGGTTTCTCTATTTAGGACGACATAGGCTTTGCTATTTTGGGAATAACCTAGGAAAACACCTTCGTAAGACTTTGGGTCAAACTTGGTGAGGTAGTCTGTTAGAAATATAAATATTCAGATGAAGGTTCGGTCACCCCGAGCATCTATTTAGCATTCACATAGCTCGTAGGCTTATTTATATTAGTTTAGTACTATTAGTATTATTAGTATTATTAGTGTAGTTAAATATATTTGTGGAGTGGGTCGGGGCTTTCCCCACTGTCAGCTCACTCCACAGCCCACTAGGGGCACAATATTAGGAACTATATAAACCCTTCCCACACATGGGAAGGGGTGGAACTCTCATTTCATTTTAATCTAATCTTTTCTGTTTTTGAGTTTCCCCTCTCTCTCACTAACATCTCTCTACTAACTCACCATGGATCTATACTTTCATAACACAAGACCACCCGAATCATCCACACAATCAAGATGTTTATGTTTCACAATTGGTATCAAGAGCCATGGTTAGGTTCGATTGATTGTGTGAACTTGGATTAGTGGTGTCTATCTTCTTGTTTCGTATTTTTTTTCTTGTTCGAATATCAGTTTTGTGATGTGTTTTCTGGTTCGAACTAAGTTCTTCTTTTTCTCGTTTTTGGTTAGTTTGGGCTTTATGAATGGTTAATGGTTTTGGGCTTTAGGAACTGTTATGTTAAAGTCTACAAGTTTAATGGTTTTAGCTTATCTTTTTCTTCTTAAATCTATTCTACTCATACCACTTTTCTTTGTTCATATGTCACGAATTTATGTTTTGGGTTCACATTACTTTATTGTCTTGGTTTACTTTTGGGCTTGAACTGCTGTCGCATCCAAATGGTTTGAAACCATTGTTGGATCTGGCGAAGACAGTAAGGTGGTAAGGTGGTATGGTGTGGTGTATACTGGTTTGGCTTTAACATGTTCGAAGGTCATAATTTCTCTAACACCACTTGGCGTTAATGGTCTATATTTTGGTATGCAAGTATTGGTGAGCCTTAATAGTTTGAAGTGTGAGCTAGTCACTAGTCCAGTTATTATACTTGTTCCTTCTTTCGTGTTTGATTCATCTTTGTCGTGTGGTTTCTTGCTTGCGGTTGTAGTTTGGCTGCAGTTTGTGACTTTAATGGTGTGTTAAAAACTGCTTCTTGATGATGTTGTGTTCTTGGTAGCGGTTTGCTTGGGTTGACAACAACAGTTTGGATAGTAGCCAAAACTAGAAAAATACAATACTGGTGAAAGTGACTGTTTTGTTGTGTTCCTGTAGCGGTTTGACCAGTCAATAGCGGTTTAACTGGTTTATGAATATTTTATTCTGGCGGTTTATCTGTGATAGCGGTTTAACTTAGTTATGAATTTTATATTCTAGCTGTTTGCCTGATGTAGCGGTTTAACCAGTTGTGGCGGTTTATTGACTGGCGGTTTATTGACTCTGGCGGTTTATTGACTGGCGGTTTATTGACTGCAGCGGTTTAGTGATTGCAGCGGTTTATTGACTGGCGGTTTATTGACTCTGGCTGCTTATTGACTGCAGTGGTTTAGTGACTGCAGCGGTTTAATGACTGCAGCGGTGGGCCACAGTTGACTAGTCAAGAAAACTAGAAAGACTAATAACCACAAACCAAATACCTACAACTATTCAATCTGTAACATCTACATATGCAAATTGGACCTCCGATTCTCTCTTTCGTGAGCCACAATAGCCATAGATTTAAAAAAATCAAGCACGAAAATCTTGAAGACTCACCTCGACTAATATCCGAATGACTTAAAGAGAAGACAACAACAACTAAAGTGTTATTACTACTCTTCCTTTCGGCTCAAATAAACTGAAACATAACAATCCTACTTCAAATAAACATCATGATCTCAGTTAACCCTCTTTTCGTGTGATACAATTATGTCATGACCACCAAAGGATCAATAACACGATAAGAAGATTCATCACAGATCTGTTATGAGTTAAACCCTTTATTGATATACGAAAATAAAGACAATCTATCAACAAATCTGTTATAGATTACGCTTCATTTCGATTGTGGCACACTTAAACATAACCGACCCTACCTGAAACCCAATCAAAGGATTTTGAAGCCGAAGACGATACATTCAATGGAGATTCGTGGCTTAATTGTGCTCGTGTTGATGGGATTACTGGTTTATTAAGATCGATCAAGGATTAATGGGTTGCGTTGTGGTTTAATTATCATATGAAAACGGGTTATAATTGATGGATCTGTGAAGAGAGTTATGGGGTATATTAGATGCGCTTGGGATTGATTACATTTGATGAGTGAAAACAGTAAAAGTGAGTGGCGGATGATATGTTTGATTAGGATTTGTGATGAGTTTGGTGACTGCATATTGAAGTTGAAGTGAAAGGGGGCGGATTTGTTTAAGTAATTAGGTTTAAGTTGTTGTGATGAGTGTGATATTAATACCCGAAGGATTAGGGTATGGATGAGGTGTTTAGTTGTTTTAAGCCAGACCTATTATGGTCTTGTATTGGATCTTGTCGGGCTTGAATTGGTGATGGACTAGTACAAGTATTTTGGGCCTCGACTTGATGGGCAAAGCAATTCTCTTACCGAACAGTTCTAGTGATTTAAATGTGTTGATATCTTTGATTAGCAAAATTAATTGTTGATTAATTATTGGTTGAACGACTTGGATTTGGGTTTATGAATATCAACGTGATCACTGAGTTGTGGATTTGGTAGAAATATCTTATTGGTGCCTACGACTAGAGTGAGCCTACAATTTGATCTTTGCGATTTGAGTTACGGTTGACTAATTGCGATTTGGTTGATTGCAATCTGACTTGTTGCAAATTGACAATCTGTGACTTGTCTTGTTACGATTTGATCAAGTTGTGATTTGATTTCTGTGACTTGAATTTCGGAGATTGGTATTGCACCTCACTCTTGGGTATTCTGCTTGATTTCACGGTTTCTCTTGTCGATTTTAGAAAATCCCGCGAAAGATTCAATTTCTCGGTTTAAATCTCAAGAGCTGTAAAATCCCGTGAAATTAATTTTGGACAAGTAGGCTGGACTTGGAACTAGGCATAATAAAACTTACGGGGTGTGACCAATTTTTCAGGATAAGTTTGTGCTTCGAGGTCGGCAGGAATTGGGAAATTATGGTGACTTGGTTGGTTTGTTAATTCACGGGTTGGTGTACTTAGTGTCACAAACATCTCGGGGTGGATGGATGCATGATGTTTGATGACCCTTGCTCGAGCGTATTTTGGGTGATTAGACTTGGATGTTCAAGAAGTGGATATATATAATAAAGGATGGAAGGTTGGGTATATATCACTACCTATATTTAAAGGAGTTACGTTGTTGTGCTCAATATAGGTTCTAAATCACAATTTTCAATTCAAGGTGATTAAGGTGATTAGACTTGGATGTTCATGAAGTGGATATATACAATAAAGGATGGAAGGTTGGGTATATGTCACTACCTATATTTAAAGGAGTTACGTTGTTGTGCTCAATATAGGTTCTAAATCACAATTTAGTGCAAGTTTAAGTCGCGGACTTGTTCATTATCAAGCTTCATCAAGTGATTATTGTTTCTCAAGCTTCTAATGGGATTGAAGTACAAGATCTTCTCAAAAGGTGGTCAGACTTAAAGTCAAGAGGTGGATTGTTTAGAGACGTGTCTTAACCTTTTATTCACTCTTAAGATAAACACATTTCATCAAGCGGCTTTGGCATATTACGAGCTTCAGTGACTTTGTTAATCTACTAAGCCGTTGATGAGGAGACAAGCAAGGGGTTACTACAAGTGTGTCTTAATCTCCATCGTCGTTGCAGTAATTTTATTTGTTTCTTTCCATGTATTGTGCCTGACAAATTCACAACCATCACGAACTTTCAATTTTTGGCAAAAAAGGTCATTTCATGCCCTTTTTGAGGGGGAGAATTAGTGCGAGTTTCCTAGCGGTTCCGTCTCCAGCGATGTGAATTTTAGCGGTTTCGGTTACAGCAGGTCAGATCGTATCGGTTTAGTCTCCAGCGGTTTGAATCTTAGCAGTTCCGGTTTCAGCGGGTCAGATCGTAGCGATTCAGGATTCAGTGGTTCAGTCTCCAGAGGTTTGAATATTAACGGTTCCAGTTTCAGTGGTTTAGCTTTCAGCGGTTTGGGTCTTAGCTATTTGCATAAGATTTCAGCGGTCTGATACTTACTGTTGTGCAGTTTGTTCTTGAATTTATTTCTCGGTTGAATCTCATGAACTGTAAAATCCTGTACACAGTACGACATCTATTCCATGCACTGCACCTGATATCATCCTAGCAGCTGGGTCAAACAGCTATGTTTGATTGGACTGACTATGAGTCATGGGCACTGCTAAGAATTAGCGCATGTTTCTTCTCTCTTTGACTATTCAACCGCACAAAATGATTACGAAGTTAATTTGGCATTCCTTTCTTGAGGGTGAAGTTGGATTTCACGAAAGAGTCTACCTATTTTTATCTTGAAATCGGGGATGGTTGGATGCATGATTTCAATGATAACTTGCTCGTGCTTAAGATGTAAGTTGAAGACTTGGGTTATCTAGTTTCCAGAAGTCGGGGTGGATGGTTGAAGACCTGGTTAACTATCACTTAAAGGAGATACATTGTAGTACTCAGTGTCACACGTAAAAGACGTTGTGGATAATCGCAAGAGGTGATGAAAGTCTCATACCTTGTCAGGATAACATTACGTACTTAGAGACTTAACACCGTTCTTCCAACAACAGTGCAAGCTTAGGTAACAAATTTGAGTAATTCTACTTCATTCGCAGTATTGGTATATTGGGTTTCCTTCATCAAGTAGTCACAATTAGTTGTTTGTGTTCGAGGTTGGTTAGTTGGGCGAAAGTTTTCAAAGTTGTGATGTGCTCAGTAATTCTCACGGGATGTTCCTAACCCAAACTGATATTCACCATAAACGAATCAGTCATGCCACATCCAATCTGTTCCTGTCTCACGGTTTCTTCTTGGTTTTTGTAAAATTCCGCGAAAGAACTTATTTCTCGGTTTAAACCATAGATTTGTAAAATCCCGTGATGATGAGCTATGCGCTCTTGACCATGATCGGGTTAAAATCATTATCAAAGTTCAGCTATTACATCACAAATGGCTGGATCGAGGCATTTAATCGACAAGATGTGACTACGGGGTTAGTTCGGTATTATTTATTTGAGGCTGAAGTGAAATTTCATGGGTGCGTGTACTTAGTATCTGAAGATATCGGGGAGGTTGGATGAAGATTCTTCGAGATCCTTGTTCGAGCTTTCAACATTTACAATGACGAGGACTTGGGTATCTAGTTATTTTTACTTTCTCTCTTTTACAAAATAACTATCACTTTAAGGAGTCACGTTGTAGTGCTCAGTGTCACACGAAGTTGTGGATATCCAAGAGGTGATGTACGTCTTATACTTGATGGTTGGTTGGTTGAAGAGTATAGAGTACTTAGGGATTTGATGTTGCACGAAGTCTCTGCACCGCTCTTTGTCTTGCATTAGTACAAGTTTAAGTCACAAGTTCGGGTTATGTTACTTCAGGCTCAAGTTCATCATATTGGGTTTTTCTCCATCAGTGGTCACGATTTCAAGCCGACAAAATGATAATGGGGTTGGTAACAAGTTAGGTGAGAGAAGTAGTAAAGAGAGAGATAATGACGTCTGTACACATCAGTGCAGGCCTCGCTCTTCATCATAATGACGTCTGTACAAGTCAGTGCAGGCCTCGCTCTTCAACATAATGACGTCTGAATACCTCTGTTCAGGCCTCGTTCCTCAAAGAAAAGAAAGGTGTACGCTTCAGTGCGCTTTATCTTTGGAAGAAGAGAAATCTTCTTATTTATGGCCATTCTCATCAACAAGATTCATGCTCTTTTCGTGCTTATTCAATCTTCAAGTGGATCGGCGCATATTGGAGTATACTTTTATTCACATATTCAACCAAAAATTGCAGTTGACAGGCATATGCAATTTTTGAGGGGGGAAAGGGTGAATAAACAACATGTCAGTCTTCAAGAACCGTCAAGTGGAGCTACTTACCGTTGATGGTATTCATATTCACTAGTTCAATCATCAAAAATTGCAGTTGGCAGGCATATGCAATTTTTGAGGGGGGGAAAGGGTGAATATTAATCTACGTGTTAGTTGATGATTGAGAAATGGTCATACGACTCCTGAATACGTCAGTTCAGGAGTCGTGCAAACCATGGTTCTCCAACACTACATCTTCTTCCTCTATCAAGGTGTTGAAGAACATGGTCATGGAATGCTAATCGACATCTTCTCACGGGCTGGTACAATCAGTAACAAAGGGTTTCTAGTCAATGCTTCATGTATACGTCATTAGGCTACATGTACACATCATGATGATGATTCTGATTAATCGTAACCATCATGGGGGAGAGAAATGTGTACACCAAGGACGCACAACAGGTTCACGTGATCGGGCTTTATACTGCTTCCGAGTTGAAGCTATTCCGGTGTTGATAACCGCAGAGATGATCAGTGGTTCAACTTGTTACCTTGGTATTATCGTTTCGCTTTTACGTCATGGGCTGATTAATCGTAACCATCAGGGGAGAGATAATGTGTACATCAAGGACGCACAACAAGTTCACGTGATCAGGGCTTAATATCCAAGAGGATACATACTATAGATGATCAGTGGTTCAACTTGTTATTTTGGTGTTATACTAAAGACTGAAGAAGGTCGAGTCGTCAGTCTATTCTTCATTCTCTGCTGTGTGTTATCGTCTCATGTGTACGCTGCGGGTTGATGGGTTACATGTAAGATTACTGGAAGGCATTTGGTGAGATGAAGATGATTGGTATTCTGTTCCTCCACATTGGGCAATCTTGAAGAAGGTCGAGTCTACAGTCTTCTCTACATTCAAAAATGTTGAGCTCTTTTCTTACAACTTGATATTTAACTTAATCCCATGACAGTTCTTGTTTGATGAGTTGTGGAGTTAAGTTAGGTTCAAGTTGTTCTGTAGTTTAAGGTTAGGTCCAACTTGATTTTAACCTAATCTCATGACAGTTCTTGTTTGATGAGTTGTGGGGTTAAGCTAGATTTCAGTTGAGGCTCAACTTAAACTATCGAAAAGATGCCTAAGGTTTTTGACGGCGTTTCTCAAGGTCGGGAGTGTTAGAAGACTAAAGACGGCATGCATTCGGTTATCAAAAGACTTCTTCATATTATGGGCGTTCATCCAAAGTCTTCTTTCTATTATGGGTGTTCATCAGAAAGGTTGTCAGATTGGGGGAGAGCACTAATTAGGGGAGAGTGAAAAGCCTGAATTAATCCCTGATTAAATGTGCTCACATTGCTCTTCAGCAAGTAAAGTGATGGCAACGGAAAAGATCCAAGAAGCTGAGGAGTAATGGTTTTTCTTTCGTATCCTTGTATACATTTTGCTTCTTTCATTCTTTTTCATATCGTATACCTTTTTGTAAATAGATATATAGAAATCTTGCTAATTGTAAATAGAGAAACGTAAAACCAGAAAAAAAACCATAAAAATTAAAAAAATAGAAAAGACCAAAAATAGTTTCACCTAGGCATGTCTTCTGTTTATCGATAACATTTACGGAATTAGAAATGTCATTCAATAATGGCACGGGTCTTTAAATGAAGCTCGAGCAGAAGTTAAAATGGATTGTTAAAACATGTCTAAATGGCTTGCTATTACTTTAGATAGCAACCCGCGCTTCAAATTGGGGAAAGCACGTCGCCAAAAGGACGGCTGTTCCTCCAACTGGGTGATGTTCACCTGGGCATGGATTACTTTATATCCATGTTTCTTCGATCTGATGTACGTTTCAGTGCATCATTTCTTGAAAAAGAAGAGAAATCTTCTTGGCATATAAAAAGTTTTCATTCTATGATTCTTCTGAAAATTATTTGTGAGACACTTGGTGAATATGTGTTGTATGAAATTTGTTTAAGTTTGGATTGTGCATAAAATTTGTCACTCAATCAACGACTAAAGGGTCATTGATTGAGGGGGAGAGTGAACTCAAAATTTATATCATCAAACGGACTTATTGGTTAAATCATACTTGTTAGAAATGGTTTTGTAGTTAATGGGGTATTAGGTGAAGAGGATCTTGCTAAAACTTTATATCAATTGGCCTAATGTGTTGGTTGCTAGAAAGTTTAGGACATTATGTGCAACTTGCTTATAGTTTCCTAGCTTTACATATCTAGTAGGTTCATTTGTGTCACTTTGGAATCCTCGTTTAATCCCCTAAACACTTTAAGACTCAAAACCTAAAAGAAGTAAGAAAACCAGATGTGTTTGATGTTATTGAATACCCCTATGACATTTGTATGATCTAAGTGAATGAGTTTCAAATGTTTCTTGTCTCTGCTGCTTAATTGTTGTTGATATTGTGCATATGTTCTCAGGATTCGCTTAGGTATATTGCTATTATGTTAGAATCTTGTTCCTAAGATCCTGAATTGAACGATGAAATATGAGTGAATTGCCATGTTCATGATTGTCATTTTCTCTTCATGATAGATAGTAGTTTGACGTATTTCCTGACTATGGTTTGACTAAATGAATTTGGTATTATTATGTGGCAAGCTGCTGAAGGGTAGCTATTAAGGAATAGTGTATCTGTATATATGTATATCTGTGTTGATATTCTTATGCAGATTCCATAGCCAAAATGAATGTGCCAGTTCCCATTCTAACCATTTGATCAGACGTTCAAACTCTATTGATTGGCTCGGAATTCACCACAACAACAATGTCGGCAACAACAACAACAACAACACTTTCACCACCACCACCACCATTCATCTATTTTGGTCTCGTTAAGTGGGGATCAACTACATTTGCGAAAGATTTGTTGGTGGATGGATAATTGATGTTGACTACTACCTCAGAGAAGCGGATGATCACATCGTCTGCTCAAAAAGGTCAATATCATTTGTGTCATAATAGTTGATTTGTACAAAACAAGCAGTGAATCTCCCTCTTAGATTAAGGGGGAGCTCAGTATGTTCTCATCATCAGAATATATTAAATCGGACACATTTTCTCCCACATTTTCTAACTTATTTAAATCAATTGGGATCACAAATCTCAAAAGGTTTGAAATTTTTGATCGGGGGAGAGAATGTGATTTAAATATGAAACCTGATGAAAATGTGATGTTTTGGACTTAAACGTTAGGCTCTCCCATATGTGCTAAACTCTTTCGTATATCGATGCACATATTGAGGGGGAGCAAATGAACAAAAAGGATTTGGCATAGCATGAGATCGTGACTCAGACTTAACCAATGTATTGACGATAGCTAAAGTCAGTAGTCGAAAGGACATGTCCTGGACGGGTAATAATTTCAAGCCAGTTTATCTGGTGATGTAAGCGTGTCTCGCAAAGGACGTGTCTGAGTAGAATGTACCGATTTCGAGCGATTTTCCTTGAATGTGATCTGGACGGGTAATAATTTCAAGCTAGTTTACTAGTGATGTAAGCGTATCTCGCGATGATCATGTTCTTGGAAAATCAATCAATTCAAAAAGTGCGAGCTCTACCTAACATGTGAAAATTTATAAAACAATCAACCGAGCACATGTTGAGGGGGAGCATTTGAAAAATATAAAACTCTCAAGTGTTTGCAAAAATGTGTTTCAGAATCATGAACACTTTGAGAGATTTTTCAAAGATTTGGTTTGGCAATCGTGGATGAATACCAAAGACCGACCATTTTATTTAATGCATGGAGTTATAAGGATGGTAAGGTTAGGTTCAAGTTCCCACGATCCCGCCAGAGCCGGAGGGATCTACCCAGGGACAATCCACTAGATAGTGTAGAAGTCCTTAGGTATGATTAAAAAAAGGAGAAAAGTGAATTAGGGAAGAGTGCCGACTGAGATGGAGCTAGTACTGGAACAAACCCAACAAGGTTCTAGTAATGAAGTCTCAGTAAGCACTGAAGGGGTTGAAGAATTAAAAAGAAACGAAGTGAGAAAGGGTGAAAAGAAATAGCCCTCCTTACAACTTAGGCAGAAACCGGGTCAATACATATGTTGTCAGAATCACATAGTTGATTGTTGGCATTGAAGACAAAGTATCATGGACCCAGTGATACGCTGCACAACCCTCCCTAGCCACTCAAGGTCCCTCAAAGGATTCTTGTTTCAATTTTCACGGAGTTCAATACATTCCTATCGTCTCTCTCACTCCGAGTTAGATGATATTGAAAAGGTGGCAGTCCTCTCCAGCCTCCGCTCACTAAATCAAAACGCACTATAGAGTCTAGAGCTACGAGATTCATAAAAAGATCTCATAGGAACACGGATTATTTCTACACTAGTTGTTCAACATTAAGGACACCAGTTGTAAACTTATGAGTCCTACGCAGATCTTAGCAATCTGCCAGAACATTCATGAGGGAATTTACAAATGTAATTCTTAATGATTGAATGGAAATTCCTGCCAGGGTCAACATCAAGCAGCCCTGAAAGCAGGTCACTTAGGTAATTCTTTTTGGATTACGCTTAGTGGTCATGGCGGTTTCTAACGGTCTACAGTCGTGGAGTGATCTCCAGCGACTCACCTAATCGTTGATGTGCTACGGTTCGATCTTAAAAAACCCTCTGTGGGTTTTCGATTAGGAACGGTCTTGGTAAGGATTAGAGAGAGTTTTCACACTATGCTGTTAACAATCTCGAAGTACGAACCTGTAAGTACCGGTCGATTTGTTGCTAACTGTCATATGCAGGAACTTCTGGCGATTGTAGCTGTGGAATGCTGTAGCTGGTTGCTGTTGTAGCTGGTTGCAGAAAAGATGCCAATCCTCTACCACATGTTCACACTACATCATCATTGTAACTCAACAAAGTCATGATCAACCTAAAAGACCTTTAACACGGCTTCTGCAAACTCTGATGCTAAAGATCATGACACCAAATAGTGTGAGCATGTCGGCTCAAAGAATATCACATCACAAGGAGACATACTACTGAATGATGGCTAGAAGATACATGCTGGATGATATTTTCAAAGAACACTTAAAATCATCCATGACAACGGAAAAGTCATCAAAAGTCCACTGCTGAATGCACAAAGTTTCATGACATTGAAGAATCAAAGACTACGAGCTATGAAGACAAAATGCTAGAATTCAAGTTATTATTTCCGGGGTGACCTCCCTTAGGGGGAGATTGTTAGAAATATAAATATTCAGATGAAGGTTCGGTCACCCCGAGCATCTATTTAGCATTCACATAGCTCGTAGGCTTATTTATATTAGTTTAGTACTATTAGTATTATTAGTGTAGTTAAATATATTTGTGGAGTGGGTCGGGGCTTTCCCCACTGTCAGCTCACTCCACAGCCCACTAGGGGCACAATATTAGGTACTATATAAACCCTTCCCACACATGGGAAGGGGTGGAACTCTCATTACATTTCAATCTAATCTTTTCTGTTTTTGAGTTTCCCCTCTCTCTCAATAACATCTCTCTACTAACTCACCATGGATCTATACTTTCATAACACTAGACCACCCGAATCATCCACACAATCAAGATGGGTATATCCTACATAGTCTTTAGTGTTTAGTATGAAGCAATTGCTTCCAAACACTCTAAAGTAATCAAGAGTAGGTTTTCTACCTTTCATGATTTCATATGGGGTTTTTCCTAAAATAGGTCTAATTAGAATTCTATTAACAATGTAAGTTGAGGTGTCCACCGCATTACACCAAAAATTTTGCGGAATTGATTGTTCATTCAATATCGTTCTACTCATTTCTTGTAGAGTACGATTTTTCCGCTCAACTACCCCATTTGATTGTGGAGTGCGTGGAGCCGAGAAATTGTGAGTAATACCATTATCATCACAATAGACTCCAAATTGCACTTCATTATCAAATTCCCAACCATGATCCGTCCTAATAGAAACTATTTTACACCCTAGTTGATTTTGGACTTTCTTACTAAAGATTTCAAATTCCTCAAAAGCTTGTGTTTTATTCTTAAGAAATCTAGTCCAAGTATACCTAGAGTAGTCATCAACTATTACTAAGTGTAGTAATTTCCTCCGTAGCACCGTATGGCGGATGGACCGAATAAGTCCATGTGAAGGAGTTCTAGGCATCTAGAGGTCAAGACCATGTTCTTAGCTTTGTGACTAGAATGAGCTTGTTTTCCAACTTTACAAGCGTCACAAAAATGTTTGTCAAACTTAATCTTAGGTAGGTTTCTAACTAGTTCCTTAGACGCCAATGATTGTATTAAACGCATATTGGCGTGACCTAGTCTCCTATGCCATAGAGTTGAGTTGTCATCTATGGTTGCTAAGCAAATCTTATCTTGAGGCTTATTTCCTATTTTCATTACAAATAAGCCATTTTTCCTAACTCCTTTGCCTATGGTTTTGTCATTCTTAATAATCTCACTACCCTCTTCGGAGAATATAACTCTACACTTATTATCTACCATTTGACTAATGCTAAGTAAGTTAAATCCTAAGTTATCTACGTGCTCAACATTTCTAATAGTGAGGGAGTCTTGAGTAATCATACATTTGCCTATAATGTTGCCCTTAAGTTTGCTACCGAAAGTGACATTACCTCCGTTGTATGTCTTGTATGATGAGAATAGACTTCGGTTGCCCGTCATGTGATTAGTACATCCACTATCCTTGACCCATTCATCAGGCTCCAAGTCGATTCCCAAGCATATCTCATTTGAAGCTTGAGCCATTAGACATGTTTCGTCCTTGGGCTTCTTTTCTTCGTCTTCGCCGCTATCACTCCAAGAGCCTCCTATAAAAGCTCGTTGCTTGTTGAATTTCGGCGGTTTAGGACACTCTCCTATGAGATGATTAGGATCTCCGCATCTAAAGCATTTCCTATCACTTGTCCCTTTCTTTTCAACATGGTTCTTTTGTGATGTCTTCTTTTCATCACGAGGTTGCCTAACGAACCTACTTCTTCTCCTAAAGAACTTTTTAAAGTCCCTAACCGCTAACGCATATTCTTCATCTTCACTATCGGAACTCGAACATTCCTCGTCACTAGACTCCATCTTGGCTTTCAAAGCTAGAGATCTAACTCTCTCGCTTTTGCCTTTGACTATATCGGATTCCTTCATGATTATCATCTCGTGAACTTTCAAGTTTCCTATTAGTTCATCAAGAGATAATATCGCCAAGTCCTTTGACTCTTCAATGGCGGTGACCTTTGCTCTCCATTTAGGATGTAGAGCCCTAAGAAACTTCCTAACATAATTCTTGCTAGAGTAACCTTCATCAAGAGCTTTAAGACTAGTGATAATAGTATTAAATCTAGCAAAAGCATTATCTATTAACTCATCTTCCGAAATGGAAAATTGTTCATATTGTTGAACAAGAAGATCAATCTTGTTCTCTTTGACTTGATTATTACCTTGGTGAGTGACTAACAAAGTTTTCCAAATATCTTTTTCTGTATTACACATGAAAATTCTTTCAAATTCCTTTTTAGGCAAAGCATTGTAAATCATCATTTTAGCCTCATTATTTTTGGCTAGTTTTCTTTTAAGTTCATCACTTTGTTTATCATAAGAAACTATTTCATCCTTTTTAGTTTCCGGATTCATTTGAATCGGTTTAAAGTCACCCTCGGTAATAACATGCCAAAGATCAATGTCTTTTGATTTCACATACGTTTCGAATCTTGTTTTCCAATAAATAAAACAATCGGTTTCGAAAAGTGGTGGTCTTTGCATAGATTGCCCTTCTAGATATTTGTCGGAATCCATTGATCGATTCAAGTTTTAAAATACAATATACTTTAAATCTTGACTGACGTGGCTTCTGATACCAATTGTGGAAAACTAGAAGGGGGGTTGAATAGTTTTACCGGTTTTAAGCTCTTTTGAAAACTTCTTAAAAGTCTACTTATTGAAAACCTTGATTCGAATCTTATGTGTAATCAATCAACACCAATATGAACTACACACTAAACTAACTAATAATAAGTAAAGTAAGTAAAGAGAAAAGATGGAAAGATCAAACCGGGACAAAGGATTTATAGTGGTTCGGCTACGAAGCACCTCTTCGCCCTACTCCACTCCCCGAGTACCACACTCGAGAGTTTCAAGCACTATGTCAACAACCTCCCTTAAGGCGGAGAAAACCGTACACGTCGCTTATCCTATTTCGACACTAAGCTAGATGTCGAGTGCTAATCTTAGCTAGCACCAATCTACCACGATCCACTTGATCAAACACTCAAGCCCAATGGCTTCAAGAGATCACCAAGATCTCAACACGATCACAATGATCAACACTCACTTCACTCAACCTATTCTATCTACTCTAGATCCTTTGATCAATCACACAAGCCCAATGGCTTCAAGAGATCTTCACTATCTCTTAAGATCACAATGATCTTCACTCACACTCTCACAAAAGAAAAATAATCTTGATGTATGCTATGATACAATCAAGGATGTAACTAATGTTACAATGAACCTAACAACTATAACTCTTGTATCTTCTTGGATACTTTGAGCTCTTCTCTTGCACTTGAAGAGGAATGATAACACTTTGTATCTTCTTGGATACTTTGTGTTCTTCTCTTGCTATTGAGGAGGAATGAAGAGGATCACTTGATGGGATGATAGGATCACTCTTGAACAAAAGAAAAACTAATCTAAATGATCAAAGAAAGAAAGTGTGAAGAGGGTTTTGAACTCAGAAAGTTCTGTGTGAAAAATGATGCCTAAAAACTGTAAAGTGGGTTGGTATTTATAGGCAGAAAAAATTTGAACGTTATAGTGGGACGGCTCCACTAAATGACCCACGGCTCCACTAAATTTAGTGGAACCGTGGAGCCGTCCTAGACAAAGACGCTCCATTTTTTGTCTTTTCTGGTGAAAACTTATTTGGGAAAGTTTGGAGCTGATTTTGGGGGGGGGGGGGGGGGAATAGCTGTTATGATTTTTAAACATATTTTTCCATTAAAACATTTTTTAATTATTCAAAAATAATTTGTCATGTGTATTGTTGAAAAAATATTTTGTCACATTAAAATGTGAAGTCATAAAACACAAATTCACTTCTTTGATCATTTGTCAAGTTGTAAATTTGTTCTAGAGTGTTTTGCGTAGAAACGGGATCTTCCGATTAAAAACTTGTTTACGTTAATTTTAACGTAACGTGATTTCACATTTTGTCATCCTCAAAACGTGAAGTAATCGAAAGATAGAAATAACGTTTTTAGAACATTATTTGCATCAACACTACTATTGAGGCATTCTTAGTGGTTAGGGTACGGTGCGCCAAGAGTTGACGTTTTCCCCAAAACGCAACGGGATGACGCCAAGACCACACCACCACTCGCATTTTCACGTTTGGCGCCGTCACCACCAGCCGAGTAGTCTGGTATTTTTGTTACGATCCCACATCGGCCAAGTATGGGATTGGCCGGTGGTTTATAATGTCTAGGTGTCCCCTCCTCTTTCAAGATAGCTTTTTGGAGTGAGTTCTACACTTAGCTTATAAACAATTGATATCAAACTGCTTTCGTGAATTGTTCTTCCTTCTATCTCAATTCACGTATATCAATTTTTTTTTTATTATTATTTTTTTTTATGTATTATTATTATTATTATATTTTGTGTGTGTGTGTGTGTTGTACTTGTGTTTTAGTGGGTTATGTGTGAGCCCTGAGGGAGGGTGTTGTGGTGGATTCTGTTGTTATAGGAAAATGTGCTTATGTGGCACCACTTTTTCCCATGTCACCAACGATACCTTATGCTCTTGGTGTTAAGACTTAAAACATGACAACAGAATGAAGTATATCCCAGGGTTTTTGTTCGAAAGAAACTCAAGAATGAAATAAATAGACACATGGTAGCCAGGTTGCACAAAAGATGCCAACGACAAAATACAATAACACAATAGCACCCTATGCAAATGCAGTCAAATCTTATCAGTACAATGATCAGAAAACCATATGTGAAAAATTCCACTAACAAAATCAGGACAGTACACTTAAGGGTAGTATAGTCTTTTACTTAATTAAAAGGGCGCATCCTTGATACAACATACATATATCATAAGTTACAATGAATATTGAATATCATGGAGAAAATATTCTGAAACAAAACTACAAACGTATAGCAGTATATGTATTCACTAATGTACAAGCAAACTAAACAAATAATGTTACATGATAGGCCTGTCATAATAACTAAAATTCCAAGAATATTAGCCAGACTTTCTTTAGAGCTGCGCAATGGAAGGGCTGGTATACAACCAAGTAAACCTCCAATTCTATTCAATGGGTCCATATGTAATTTAACTGAGCCTAACATGTTTATGGGCAAAAGGTATAAGCTTCCTTTTTATATGAGCCTGGAGTTAGGGAAGTATGCTAACTACAGAAGGATCGAGGTGCCCAACTTGAGCAGAAGAAAGAACTAGAAACAATTATTAATTGAAGTTCAGAAGTCGATCCAATGCACATAGGAATAACTCATCTTGACATCAATCTTTCTGGTCCTCACATCCATACTGGAGTCATCAGCAAGTGTACATGTTATTCGCTTTCACTACTGTATACCCACCTGACAGATAAACGACAAAGTGATGCCCCATTACTAAAAGCAAAAGGGAAGTATCAGATAAGCAATATGGCAAGACTGTAAAGGTGGCAAAATGGGTGGGTTGGTTAACGGGTCAGATGGGTGATCAACGATGTTGGTTCAGTTTGGTGAACCTGTTAGCTTTTTTCCTATTCTTGATTTCACAAATATCCAATATATTACAAGTAATTATACTAATTGGAGAATTTATTAATGGACAAGATGTTTCTAGGGACAATGTTCTGTCATAATAAAAAGTTATTCAAAAAAATACTGTAATTCTTATAGACATCATTTAACCTTGTAAGACGATAGAAATATAGCACAATTTTAAATTTAAAGATACTATTTTTTTTATAGCTGGTACTTTGTGTTTCAACTAGAAGATTAGCACGACGTCAGCCATATCCTTATTCAGCAGACCAAATGACCCATATGACCATATCTTATCCATTTAGACCATTTAAATTCATGCATTGCTTTAAGTGGTAGCCGTATCGACTTTTAAAGCACTCTCTTATGACCCAAACTGAAGCAAACTACAAAAAGGGTTAGTTGGGTTTAATGTTTTAGGGTTGATATTGCAATTTGCAAGGTCTTTATAATGAAAAGGAATCACGAAGTACCTTAAGGTCTTTCCCTTCCATGGCCTCTCGTTTTTTATTGCAACTTAAGCAAAGGAAAGGGCCATCCCATGGCCTCGGTTTAACTGAATTATTCAAACCTGCAAGTACTGAAATACCCTCGCCAGGTTTCAATTCTTTTTGACACACAGCACAAGTGAACAACTTGAACAAGTTACTGAGTGGGTATTTGGTACATAATCTGAAACAAATACATAGCCAAATTCAGATACCTACTAGTGGAAGTGATTCAGAAAAGTAAGGTATTCAAAAGTACAAACCGTTCTGAAAGCAAAGCTGATCCTTCCTCTATTAGCTCCTCTACCACATCTAGCTGAAGATATGTGTCATCAACCTGGGGCGGTGACCCTGAACTCTTTCTCCTAAACATGGACTTCAATACGCTTTTACCAGTCTTCTTTGCCTGTGGCACTTGAGGGTTTGTCTTCTCCGGAGGTAGTATATCAACCACAATGCAGGTTGTATCATCTCTTAACCCTTTGGATTGCACAGCCTCCTATGAACAGGAACAAGTAAAGTTAGAAAGATATTTGGAGGAGAAGAATCATTTAAGTAAACGTTATGTGAATTCATACTTTAACAATTTGTGCAGCCGCCGTATCTGGCGGTAGTCCACGACAACAAACTAAAGCTGCTTCTGCAGACATAGCATCCCAGACACCATCACTGGCAATAATCATCCTTCCGCCAGCAGAGGACAGCTGCAGGTTACAGATTACAAACATAGAATATTAGTCATGAACCAGATCTAATACGGTTTTACACAAAACTAATAAAGAAAAAAAAAAATGATAGATGAAAAAACAATTTTTGAAAAAGGAAGCCACAAAATTATGTCACAAGCATCATTTTTGAAACAAAGAATATCACATCTGATAATATATCAACAACCGTAACAACCAACCAAGTAGACAATTGAAGTGATTGGGTAGAGAATGACTAAAAACAAATTTCACTAGCTTGCAGAGGGTATCAGCTCATAAGAAGATACTTTACAATATATTATGTCAAAGCAGTCAATATCATGAGCTCACCTTTACTTGTTTAACATAAGGAACGGGTACAATGAACTCTCCCACATCCAGATCTCCAATCGACCGTGACAGGCACAAGCCGCCAGGCCAACATCTCAAAGGACCAATCTGCCAAATGTGAGTCCAGGGGTAAGCACGAAGTATACAATTCCGTTTAGGGTATGCAACATTTTATGTATAGATAATCTGAAATTAAGGTAAAATAGGAAGTGAATTAAACAGCTTTTCTATCTCACCTAAAGTACATAGAGTAGATAATCATTCCTTATTACCATAGTGTCATGTGAACACTAGATTATATATAGAAATTAAGAGAACATGGTTATCGCTTATTTCGGAATCCAAATAGCCCCATCCTAAACATACTTGAGAGTCTATAATCATTCCTTATTACCAAAGAGCCCTTGGCCTAGCAGTGTCAAGGGGTAATGTTAAAGTGTTCCTTTGTCAAGGGGTTGAGGGTTCCAGTCCTATGGTAGACATAGGTTTAGCTAAGGGTGTGTGTGAGTTTGCCTTTAAACAAAAACAAAAGAAGTAATCATCGCTTTTTATTTCAAAACCAAAATCCACAATGACCATCAATAGAGAAGTTAGACATAATTCTGGTGAGAAGTTGCCACCGCAGAAACAATGCCATAAACAACGCAATTAAGAAGTTAAAAATAATAAAGTAGCTACTGAAGCTTGACCACATCAGTTTAGAATATCTGAAGATTGCAGGGGATCTAGAAACCAGTAGATTAAATCGAGTAGAAGATTGAGGTTAAAGTGCCAATTATGGAAAAGTGGGGAAGATCAATTGTATTCTTAAGCTAACTCTCTACTGAACTAGCAGATATAACGATTACTCTGGTCCGGATATACAGATGCAAAAATACATAAAATCCTAACATTTTAGATGGCAATCAACAAGCTTCATTCAATGGCCAAGTTTGATCAACTTGCAACGCTCATAAATACAAAATCCTGACAGCATACCTGAGCGCCACCACCAGCATTGAGCCGACCAACCTCCCCGCCACATGCTGTGACACGCTCCCTCCTACCAAATTAAACAAAACAAGAACTTAAATGCAACAGCCCAAAAATATACTACAAGGTTTTTCTATTGAGTCATAAAGCGACTCAAAAGCCATGCATGAAATTTGATAACCTACTCTTCTTCACTGCAATCAAGTCTGTGATCTGCAGATAGATAATATAATCCCCCTTCTGCTGACTCAAGTATGCAACGGGAATCACCAACAGAAGCTACAGTAATGACTGATCCTTCAATAATTACAAAGGTGACAGTTGTTCCTGATGATTGAACTGAAACATGACAATGCATAAGTACTAAATTTGCATTACTGGTGACATGTTCACATGTGAGCAAACACAAGCACATTCACACATTTATGACAGTATTTAAATTTAAATAAAGCAGATCATAAAGTGTGTTAATGCTACAATCACGACTACCCCAAGATCATGTTTAATGACATGGTGTGCCAGAACAGGGCACACGGCAGATATCAATACTGCCAAAACGTATCAAATAAAGAGCTACACCATCAGCAAAGTATCCTTGCTGTTTCAGCATATGCAAGTTCCATCCATTATGATACTCAAATAATGCCAAAAACTGAAAAACGTATATGTGTCATTAAAATTACCCACAGACATATCACGCTTAGCAAAATTTAATAGAGCACAAATGACACTCCATCCATACCGTCTTAAAGACGAGAGAAACGGCATTCCCTAATTAGATTTCCGAGACCAGATTCCCAATTAGACAATCTTACTATACTCGTGTACAAAACTACTTAATCTACGCAAACAAGTGATCATAAATTGTACACAATTGAAGCTGGTTGCTCGTTAGTAACTATGCCCTATATGCATTGAAAGCAAAATCACAAAAACATCCGAAACCAAATTCCTACCTAAAACCCGTGGGACCTAGTTATGCTAATTTGCAATGAAACTAGCAACAAAAAAAGGTTTTGTATACCTTGTTCTTGGAAATCTTTATCTGTTTTGACAAATCCTGCAACTAACGCCCTAGGCAACACATTGATCCATTCATCTCGGTTAAGATCTCTAGGAATAGCTCCCAACACATTGTTCAAAAGATTCTCCTTAGTATATATCGCTGCTGCAGACCCATTATGACCGTCAAATATCTGCAAAACAAAAAAAACCTCAGCTGCCTATCCATCTTTTTTCGCCATCTAGAGCTATATATGCACTTAAAATCAATATTAAAATCAGTGTATTGTTACGTATACTAAAAAAGGGGAGTATCATATTCATACCCCGAAAACTGAGTATGTAGTCACACCATCTCCCAAAACACGTTGACATTCCGTCTTAACCAGAGTAAAATCCTCGCCTTTTTTGGACTCGTTAAAATGACCACTAGTGATCTCAGGTCTCTCAGTCTTCTCACTAGCTAATTCTCTCTTCAACAAAACCGATAACGGAATCGTGTTATGATGACTCTGATTTAAGTTCTCACTCTTAACAACTGACATTATATATATTTAAATTTATTCCAGATCAACTGTCACATATATACAACATAAACACGATTGGATCAGAATCAAGATGATAAATAGTACATCATTTTCAATGTTTCTGGTACAGAAGTAAAATACAATAACAAAAAGACAGTAGTAAGAAATGAATGATCATATTATATATTATACTTACATAAACTGATTGGGTTTTGGAAAGAAAGAAAATGAATGATTTGTGGTTTTATAGTTTTTTTTTTGTTTTAAAAAATAATGGACATGTGCTTGGGTATGTTCATACGTAAAACGCGCACTGCTTTCTGCTTTTAAAAGTGCCAATGACTCTGAGCTGTATCTGTTTCTTCAGTTGTTTAATCGCGCTCATGTTTTTTTATTACTAGCTTTTTATTTCTTTTCATTTATGGGTGTTGATAAATACACATAGAATTTTACTTAATACACATAAAAGGACAACCATTTAATGCATGAGAACAAGCATTCAATGCATGAGATGCATGTGTATTAAGTAAACGTCTATGTGTATTTATCAAACCCCCTTTTTATTTCTTTTCATTTAGAAAACTAAATTGACAAATAGTAAGTCATGTATTGTCTCGCACTTGTAGATTTTTTCAACGAAAATTCAGATTCATGCTTAGAGAATACCAAGTTAAAAATGTTACTCCCTGCTTTGCGTCCCAAATTTATTATCGGCATTTTCGTTTTCTTTATCTTAAACTAGTTGTCCACTTCTAAAATAGATAAAGAATTTAGATCAAGTTTACCACACTTGAGTTAAACATTAAATAAATTATAAATTAATTATTTAAAGGTAAAACTGTTATTGTGCAAAAAGAAAGAAATAGAAAGTTATAATAATGATTTTTTTTTTAAACCGTCCGTTTTTTGTCGATAGAAAATTATTTTAAGACGAAAAGAGTATTGTTTTAAAACATACGATGCAAATACAAATTATTTAATTTAACTCTATTGTAATATAGTCAGTTTGCTTAAAGATATTATTTTTAGTTGATCTGTTTGCGAATTGATAAAGTATTTCATGCCATATTAGTTTACTAGTATTATATTTACAATCATGGAGTTAGAGTTTACTATTCATAAGCTTAATAAGTAATTTGGAATATGTGGCTAAATGTAATAGTATGCACAAATAATGTTTTAGTTTAGTGGTAAAGCATTTGCATTTCAAAGGGATGATGACAAGTGCAAACCTCTTAACATGTTTTTTGGTAGTTTATTAATTCCTCCGTCTCATATTTATTGTTTATATTTTTTTATAGATGTCTCAAATTAATTGTACACTTTCCATTTTAGTAAAAAAAAAATTTTAGTGGGGGAATATTCTATTTGAGTGGTTGAGAATTATATTGGTCCCATTTTTATTAAACTTTGTAATTCTTGTCTCCTGACAATAATTTTGAGACGAAATGAGTACTTTATTTGATTACAAAGTTATAGTTTAGCCCTTAAACATTTACGAGTAACATTTATACTTTTAGTCCAAAATTATTTTTCAATATTGTCTTTAATTCTAAAGTTGCAGTTCAGCTGTACAGCCCATAAAATTTATTATCTGTACTTTTGGTTACTATTGAGCTTATCACTATGCTCAAGTGGTTCATGGTTAATTGGTTAATCGCTACGTTTTCAGTTTGACTTTTTGAATTTTTTCTTTTTAAACTTTTACTTTAAATATTTTTTTTTGTTTTATATAATACTTGTTATAAAATATATGAATGAATTAAGTTTTAAATGTGTTTTTCATTTTCATAATTTTCATCAAAAATTTTATAACACAAAAAAAATATTTAAAGTTAAAGTTGAAAAAAAAAAAAAAAAAAAAAAAAAAAGATCTAAAAGTCAAAACTGGACATTTAATATGAGACGGATGTAGTATTTATCAACTGCTTATTTTCTTTTTGTTTATAAAATAATAATAGTTTTTAACCTACATCTCTTTATTAAATTAGGCTATGATTATATAAAACTATAAAATTAAGTGTAATTTTTTATGTAACACAATTACTACTAATTAATTTTAGTAATCTATGCTAATGTATACTACTCCTACCAATTACGGAGTAGTATCGTCTTAACTTTTCTATTCACTTCAATTTTTTTTTGTTTTTTCCCATAAGTTATACCTAAATTTATTATAAGTCCTCAAATTTAAACAAAATAAAATTTTGCTTGCAATATTTGATTTACTCTGGTCACAATGCTTGAACAAATAAAACAATTTTTTTTTTTTTTTATTTCTATCAATGACCTCATATTTATTGCAACTAAAATGAATATGAGACAAACACAAGACCATTAAATGTGGTTTAGATTAGTCTTTAATGATCAAAAATGACAAATCATTTGTCTGTTCTTGGAGCATCCACAATGGAAAAAGTCTTTCATGAATTTTTGCATTTAATACATATCACATTTAATACATAACACTTTGAGAAAAGACTTGAAGTTTATCAAGTCTTTCTAAAAAGCCTTTTCTAAAACGCTTTCAATGCAATGCAAGAAAACCATTTCAAAATACTTTTTCAAATAGTAAAAAGCTATTTTTAGTTTATCTATTGTGGATGCTCTTAGTGTTTTGTCTAGTTTTCATTTTCAATTTGTGTTTGCTAAAGCTATAATATGTAATTTTTCTTAGGCATTTTTAAAAAAAAAAAAAAAAGGATAATTATAAAAAATAAAACAAAATAAATAAATAAAAATATCCACAAAATCATCCACAAAATGAGTTGTTAGGGAGGGAGTTATTGGCTTAATCATATAGACGAGAGAAAGTATAGCAAAATACACCAATCACACCCTGACAGCTCATTTTGTGGATATTTGTGTGGATGTTTTTTTTTTGGTGTAGAATAACTCTTTTTCATAACCTTTACATGATCAAAGTAAGACAATTAACCGTCAGTTATGATATTTGAGGACACATAGTTTAATGAAGTTGTTTAGTATTTTATTTTTTTAACAACATGTTGTATTTGACATCATATCGATCTATGTTGTTACACAGATAGTAAATTTATAACGAATATTGCAAGTATTTTCATACAATATGAGTACAAACTAAAAGATTTTCGAGGATTTTGTAGTAAGTACATGTGGGTTTCTCGCATGAGCCGAACTATGTTCATTTTGTAATCAAATTCCTTCGTAGTAAAAACTTAAAGCTTAAACTTTTCTATCAAAAGCTAAATCAATATATGAGGATGAAGATACCAAAATCTTTCAAGATCTAAAATACTTAATCATATGATGAATTGATGATTAGAACAAGTAATCTTGTATTAAGTGACCGGGTCAAGAAAGACAAACATGCATAACACCATTCTTCACACCTCTTACAAGTTGCGAAAATATAATCAACTTGAAAGTTACATATTATAAACGCTTTAGTTGCATATATATAGTTTATAAATTTGACTCAATCTCCGAATGCAAATTTTAGTTGCATGTGATACTTACGTGGATATGATTAGATGTTGAATGTGGGGTCCGAGTGATCGAGTATCTTAATTAGAAATATCAAGCCGACTTAAGTCGGCCAATAAACACTCTTTTGAAGCTTTGGAATGTTGCAGCTCAACTTTTTTAATTTTTATTTTTGCAAAAAGGTCTATAGATAAAAAGTTGCCAACTCATCTACATGTTTTCCGGACACTACGGAGAGACATATGTTGATTGATTGGTACTTCTTCCTATCTTTAACCATATTATAGCTAAAAGATTTTTTTTTTGGAAGATGACTTTTAATTTTTTGTGTTAGAGAGTCATACCTGCCACAACGGCAGGCTCTCATCATCATATACCAGACTATGTTGTCTGAACCGGCCCACGCTGGTGGAGTGGGGACAAAACGGCTTCTGCCCGGAAATCGTACTGCCTCCACACGAGATTACTCGCTGGAGTAACAGCCGGATGAAGGCTGTGTTTGGTAACACAGATTATTGGGAGATTATGGGAGCTACAACTTTTTTTTTTCACAAAATAATCTATTGTTCAAAAAGTAGTATCGTTTGGCTGCAAAAATTAAGAAATATTATAGAAAAAATAATCTCTAAAATTATAAGTTGATTCAACCAACTTTTGAGAAAGGCTATAGATTATTTTTTGTATAATTACCTTATTAACCTTCCAAAAAGACATGATGTTTAATTATGTATATTTCTATATTTAAGAACAGGTCACGTTGGGCTGTTTAATTATGCATATCGACATTTTTTTGTCTTTTTATACGTTGAGAAACAATTAAGTTATCGAATACAATTAGTAATTCACTAAATTGAGTAGGTTTGAAATAGAACATAATAAATTTTAGTCGCTAATTCATGTTTTACTAATGAATTAGTAATCGAATACGATTACTAGTTCAAGTTTTACTAATGAATGCTCTTTGAGCGACTATAAACTCATTATCTCAATTTTATATATATATATATTATGTGTTCATAAATTTTAGTCGCTAAAATTGTTAAAAATTGAACTTAACGCAAATGGATATATATATTTAGCAAACACTTTTAACAAATCAGTAAAACTTGAACTCACAGTATAAATGTTTTAAACACGTTCAATCACCCGTATATATTCATCAATGAAGATGACTGTCATGCTTAGTTACTGTGTTTAATGATGTATCAAAACTAATATCCAATTATTACTTGTTATAGGTGGCAAATTACTGCCGTGATCGTGTCTATACTGCTTTAGAAGATGAAATAAAGGTGATGAAGCAAGAATTAGTTAAAGGAACAATAAACGACAGTGTACAAGTCGGATGGGAAAAAGTGTGCAAACTCATATTGATGTTATTATCGCTACATTTGCTTTACATAACTACATCCGTAACAACTCACAAGAAGACATGATGTTTACGGTGATGGAAGAAAATCCGGATTATATACCACGAGACGAACTTCACAATGTTCATAGTCATGAAACGAACAATGAAAACAATTTTGAAGGAGCATCTAACGAGATGAAGCAGATACGTAACGATATTGCTACTTTAATATGGAATACACATCATGGATTATAATTTAACATCATTTTAACGTTGTTTGTATTTTTACATGGATTTTCATGCAATGCTACATATTTATGATTTATATCAATAATTTTATTTACTATTCTTATACATATTGGGTTTGTTATTTGTATGTCCAATTACGTCATTTTACACTTTTAATCTACAATTATAGCTAGTTCGCCAAACAATACTACAAAAAAAAACTACATTTTTAATCTTTTTCAGCATCAGCACCAGCACCAGCACCAGCACCAGCACCAGCACCAGCAATTTCGCTGGAGTAACAGCCGGATGAAAACCGGGGCCGGCTCGGATTCGAGTGTGTGACATTAATTGCTCACAGACTCTCATCTTCATTGCCTAATACCGACAGAGCATTGTGGTCCACAAGTGAGGACTTCCCGGTAGGTCACCCATACCGGTACTACTCTCATCTAGGCACGCTTAACTGAATAAGCTATGCCCAGTGGACCACAAGCCCATTGGTTGGCTCAAAGATAATGTGTTGTTATGTGGTAACTAATTTTGTTGGACATGATCAAATCTTATTATAAGGTACATTAACTTTTTAAGAATTTTGTCAACGCGTGTGGTCGATCAGACTAAATCGTTTGAATTGAGGGTGTAACTTGAATTGAAGGTGAATCAAGATTAAAAGTGATCAGTTTCACGATTTTTACTTATTAATTAAAAGTTAAATTTTTTATCTATTGGTAAACTAACAAATTAAAAAGCAGAAAACTATCGCATCAAATAAAATTCGAGTTTTTTTTTATGTAAATTTAACACTATAAACCAAAATTCCATCGATGTCCTGTGACACCCCAAACTTCCGCCCTTGATTTCTAGCTAATTCGGCTATGGAAGTAAGGGTGGAGGGAGTCATCACACTTCAACCCTCCAACTCTTCCAAAATTACTCAATCAAATTTCTCCACCTTATTTCAACCCTCCAACCCTCCATTCAACCTTTTTTAGTGGCGCCCATCATTCTCAACCCTCCCAAATCTTTTTTTAAATATTCATAATTTGTCCTTCAAATTTATAAATTTGAAACATTAACCCTTCCAATACTAAACAATTATATAAAAAAAAAAAAAAAACTTGATTAAAAAAAAAAAAAAAAAAAAAAAAAAAACAAACACTTGATTAAAAATAAAAATACAATTCCTAAAAATTTAAAACTACAATTCCTAAAAATTAAAAACTACAATTCCTAAAAATAAAAAACTACAAATCGTTACTAGCCGACTCATAGTGGACCGATTCCGATGACTTTCTTCGCTTATCGGAATGAGAGGGTTCCTCATCTTGGACACACTTTTGTTCCAACCATTTAGCTTGGTCTTTGACAATTTCCCAAGCTCGTTGATAAGTAAAAGGTTTGCCTTGTTTTTTCTGAAAACTATCCATGGCATTCTTGAAGATATCAAGATCGCTACAACCACTCTCCCAAAGACGTCTCTACAAATACAAATGTATAAGTTATATATATATATATATATATATATATATATATATATATATATATATATATATATATATATATATAAAATATAAAAAAAACGTATATAATTTACCGATTGGTGGTATAAACCGTTGAACACACTTATTAGCCCGTTCATTTCCCTCCACTTTGTGGTTAGTGAATGATGACTTCGAGTAGTGCCTTTCACATTCGTGGCGAAATGCGCCAAAATTCGCTTCCAAAAAGAATCTCTTCCTTGTTTCATCCCGACCGTTCTACATGTGGAGATGTGAACCCAAGCTTTCGCCAAAGCCTCCTCCTCCTCCGGTGTCCAAACTTTTTTTTCGGCCCTTTTCGCAAATTTCTTCTTTGGAACGTCTTGTTCTTGAACATCATCGTTATCGTCATCGTCTACATATATAGTGCAAAGTTAAACCGTATAAAAATAATTAAACCATATAAAAATAATTAAACCGTATAAAAATATATAATAAACAAAGTTAAAAACCATACCGAAATTCATTTGCGTTTCGGGTACCTCGAGTAACTCGTCTTTGGAATAGGTCGCCTCCGGTTGTTCTCGGTAAGTTTCGAACGGGTTAAAATTAGCCGTTTCGTATATGTAGTAATCGTTTGGATGCATTGGTCGGTAGTCGAAGTTTTGTCGTGGAGGACTTGGTGGTAGGGGACGATAATAGTTTTGTTGAGAAATCGAATGGTGTTGTTGACGTGGAGCCGATTGTGGTTGTATGGGTCGAGGAGCCGATTGTGTTTGTATAGGTCGAGCGGGTTTAGATCGAGTGCCCCGTTCACGACCCTTCGACGAAGAACTTGCACCAATTTTCTTATTTCTTTGATCCATATTTTTAAGAATGTGTTTTGTGATTTGTTAAATTTTTTTGTTGTGAAAAATGTGTGTTTTGTTCGGATTTATATAGTGCAACAAAAGGGACCAAATTTGTTTTTTTTACACCGCTCCAATAAACGGTCAAAAAAAAATTTTCAAAAAACCCCCCAAACGGTCACATGACCGTTGTCTCTTTCTCCAACTCGTAGCGAGTTCAAAGCTCGCAAGACAAGCCCGCTGCCCAAGCTCGCTCAAGCGGCGGCGGTGTTCCCGCCAGCTCACTGAGCTCGCAAGCCAAACCCGCTGTCCACTCCCTCCACCCTAATATGGTTATCTTGAGCATGTGAACCACGTAAATATATCATGTATCATCATCTACGTTTACCACAAAGTTACTTTCCACATTTCTAGTGTTTGTTTCTTGCATGCTAGTTGGAAACGGAGTTGGAATGGATATATGGAAATGATCAACTCGGGTATAAAGCAAAAACAAAACAAAACAAAAGATGTTTTTTGCTCCATGAAATGAAATAAATGGGAAAATGTTAATGGTGCGTTTAGTTGGAGGAAAACACTCTTATTAGAAAACAAGGAAAACAGAGATCACGTTCAAATTAGCGTTTTTCAACAAAATGTTTTCCAAAACACAAAATTTCTATTTCCAACTCTAATAAACAAAACCACAAAACGATTTTTTTTTTTGTTTTCCCCATTTTCCTATTTCCTATTTCTACTCTATTTCCCTTAAAACAACATAATCAGACACTCCAAGCCATACCCTAACCACCACACACCACCCTCGCCGGCGTCGCTCCAGCCATTTTTTACGTTTTCGTCCGATTCTTTACGTTTTCGTCTGATTCTTTACGTTTTCGTCCGATTCTTTACGTTTTTGTCCGATTCTTTACGTTTTCGTTTGTTTTTTTACGTTTTCATCCGATTCTTTACGTTTTCGACCGATTCTTTACGTTTTCGTCCGATTCTTTACGTTTTCGTCCGATTCTTAACGTTTTCGTCCGATTCTTTAAGTTTTCGTCTGATTCTTTACGTTTTCGTCGGTTTTTTATGTCTTCGTCCGACTTTTTACGTTTTCGTCCGATTCTATACGTTTTTGTCTGTCTTTACTTTTTTTATACGTTTTCGTCTATTTTTTACATTTTCGTCTGATTTTTTACTTTTCGTCCGATTCTTTACGTTTTCGTCAGATTCTTTACGTTTTCGTCTGTTTTTTTTTAATTTTTTACGTTTTCGTCCGATTCTTTACTTTTTCGTCCGATTTTTTACGTTTTCGTCCGATTCTTTATGTTTTCATTCGACTTTTTACGTTTTCATCAGATTCTTTACGTTTTCGTCTGTTTTTTTACGTTTTCTTCTGAATTTTTACGTTTTCGTCAGTTTTTTTACGTTTTCGTTGAATTTTTACGTTTTCGTCTTATTTTTTACGTTTTCGTCTTATTCTTTACATTTTCGTCTGATTCTTTACGTTTTCGTCCGACTTTTACGTTTTCGTCAGATTCTTTATGTTTTCGTCAGTTTTTTTAACGTTTTCGTCTTCGATTCTTTACGTTTTCGTCCGACTTTTTACGTTTTCGTCCGATTCTTTACGTTTTTGTCCGACTTTTTACGTTTTCGTCAGATTCTTTACGTTTCCGTCCATTTTTTTACGTTTTAGTCTATTTCCTTACGTTGTCATCCGTTTTCTGCCTTTTTTTACGTTTTCATCCGTTATTTACGTTTTCGTCTGTTGTTATACGTTTTCCTCTATTTTATTATGCTTTCATCCTTCTTTTATGTTTTTTTACTTAAAAAATAGAAGGAAACATAAAAAAGTGAACGAAAACGTAAAAGAAACAGACGAAAATGTAAAAAATAGATGAAAACGTTAAAAAATTGATGAAAACACTATAATTTAGAAAACGTAAAAAACCGTAAGAAAATGTTAAAAAAAATGGACGAAAACGTAAAAAAACATAAAAGAGAGGACGAAAACATAATAAAACGGGCGAAAATGTAAAAAACGGACGAAAACATAAAAAAACAAATGAAAATGTAAAAAACAGATGAAAACGTAAAAATATTGATGAAAACCTTAAAAAAACAGACGAAAACGTAAAAATTCGGACGAAAACGTAAAAATCGGAAGAAAAACACGTAAAAAATCAGACGAAAACGTAAACAATCGGACGAAAACGAAAAGAATCGGACGAAAACGTAAAAAATAGGACGAAAACGTAAAAAATCAGACGAAAACGTAAAAAAACGGAGGAAAACGTAAAAAAACCTACGAAAACGTAAAAAACAGACGAAAACGTAATAAAATTGACGAAAACGTAAAAAAATAGATAAAAACGTAAAAAACAGACGGACACAAAACAAATAATATAAAAAAAAAAAAAAAAAAAAAAAAAAAAAATAAAAAAAAAAAAATATTTTTTAGTTATTTTACGTTTTCGAATCATAGTCGGTTGAAGATTTTTTAATGTTATTTGATGTTATATTTTACTTTTTTAATTCTTTATTTTCTCGTATTATATTTTTTTAGTTATTTTATAATTTAGTTGGTTAGTTTATAATATTTGTTTTTGTGTTTTGAATATGTTTTTATAATATTACAAAGGTGAATAGAGAATTGAGATAGAAAACAACAACACTTAAACATGTTTTCTAGTTTTGCAAAATAGAAAACACAAACACATGTTTCTCAAACTAAACGCGTTTTCTAAATTTTCCATTGTTTTGTGGAAATAAAACTCCCCTCCCTTTTCCTACAAAATAAGAAATAGAAAATGTTTTCCAACTAAACACCACATAAAGTTCTCTCTTTTTTCCTTTTAGAGCATTCGGTATGGACTTCGTGCTTCTTCTTCGTGCAGACGTGGCACGCTCGCCGTGCTCCGCCGTGACACCGCCCAGCCTCGCCGTGGTTCGCCGTCCAAGCCAATATCGTGCAGACGACGAGCTCTTTTGTCTGACAATTCGAACGTTTCAAGGAATATTAAATTGCAAACGGTAATATTACTGTTCCTAAATTAAACCGTTTGTCTCTTTTTTTTTTCTTTTTTTTTTTTTTTATTATTATTATTATTATTTTTTTTAAAAACCAACCACTATATATCACTATATATATAGCAACATACACATATATTTTACAACATACACTCATATATACCAACACACACTATCAAATATAAACTGCAACTCAAAAAAAACCATGTCGCAAAATCTAAACGAGAATATGTATTTCACGAACCTCCTCGCCTCGAATCCATACGCGGGTTCTTCAAACCCGGCTACCCCTTCATCACAAAATTCAAACTCCCCATCGCCACAAATGCCTCCATATGGGACGCAATTGCCTCCCGAGGCGATTTACCAAAATCAACAATTTGCGTTTCAAGGATTCCCAAATTACCCACAACGTCCAGTTTCCCAATATCAACCACAATTCTTTAACCCCTCCCAACCTTCATCATTTCCGACACCACCATCTGAACCTCAGTTCAAAGTACCTGCGGACGTTCAACCGTCTAAATCACGCGGGAAAAAAACAATGGCAAAAAAATTTTAAAAAGTCCTCGTCCCGACGGCGCCTACAAAGCGCGGGCTGCAAATAAGCAGAAGTCGACTTCAACGTCGAGCGCGGCGAGCTCGAGTGGGAGTCAAACGAGTTCTTTTTCAGGCAGCTTGTCCGAAAAATATTCCGAAAAAGCGAACGTTCAAATATCCGCGTACGAGATGAGGAGGGAGAAGGATCGGAAGACGTTAGAGATGGAGGAGCTGAAGTTTCTGATGATAGATCGTCCCGACCAAACCACACCAGCCAAAGCCGCTCTCATTCGCCGGAGACAAAAATCAATCATGAAAAAATATCAAGTCAACGACGAGGACGAAGACGAGGATTAAGTTTATGTTTAGTATTTGTTGTATCGTTATTTTTAATTCCCGTATCTTTTTTTTTTTTCTTTTTTTTCGTATCGTAACTTTATTATTAGTATGTGTTTTAATATGTTGTATGTGTTTTTATTTTTAATGAAATTAATTTAGTTTATTTGGGTATTTGAAAAAAAAAATAGATAGTGGTGGGGCCCAAATGAGTAAGTTGTGGTATGTTATGATAAGGGGGTTGTTAGTTGTGGTTTGTTGTGGTGACGTGGCACCCGTGGGGCCCGAATGAAGAGGCTAAGGTATGTCATGATACCTAATGGTCTTACATAGAAGTTAAAGGATTTCGTTGAAACCATAAATATATTGATTAACTTTCTATATATAGAAATTCTCGATAGCAAAATAGCATTTTTTTTTTCTGTATCCTCTTACATAGAAGTTAAAGGATTTCGTTGTAAGAATCGGGCTTTTAACCATGACCCAAAGTCGTGACTAAAAACTGAAAAGTCGTGGCTATAGGTATAATACATTTTTTTGACCAAAAACTTGGCGTTCAAAGTAAAAGTCAAAGATTGAAAAGGCTTTAGCGATGACAATATCGTCGCTAAAAGGGCTTGTCAAAGGCAAATGTTGAAAATCGCTTATTTTGTCGTTTAACGAAGCTTTGGTCATGGCTAAAGATGTTCCGTGGTTAAAGCACCGATTATTTGTAGTAATTATTAACATCTCTTATATAATAAAAGAAGATACAAAATGGGAAAATGATTTTTTCTATTGACGAATGGAAGAACTTAATTTTGAAATCGAGCCTTTTTATGGGCTAATAAAAGTCAAACTGGCTTAAATTTTGTCAAACTCATCCAACAAAATAAATATGTATAAAAGCATATGTGTCGATTTCATGAACGAAAAAACTAGAAAAATAAGAAGGTAATTAGTAAAACTATAGCTATTAAATTTTAAATAACGAGATGTGCGTCGAACCGCCGCGTTGCGGCAGGGCGACGAAGTGTCTGCTATGTTTGTCGGTTGTTCTGCTTTGTTATACAATGAATCTTTGCTTTTCAATTTTTATAACCTAAGTCAAACAACATATACAAATGTAAGTAATCGGAATGGTGGTTGCAGTTCTCAACATTTTCACAAGGTGCATTTTCTGCAGGAAGGAAAGTCATTTTCTGCAGGGATGAAAGTCCTAAGCAGATCATAGCTGTGTTACGCGACACGTACTGATGCTCTTGTATTGAGGTTTCTGTTGTAGCTGCATGAATCAAAGCGAGAGGTTCATTAACAAAGGATAAAGAAATGGTAGATAAGATATACTGTTAACATTTGGCTGTTTATTTCTGGACACTTTTAAAACCCTCAGATCAATAATGTTTAATGCTTTTGAACTTTTATATGGTTTAGCAGAAAAAGGCAAGGTAGAATAAATTAGTTTATAATATGTGGCTGGTAAGTTTGGATACCTGTCAAGATTTTGGCATTTGTAAAAAAGCCTGTGAGCATAAGTACAGAACCTGCAAAACAGTATTGTCCAATTATGTTTGAGTAGATAGATGTGGGCAGTGTGCATTATAGATATGGGCATTTTGTTTTTTTTGCTTTTAGAAGACAATCTTGTGACTATCTTTCCTGGATTTGGTTTTCCTATTTAAGATAGCTGAAATGGACATTTGTTTTCATAACTCATTTGATAAGTGTGTAGGAAAATCAAGAAAAGAAAATGTCTAGGCATCCTAAGTGTAATCAGCTAAGAGTTGAGGCCAATTCTAATAGTTGGTCTGACATATTGGTTTTGTATTGTCGTCAAGCTAGTATCGAGGATGTTCATATGGCACAGCAACTGACTGTCATTTGTGATAGGTTGGCTGGTGTTAACCGTGACAGGGTTACTTTTATTCAAGAGCTTGAAGGTGTTGGAAATACCCATGCTCAGAAAACAGCAGAGTATCTAAGAGAAGTGATAGTAAAAGATGAACAGAAACTCATGCAGATGCGCTTAATAGCAGCTGAATTTGGGCTAAATGCGCGTAACAATGATGTGTTTATTATGAAACTTCAGGGTGTAATGCGTTTCTAAGTGTGTGGCTGCAATTGGAGGACGTTTTATGGTTAATGCTAGTCGATTGTAAGATATGTGTTTCAATAAAGGCTAGTTTCTATGTGAAGGAAATTTATGTTGTTTGTAAGATATTTTAGTAAATAAAATTCAGAATTTAAGTTAAGTGATAGTGTGGTACTTACGTTTTTGTTTTTAATCCAAATAGGTTGCTAAGAACACAGGAATCCATACAACCTGTAATTGACTGAAAAACAAAAACATAGTTGATTATTTTTTTGTTTTTAATCCAAATAGGTTGCTAAGAACAGAGGAAAGGTTTTATTTTTTTTTTACCTGCCACCCATTGTTGCGAATTTCCAAATGAAGCCCATCACGTAAAAGGACATGCAAGCTGAAATGAGATAATCTCGTAAGCCCTCCAGGCGTGAAAAAAGTAATTATCATATGCACAAATAAGATCGTATACCTTGGTTGATAGGATCCTAAATCTGTGACAATAGATTGCTCTTTCTCTGTATCTGTCACAACGAAAATTTGCAAGAACTTAGTAGATCTTAAGCTATTTGGCTGCAAAATTGTATACTACTATTAATGTAGGCTAGTTCATGATATTGCTACAGCGCCTGTCAATATTAGCAAATGAAGAATATATGATTTTGTTTATTTTTCCATATTCAAAATTGATTTATTGTATCTACGATGTTAAGCTTTTTTATGTATACTTGTACATGGAATTTTACACAAACTTCTGATTAATAACATGGTTTGATTAAAAAAGGTACATGGGAAGGGGAAGAGGATGGTGCGAAAAAGTGATTTGGCCCAAAGCACTTATCACAGCACTCTCTTGTAATTGCCATCTATCTTTTATAATCGCATCATATTTGTGTTTAGAACTTTGTGTGTAGTGACAGGTATAAATATGTAGGGGAAAAAGTAAGTATTGTAGAGACAGTATATTAAATGTTAGTATCAAGAATGAAACAATATCAAATAGTCTTCAATTGCTAATATTGACAGGCGCTGTATAACATCATCTGTAGTCCTAGTGGCAATGTTTATGACTAATGTTTAGATCATTTAGATCAGTTGTAGTCTTGACAAGCGAAATTAATGAGCATGGTAAAGGTTAAGTACCTGAATTGGAGTGTGTTCGAACTGGTTGGTATCAGCACAATATTATCGCTGTCGATGTCTATAGCAAGAAAACATGATTAATACTACCTGTGCATTGGCGGTTAACAGCAGTTCTTTGTGTTCTCGGTGCTGACCTAGTACTTGTTACAGGGTTTGTGACCGTTTGAGAAACGGCAGCAGGAGCAGATAACTGCGCATCATTCACTGGTATTAAGAAAAGGAAAATAAGTTAAGTGTGACAGCAGTAATGGTTAGAATGTTTAAGGAGATTATCCATGTGAAGAACAATTGCACTTTAAATTTAGGATACTGATCGAAGTAATACTTATCTTTTGGTCGTAGGCAATAAAATATAAAATCTCGTATGCTTGGTTTTGTTGTTTTGTAGAAGCGTGTTCGTCAAAATGAAGAAAATCCATTAGTTCTGGTTTCAGTAAGGCTCAGATATGTACATATATAATCAGCATTAAATGCACGGTGTGGCTGCAACTCAAAGTATGGTTGCCCTGCCAACGAACATGCAGCTGTGAAAATGGAGATGTACAAAGTTATCGTCATTGCCTAAAGAATGTTGCTGCAAACCATTGACAAACAGGATTATAGTTAGAAGATGCGGTAGGAGCAGGGTCAGATTCAATTGTGAAAAGAGCAACAAACATTACTTACAGATAAAGGCCCCATACAGCAAGAAAACATGGCGGTTAACATCAGTTCTTTGTGTTTTGAGTGCTCGGCTAGCACTCGTTACAGTATTTGTAACTGTCTGAAAAATGGTAGTAGGAGTAGATAACTGTGCATCATTCACTGGCATAAAAAAAAGGAAAATAAGTTAAGCGTCACAGCAGTGGTGGGCAGAATGCTTAAGGAGATTATGCAGGTGAACAGTAATTGTACTTTAAATTGAGCATATTGATCTAAGTAATACTTATCTTTTGGTCGCAGGCAATATAATATACTGAGAATGTGAGTGTGAACACGTTGACAGCACAAAAATAGTAACAAAATATCAATGATGGATGCAGACACCGTGCAAAATTGGCACCAGTTGTGTTCGGTGTCGGTACATCCATCACTGATATTTTGTCTATTTTTGATATTTAGCTTCTTTTTATGATCTTGTGACTTGAATAGAAGCAAAAAAAGGAATGCAGGTAGCTGGTTTGAGACTCTCTACAGGTCCTTTTGTCGTTTCAAATCTCTTTGCACAATTGGGTGTACCATAGGATCTTAGAATAACCGTGTATGCTGAAACGAATAGACAGTTTTTAGAATAGAAGCATATAATTACTAAATATACATTGGATAACGAAATGCCACAAATGCAACATACCTTGGATCAGCAGGCGTAGTTGAGCGAGGGGGTATATGTTTTGATGTCGGTAAGGCTCAGATATGCACATATATAATCAGCATTAAATGCACGTTGTGGCTGCAACCAAAAGTGTGGTTGCCCTGCCAACAAACATGCAGCTGGGAAAATGGAAGTGCACAAAGTTATCATCATCGCCTAAAGTATGTGGCTGCAAACCATTGAGAAAAAGGGGTTTTAGAAAGTCAGAAAAAAGAAGAAGCTAAAATAGATAAATGTAATAATGAGAGTGTTTATGCGAACCTGAAGAATAGGAATTGAATGCAACTATGATGGGAATATGGGGATGGTTCAGAACTCATCAAGTCCATCGGGTGACAATATTCTTTTATATATAATGAAGCGTTGAGTTTTGGTACAGTTTTTGTTGCAGCGTTGGGGTCGCATTTGGGTCGTGGGTTCTCGTTTTTCCCCTTTCGTTTGTTCTATCGCTTCTTTTAGCCTTTTCAAGACTGCTAATAATGCGGCACCCACGCCATTTATTATCCTATATATAATTTACCATCAAGTCTTTGCTACAGCTTTGCGATACAGTTGACGCAATAGTGTTGGGCTACGCTCTTTTGCCCTGTAGGCTGCTGCTTTTCCCCTTTCGTTTGTTCCCTTGCTTCTTTAGCTATCAATCCGGTACCTACCACCTCATTTATTCTTGCACCTTCTACTGCCTCCTACCCAAACCCTACTTGGTTGCCAGTGTTGTTTACTTGTTTATTAAAAAATTTAGTTAAACTTTCTAAATCCCCTTACAGTTCCATTTGTTGTTTCACCTTCCTTTGTGCAACTGCTTGCACCAAGCGAGCTGCTAGGTTGTTGAAAGAACAAAAGGAACTGTATGGAAATTTAGAATGACCAACTATGTTTAAGTTCCAGACATTGTTTTGCCTTATCAACTGACAGTTTAATTGCGAGGCATTTGATAAAAAAAAAAAAAGAATTTTACTATAAGAAACAAAGGCAATCTATTACTTTTTTTTTTTTTTTTTTTGCTGATAGCAAAAGTTGATGTCATGTGCATCGAAAGATGCTGATCAGCAGTATGGGTCAATTATCGAAGAAAGATGGGAAACAAAAGAGGATAGTGCAAAGAAGTAAGGTGTGCCAAAGTACACGGCATACTATCCTCTCCAGTTTCCCACCTTTCTTCAAGAATTGTAAAATATGACATGTATTGTTAGTATCAGGAAAAAAAAAAAAAAAGTACCAAATAGTGTTTGTTTCTTATGTTTAGTTTTTTTTTTTTTAAAAGCGACATATAGGTGGGAAATCTGATCTCCACCTCGAACCCCTTTTGTTATTCAAACAGTCTTTAGACAATAGTCTGCACCAGACATATTGATAGACGATTAAAATACCAAAAGGAATTCGAGGTGAAGGTCAGATTAATGATCCTGGATGTATTCATGTGGCGCATGTAGTGGTGTTGTTGAATATATGACCTGTTACAGATATTGATAGACGCAAAAATCTGGGTAAAATGTATATAAACTTATGATTGATGGACAGCAAATGGGTACTTTTAGATAAATCAATCCAATATACCTCAGATCAGGAGTCGTGGTCGAGCGAAGTAGCACATGTTTTGATGTCAGTAAGGCTCAGATATGTACGTTTGTTATCAGCTTGTAATGTACGCTGTGGGTGCAACCGTTAGCGTGGTTGCCTTGCCAACGAACGCACAGCTGGAAAAATGGGAATGCACAAAGTTATCATCATCGCCTAAATACCGTGGCTGCAAAGCATTCAGAAAAAGGCATTTTAGAAAGGCACAAAAAGCAGTAACCTGTATTGAGGAAAAATTACTGTTTGAAGCAAGAGATAGGAAGAAACATTTTCTTTACCTGGTAAAGGGCAGATACATAAGGTTTATGTTATGTGCCAGTAAAAGGTAATTTTTTTTTTTTGCATAGGCGGAAGTGTAATGACACAATTGGTTCTGGCGAAGAATATCGTTCAAGTCTGAAAGAAAGATGGGAAACGGAAGAGGATGCTGCGAAGAAGAAATTTGGATCAAACTACTTATCACAGCATTCTCTTCCGCTTCTCATCCTTCTTTCTGGACTGAAGAATGTTTTTCACCAGAACCATTTGTGCCACCACAATTATGAATATGCCAAAAAAAAAAAATCTATTGTTGCTGCATAACTTCAATTGTTAATATCTGGAAATAGAAAAAGATGACATATTAGTAGCTGGTACTACTGCCAGGGCGGAAGGCGATGGTAAGGCATGATGAATATTAACTGCTGTTTTTTTCTTAAGTTAATAATGGATATTAGCAATCGATTGATGGACAGTAAATGGTTACCGGCAGATAAATCAATCCAACATACCTCAGATCAGGAGTGGCAGTCGAGTGAGGGCTTAGACGTTTTGACGTCAGTAAGGCTCAGACATGCACGTTTGCGATCAGCATGAATTGTGCGTTGTGGCTGCAACCGATAGTGTGGTTGCCCTGCCAACGAACGTACAGCTGGAAAAATGGGAATGTGCAAAGCTATCATCATCGCCTAAATACTGTGTCTGTAAACCATTGAGAAAAAGGCATTTTAGAAAGGCAGAAAAAGTATTAACTTCTATTGAAGGAAAATTACTGTTTGAAGCAAGACACAGGAGGAAACGTACAGTGTTGGAGTCAGTGTTGGGCTGTGAGGTTGTTTTTTTCCCCTTACGTGTGTTTTGGCCTTTTTTTTCCTGTCTGCGAGATATGCATTCCTCTGATCAAAATTCACGGTCAAGAATATGGCTGAATTTTAGAAGATCAGTCAGAAGTGAAATAGGATAGTGTAAAGAAGCGATCTGCACCAAATCATTTCTAAGACTATACTATTTTGCTTTGGATTGATCTTCCAAAATTGTAGTCAATTATCAGTGACCGTGTTTTGTTATATATATAACATGCATTAAATAGATGCACACTTTTTTTTTGGCACATATCTTTGTTATTAATTCTTCTAGTAAAAAGTATATATATATATATATATATATATATATATTATATATATATATATATAATATATATATATATATATATATATATATATATATATATATAGTGTTAGTGTAACCTTTTATAGAATAATGAATAACAAAGATATGCACCCAAAAAAAAGTGTGTATGTATTTATGTATTCTACATGTTATATATATATATATATATATATATTATATATATATATATTATAATATATATATTTATATATATATATATATATGCATTCCATTATGAATTGAAACTGGGGCAAAGCAAAGTTTATATCAGCATGTAAACGACAGAGAACACCCATGTAGATGGAGCAGGTAATCTGAAGAATAGAAAAAGATGATCAAAGTATGTACATGAATATGCAAGAAGACAAACCTGAAGAATAAAAAAATATAAATAAACTATGTATATGAAGAGAATCAGTACGCAAAGATTTAAAAACTATGAATGGTGAGTGTAAATACCATGTAAACACAGTGGTAGTTGAAAGGAGGCAATTGTATGCAGTGAGACAGTTGAGCGTAAAAAAAATTGTGCAGTACAAAAAACAACAACAAAGTATCAATGATGGATGTATACACCATACGAAATCAGGTATAGCTGCATATATGCAGTAACCGTGACTGGTTGCCATACATCCATCACTGATATTCTGTCTATTTTTTTTTACAATCTTTAGTTTGACGTTATCTGACTTCGACCTGCAGTTAAATTAAGAATTTGGTATCATTGGATTGATATTAAAAACTGATTGCAAGAAGTAAATACACCTGCCACAGCTGCAAATCGAAAAGATTGGCTTACCAAAAGCTACATATTCAGAGCGACAGATTCATGACAGGCTATCACAACCAATAAGCAACAAAGTTAAACATCTTAGCTCAGATCCGTGAAGAAGTCATGAGTTTTATATCATTGGATTGATATTAATAAGCGATCGCAAGAAGTAAACACACCTGCCACGGTTGCAAATCTAAAAGTTTGCCCTGCCAAGTGGCAGGGATTCACTTCTTAAATCAGGCTCACAGATTCATCACAGCCTATTGCGCAAACTTCTATGTGTGTTAATTATTTGATATGAAAATCACAACATTTCTACAGCAGCCGTCAAAAGCTTACAACCAATAAGTGACAAAGTCAAACATTTTAGCTCAGATCTGTGAAGAAGTTATGACTTTTATATCATTGGATTGATATTAATAAGTGATCAGAAGAAATATATATACCTGGCACGGTTGCAAATCTAAAAGTTTGCCCTGCCAAGTGCCAGGTATTCATTTCTTAAATCAGACTCACAGACTCATCACAGCCTACTGCGCAAACATCCATGCGTATGAATTATTTGATATGAAAACCACAACATTTTTACAGCAGCCGTCAAAAGGTCACAACCAATAAGTGACAAACTTAAACATTTTAGCTCAGGTCTGTGAAGAAGTCATGAGTTTTATATCATTGGATTGATATTAATAAGTGATTGCAAGAAGTAAATACACCTGGCACGGTTGCAAATCTAAAAGTTTGCCCTGCCAAGTGCCAGGGATTCATTTCTTAAATCAGACTCACAGACTCATCACAGCCTACTGCACAAACATCTATGCGTGTGAACTATTTCATATGAAAACCACAACATTTCTACAGTAGTCGCCAAAAGTTTACAAAGAACACCCGCACGACTACCAAGAAAAGCACAGGGAAGAGACACGTATAAATCTCCAGTGCATTCCATCACTTGTTAGTGATTGGAAACAGGTTAAAAGAAGCGACGGAACAAACGAAAGAGAAAAAGCGGGAGCCTGCAACCCAAAAGCGAGGACAACAACGGTACAACAACTGTAACAAAACTCCACGGTCCATTATATATAGGAGAGTGCAAGAGTAAAGGAGGTAGTTACCACATTCTGCAGAGCATTCTCTCATTTAAGAACTGTATTGGCGAAACCTTTGCAAGGAACACTAAACACACGGCATGGCTGCAACCACAATCTTAGTTACCTTGCCAAGCAACATGTGTTCAGACAATGTAAGGTGAGAAAATTATCCCAGGCGCTGCACAGAGACAGCTGAGAAGAGATGGTGGCTGCAAAATAAGACCGGTTGCTTAGCTATTGTTTACAGTATGCCGTCCGGTAATTGCCTTGCCACCACCTGATTATATAGCTGTGGGACAACCGCAGAAGAAAAAGGCAAATAAGTAAACTGAATCCCAGGAAAAAAATATGAAACGTTGGTTACACCACTTGATATGGCACTCATATCTGCTATTTCCACTAATAACAGGTATAGGTGACATATCAAGTGAGTCAACAAACGCATCACAATATGAAAGAGTAAGTACATAAACATACATAAAGAAATTATAAACTAAAGTAAATAAAAGAGTGACACAAAATAATATAAAGATAAATTTTTTAGACAGACAAAAAAAATGTAAAGATCTAAGCCATAAACCACAAAAAAACAGCTATAGATCTAAAATTCCAATCTCAGGCCTAAAAACGGATGAAGCAGGCACATAAGCAAAAGGCGAACCTTAAAACGGATAGACATTACAGATCTAAATCATAAACCATAAAGAAACAAAATACCGGCAGATTACGGCAAAAGAAGCAGGCAAATAAGTAGAAGATGAACAAATAAGGCACGGGAAAAGATGAACATATAACGCATGACAAAAAAAAAAGCAACTATAAAAAAGAAACAGCTACATAAGCAAGCTATGACAACCGAACCAATCCGCAAGTATACAACCAAACGATGAGCAAACAACCTACTACAAAGGAAAAAAAAACAGTAAATACCACAAAGAACATCTACATAAGCAAAAGAAATCTGAAAGATCTAAAGATCTAAACCATAAACCACAAAAAAAACAGCTATAGATCTAAAATTCCAATCTAAGACCTAAAAAACGGATGAAGCAGGCACATAAGCAAAAGGCGAACCTTAAAACGGATAGACAATACAGATCTAAATCATAAACCATAAAGAAACAAAATACCGGCAGATTACGGCAAAAGAAGCAGGCAAATAAGTAAAAGATGAACAAATAAGGCACGGGAAAAGATGAACATATAACGCATGATAAAAAAAAAGAAAAAAAAAAGAAGCAACTATCAAAAAAAAAAAAAAAAAAAACAGCTACATAAGCAAAAAAAGATCTAAAAGAGCAGCTATAACAGCCGACCCATCCTCAAGCATCACAAAAAAAAAAAGACAGCGTAACCGATCCGCAAGTATACAACCAAACGATGAGCAAACAACCTACCGCAAAAAAAAAAAGAAGAAGTAACTACCACAAAGAACATCTACATAAGTAAAAGAAATCTAAAAGACCATAACCGATCCGCAAGTAAACAACACGGGTAACCAAGTAGGGTTTGGGTAGGAGGCAGTAGAAGGTGCAAGAATAAATGAGGTGGTAGGTACCGGATTGATAGCTAAAGAAGCGAGGAAAGAAACGAAAGGGGAAAAGCAGCAGCCCACAGCCCAAAAGAGCATAGCCCAACACTATTGCGTCAACTGTAGTGGGGCACTGTAGGGAAAAGTTGATGCTAAATTATATATAGGATAATTATAAGGACTTAGGTAAACTTATTAGTTTTCATGGTTTTTAATAAATTTGTGAATTAAATAAGCACCCCTACACTCTTTATTTTAAAAAAGAAACATATATGATTATTGTTATTAGTTATTACTAAACATTATTATCATTATATATTAAATTAATGTATATGCACGAAATTATAAATATCAAAATGAAAGCACGAGTTATTTGGATATATAAATGAACATACGAGATTTTACATGTACAAACGACTCATGTTTTTCTCTTTATTAGATTAAGTAAGGAGATCCTGAAGTTTTTTTTATTTTTTTATTTTTTTGCAAATGGCGTTTAATAGCGACTAATGTTATTCTTATTTCTAAGTTAACCCACGCTTACACGGATTTAAAAATTAAATACGCCTAAAATTATTAACATGAATAAAAATATTAAAATGAAGGCACGACCTCACGGGTTACTGTGAGATGAAAATAAATATACTAGATTGTACATATATCAACGACGCATGTATTCCTGTTTAAAGTTTCTATAAGAATATCCGGAAAAATATTTTTTTCAACGGTTATTATGTGTTATTAATCACGCATAATGTTTAGAACCTGATATTAATAGTTAAATTTAAATAACATCAACATCGACACCTTGTCAGTTAAACAAAGTCAAAAATGAAACTATATATACAAAATATTTATCGATATTAATACATAGTGAAAAAATTATGAAAAACCCACGCGTGCACGGGTATTTTAACTATATAAGTATAAATCTTTTTACATAATTTTATAAAAAAATTTATTTAACAGATTCATGTATGCATGAGGTTAACAACTAGCTTCTATTACGAAGATGGCATGTGATTATGTTTAGAGGTAAAAACCGATGAGCTTAATTAAGGACTTTTCTCCATTTGGTGAAATGAGTTGGAGTTGGGGTTCGAGTTGGAGGTGAGGCTGAGGTTTAAGCTGGAGCGTATATTATAAGCTGAAAGCTGCAACTTATATTTTTATAAAGTTGTTCGGCGAATTAATTGAAGTTGAAATTTATTGATGTAAAATCGTATAAAAATATATCAAATTAATTTTAGATATGTTTTGAGCTTTTGCGTGATAATCCACTATATTTTGAAGGGTGTTTAAGTAATTTTACTAATTATAAACCCCTCATAAGCCCGTTTCAACTCGCTTGGACTTATGAAGGCTTATGACTTATAAAAACTTTTAAAAACTTGTGTGATAAACAAAATTTATCTTATAAGCTAGCTTATTTTAAAAATTCAAACCGTTATAAGCTATTATAAGCCCCACACCAAACACAGCTCTAAAATCAAGATTTCACACTTCTATAAACAACTTTTTATAGGAAAAATGGTTTTTGGCATGTAGTTTTGATTACAGTTGCTATCAGGAGTCAAATTTGCTTGGTAAATTCATATGCAAGTTTGTGGACAGATTGCTGAATTTCTTTTTCTACATATTTTCAAGGGGCGATGTTCCTGGTATCCCTTTGACCCATTTTTAACATTTATTATCCGGATAAAATAGTTTTCTATCATTGGCGTTCCGTATTTTGTCTTTTAATATTTTTTGTGCTGATAAACTTTATATTTTCTGTCCCTACTTTTAGTTTCCTAGTTTTATAATAAAAATAAAATTATAAAAATAAAAAGCAATAGAAAACGTAGGAGGTATTAAATCATTTTAGAGGGCATGTATGTCTCTTTTCCAAATATGAAAAAAGATCGAGATGTTTATAGGAAGAGTCTATTGGATCCTTATATCTCACAAATATCTAAAACACATAAATAAATTTTATTCTACCTCTATCTATGAATCAGAACAAGAAATCTCACGAGAACTAAATTGACTTTTATTCGAATAATTATCTGAATATAATTTTTAAGAGCATCATCAAAGCAATTTCTCAGCCAGTTTTGAGTTGGTGCAAGTCTGGAAAAGAGTGAGGAATAGCATTTGTAAGTGCTGGCTTTGCCTTCGAAAATGCACCATTGTTTGTGATGTGTCCATTCATCTTTTGGCCATTGTTAACACCCGGCGATCTGAGTTCTCTTGTATTCTTCTCCTTTGACAGTATTTTCGCAAACCTAGTAACAGTCACGTAAAGTAATCAAATATTAGAATTATCATAACTTATTATTCAAGTATATATCGTATGTAAGTTACTATGTAAACCTTATTAGAGCTTCTTCATTGCTAGTGCAATGATAAGGCTTGTATATGCCCGTCCCCAAATTCACCTTCGCCACTGGCTTTTTCAGTAGTTCCTCGCCAACTTGCACAAGATCTTCCAAGTTCTTTCTCGATGAAAGATCCATCGAAGCCACATCACCACTCAAAGTATCATCCTGAATCATTTCAAAATAAGAAATGCGCACGTCTATTTCTCTTTTGCCTAATTAAATATTATCATAGTGGTTTATACCTGAACGCGAAGGTAATTTTCTCCCGAATGAAGGGCTTGGAAGACGGTAGAGATATGATAGTCAACCATATCACTACTTGATTGGGTAAATACATCTATCAATGGAGTTGAGCCACTACTTGCCAACCACCCGAAAACACCCCAACTAGACGATGTGGCAGCGTCAAATTTCTCTTCAAATTTTGGTGAGCCTGTCCCTAAGGACAATACTAGAAAGCGCCCATATTCTGTTGGTTTAATTGGAAAGAAATCGATACTACCCTTTGTTATCTCTTGTGTCACTTCACTTATAGCAACCAAAGTCTATAAAATGAACGAATAGCCATAGCAATTTCTTAATGTGAATTATGCGTTATTTTGTAGTTAATTAATGAAAGTGTGAAACATTACATACCGGATTATTTGCAGCCACTCCACCGTCAATGAGATTAAATTCCTCAAGTAGGTTTCCTTCCGAATCTTCAGTTTCAAAAGTATGGGAAGGAAGATAAGTTGGTGCAGCCGATGTTACAATGCATATATCCGATAGCAATGCATCCAGACCTGGGTTTTTCTCCAGCTGAAATAACATAGAATGTTTAAAAATAAATTTCCCATATGCTAAGTTCAATATATATGACATGACAATATGACATAGTTAACCTGATAACTTGAGAAGATGGTAGGCTGCATGTGCTTGATATCAAACGTTGGAATCACAACATTAGTCAATGTTTCATGGAGTTGTGTGTTTCCTAGTAGTTCTTGAATAAGTTCATGTAGATAAACGCCATCGTACTTTGGTCCAGATAGAGCTTTAATCACCTTTTTAGCATGACCAAGTGGATTGCTACATGTTAAACAACCAAAAATTGAGATATCATCCAAGAAAAAATACAGCTAAAAGCATATTGTATGAGTTTTAATTTATGCAACAGGTTAACATACTCATCATGCGGGAAGATGCTTGGACAATGTTCAAGATAAAAGTTTGTTATATCTCTGGCTGCAAAAAGGGGACGGTTGTCTTCATTAGGGGTGGTTAACATGGCTGTCACGAGGCCACCAGTGCTTGTCCCAGAAATTACATCAAAATAATCTGCTAGTCTTGCACTCTCACCGTCTAGTTTCTGAAATTATGCTTAATGTGTTAAAAAGAATTTGTAGTGTGTCTAGAAAGTAGAAGCATGGTAACGAGTTGTACCTGAAGTTCGGTTTCTAAGAAGCTAAGGATAACGCTTGGAATGATTCCTCGAACTCCTCCTCCATCAATGCTTAAGATCGTGATTAAGTTTCCGTATGCTGGTCGTTGCAAAGGTGACCGTGGTGATTCCACAGAAGACATGATTAATAATGTACGTGTTTAATGTTATATGAGCTTTGTTCCGTGTGTACTGTATGATAGAAAGTGGGTTTGGAAAATCGTATGTTTTTAAGGATGGAACGTGCATGAATACGTCTATTTATAGTATTGGTTGAAGACCATTGGCCTCTCAATAGTCAGAACTCAAAAACATTGATTTCGGTCAAGAAAACCCAACTTTTGGGTCAAAAAATGAGTATTGCGACAAAAGTACTCATCTAACCGTTTGCACACATAACAAGGGAAATGAAGAATTTTCTATGCCCTCAAAACTATGAAATATAATTAACATTTATAATTTTTTTATACTTATATAAGAAAAATGTTAGAACCACAAAAATTTTACAAAAAAATATCCAAATAATAACTTTTCATCTAACTACTGACATTCTCTCTCTTACTTTTAAATTATTTCTCTAATTTTCATTCACAAATAACCATTTCATATCATTGTGTGAAATTTTTTTTGTAAAATTTTTGTGATAATATCATTTCTCTTTATATAAAAACAAATAATAAAGAAAAGAAAAAAAAAAAAGAACGACTTTGAGAAACAGGTATGACTTTGATACTAATTTTTGATTAGGTGTCACTAAAACAAATGCTCAGTTGCATAAACTAAGTCCTTAGAAAAGGGTGAGTAAGCACTCAAAAAGTTGCACATAATCATAGTTTTTTTCTGTCAATCTAAACCTTTTGAAAAAACAACTAGGAACAAAATCAACTTTAGTCCTTCATCAACATTTTTTTTAGACAAAAATACACCGTTGGTCCCTAAACTTGTTGGAAAACATCATCCTGGGTCAGACCATGACATCGTCGTCATGGGGAGTCCATACTTCAAGGTTTAGGTATCAAATGAGTCCCTTGACCCATTTTTCGTCGGTCAATCACTGTTTACCCTTACATTGTTAGGGACATAATAGACAATTCACATTTTACCTTACACATGGGTTAATTCTAACCCAACCCGTTACCCTTATATTTTTTCCCTCTCTCTTCAATTTATAAAACCCTAATTAACAGCAACTCACCCTACCTTCGCCCAACACGCATAACCTAAATCACTAAACAATGGCAAATAATGATAAAGGGAAGGCTTTGTACATTGGGTCGGATGTTAAGCAGGAGAAGAAAGAGACGGAGGATACCAAGTTACCAGAAGTAGATGATTTGGAATCGAGGATCAAAAAACTTGAAGATGTGTTTAAACAGCTAAAGGAAAGGAAGGACATGAAGGACAAGAAGGACCGGAAAGATAGGGATGATAAGGAAAGTTGTGGGTTTTGCTAATTGTATGTTTAGGTGATAGTGTTTGGTTGGTGAATCAAGAAGTTGTAATGGTTGTGAAGATGAAATTGATGAATAAAAATGTTAGTTTTTGATAATGGCATACTATGAATTTAAATTTTTTGTTGTTATTGTTTCTGCTATTGTTTGGTTGTAAATTGCTAATTATGATTGACTAAAGAAAGTCAGTAATCAATACTTGCAATTTGTGGTATTAGGTTAGTTTGACTTTTACAAGTCAATTGGGTAGGTTACTATTAATTGTAGAATTTAGATGTTATTTACCATTGTGTTTGGATTTGTTGATATAAAGGGGTGATTGTTTTGGTTGATTATACCATGCATCAGAGATACAGATGGTTGGGCTATATGAATGTAAATGATGCCTGTTATGGATGTTAGTCTATTGCTTTTTGTTGTGGTGATGTAGATACACAAGAAGCAGTTTGCTTATACATTTTTGGCCATCCTGTTAGGGGGTGTTTGACTAATTATAGTCAAACTGGATAATGTCAAAGTTTGCAGCTTGCTTATACATTTTTTACTTTTAAAAGTCATAATTTACCAAAAAAATTAGTAACAAAACTGCATTGTCATAATTTACCAAAAATACAACATAGCAAGACTTGCAGTTGATTCACTTGGTCTATGACTTGCAGATGGTTCACTTGGTGTTTGACTTGCAGATGGTTCACTTGGTGTTTGACTTGGCCATTGTTGACTTGGTCTTTGACTTGCAGGTGGTTCACTTTCTTCATCATCACTGTCATTAGGTTGTTGAGACCTACAATCATGAATTTCACCCTTTATGCCCACTGAACCACCAACTCTAGTAGATGCAGAAATATGTAGGCCCACTACATATCCACCACTTCCAGCTGTTGTTGTATTTTCCCTTCTAACACCTAGACCCACAACACAATCTGCAGCAACACCACTATCAGTTGTGTTTCCCCTTCTGTTAAGATGCATTGGACAGTAATACCACATGAAATTTCTATTAGGTGGACGCCTTGCATTAAAGGTTAATCCAACCTTGTTTTCTATTTCCAACCACCTGTCAATGCATATCATTTGACAACCATTTTCTTCATTCATTGTGAAACTCTTTTGATGTGATAAACAATTGAAGAACTATGGGGTATTATATAATGCAGTAAAAAAGGGTATAGTGGGGAACAATGTGGTTGTTTAACAAGTACATGGGAGTGATAACACAATAAATGATTCAAAATAGAGGCAAAACATTTAGCATTTGAAATTTTTACTATTACAAGCTAGGACGACCACCATGGGGTCCAACCTTATGGTTTGGTGAAACCTACTAACAACATTTATCTTGAAACATCCATTGACTCATCTACATCCACTCCAAAGCAGCCCCAATAAGCTGCCTCTTCCCTAGCTTCCCTTTCGGCTTCTTCTCTATCTCTTTCCTCATCAAGTTTCTTTAGCCTTCTTTCCTCTTCCAAAAACTGCTGGAATGCTTCTTCATCCAACCTTGTCTGCTATTCTTGTTGATCCAACCTTCTAGGATCTCTGAGAAATAAGGAATTTCTCATTGCTGCCGATAGTGAAGCTGGTTCCTGCCGATAGTTGTTTATTACTGCTGCGGTTGGTTCCTGCCGATAGTTTAAGTTTGTTTCTGCTGATAGTGTTTATTGCTGCGGATATTATTGTTAGTTATCTGTATGTTTAGAAAGTCTGTTAGATTTATTTTTAGAAGAGATCATGCTTATCTCTTCACACTTTTTCTTGTATGACGGGTTAGGGTTAGGGTTAGGGTTTCTTATGATTATAAAAGAAACATCCCGTCTATGTTTTATGTATCGATTACAACATTCAATAAAACAATTTCTTAGTTCATAGTCTGATCCATAGAGGATCATTGTCTTTTATTATTTTCTTCTTTACATTCTTGTTGTTTAGTTTCCGCATAAACACAAGTCTTACTCCTAGAGGTTCTCGTTTAACCAAGCTCAATCAAGCTCGAAGTACTCGACCCTACAAGTGGTATCAGAGCCTGGTGAGGATCTCTGATAAAGAAGAAAACATTTCTAAATCTTCTCTCTTGAACCTTTCTCAATGTCACTATCAGGAGATAAATTTGAAATGTGGGCAAGGAAGATTAGAACCTTATTCCATAATGAGTCCATGGCAAAGCTGACTGAAAATGATGAATCCTATAAGGCAAAGGAAAATTTGGAAGAATATGCTCTGATGGGATTCCCATCTCAGGTACAAAAATGTAATCCTGCTTGTCAAGAATTATACTCAACTCTTAATAAAGAATATGATGACATGAAATCTAAGTATAATGAATACTTTATTAAGGTTCAAGCTTATGATAATACGGTTAAAACCTTAGAAAAACAAAAGGTTTGGTTCCAAAAGAATCAGTTAGCTTATGAGGAAAAGATTAAGGTTTTACAAAGAGATTTAAGAAATACTGCTAATGAACTTAAATATTCTGAATCTCAAAATGCTAAGGTCATGTTAGAAAATCAGGATTTGCAAACTAAGCTAGACAATTCCTTGGCTAGGTTTGATAAATGGAAAGACTCATCTAAAAACCTATGCAGGTTAGTTGATAGTTCAATGTCTGTAAAAACTAAACGTGGCTTAGGGTTTGGTGACTACATAGGGCAAGATCAAGTCTATGACCCTAATGAGTATAGTGTGTTTGACCCTGAACCTGTTGACTATAAAATTCCTATAAAGTTTGTAAAAGAAGGAGGAATGAATGCAGTTCCTCCACCAATAAGAGGAGTTTTTATGCCTACCCCTGTCCATTCTCTCTCTGACATTGACTCAGATGAGTCACAAATGATTTATGGTAAAAAGTCCAGAGACTTACCTGAACCTAATGATTGTGTCTCTTGTTCCACAAGTGACAAGTCCTCAGAAGCAGAGTCTAAAGACTTTGTTTCATGTGATTCAAGTGAAGAGTCATCCACAACCAAATATCATGAGTCCTCAAGTACAACTAATGATAAATCTGCTTCTAAATCAGCCTTCTCAGACAACAGCTCAATTAATTCTGTTAAATGTGTCTCTAGTTCCACTAGTGATAATGTTGTCTATGTTAAGAAAAGTTATAGTAAGAACAAGGCTGTTAGGAAGAAGTCATGTTTTGTGTGTGGTAGTCAATATCATCTCATTAAAGATTGTGATTATCATGAGAAAAGAATGAATGGTGGGCAACAACAGACCAGATCATTGTGGAAAAATGTTAAACAAATACCACCATATGTTCCACAAGCAGCAGGAATGAACTCTTACAGGGCTCCCTTTCCTGCTGATAGACCTGTTCCTGCAGGTACGTCTGTTCCTGCTGATATTCAGGGAACCATTCCTACTGGTACCTCTTCATACTTTCAGAGGGATTTCAGGCCTGCCTATTATAATCCAATCTTTGGAGGGGGAATGGCTTACTCTCCATGGTTTCCTTGGTGATTGTCCTGTTTGTCTGATCATGTTGTTGTATACTTCTTTGCTGGATTTGAGGGGAGGCATTAGCCTAAGGGGAGGCTAATGCTTGTAATTTTGTCTTATTTCTCATTCGTTTATGTTTTATGTTTTGTGTTTCGCTAATTTTGTTTTGCAGGTTTTTAGTGTATTTTGTTAGCTAACTTTCTTTTGCAGTCCTCAATTTCTCAATGCTTGAAATTAAAACTAAAAACAGTAATTTCCATTCAGCTTGATGAAGATGATTACATTCATTCACAAAACACAAAAGCTATTTAAACATTCTACCAATCTACTCGGCTTATCATCCCTTATCACCACTCCACCTAAACCCCCTTACCTATTCCACCTTCCCTTTTCCCTTACCCATACAATCAGGCATGAACCTCCTACCCCTCTGACGACTAATTTCTTCATACACATGGGGGGCTGGAAGTGCCAACACCACTGGGAGTGGCTGTCTTGGTTCAGGGGCTGGAGTTGAAGAGCTTGGGGTAGTTTGCCTCTGATGTGTTCTGGGCATGACCTTGCAGTTGGTTGGCTTGGCTGTGGAGTAGGGTGGCTTGATTGTGGAGTTGGCTGGCTTGGCTGAGGAGTTGGTCTGATGGGATGCTTTCTTTGTCTTGGATCTTGGCTTTCACGTTGTCGATTGTCTCGACTTCGAGGGTTAGGTTTATCACGGCTAGAGTCTTCACGAAGATCTGCATTACCTTTTGGTACCGGTACTTTGTAGAAGGTAGCAGTTGTCCTTTCCATCTCTTCAGTAAGCAGAGCCACAATTTTCTTCATCTCTTCTCTAAGCTTATCCGTAATGGGAAAATTGGGAGGATATGTCTCCCATTCACCCTGATAATAAGTCAAGGACTTCAACTCTGATGATCCTTCATCATCAGAGCTAGAGTACTCAAATGAAGAAGGAGTAGATGGAAGAGGATCAGATAAATCCTCCTCAACCTTTGCCTTACCTTTGTTCTGAGAAGATGATGCAGTTTGGGGAAAGTAATTTTCCCACCCTGAATCATTGGAGGAGGAAGAATCTGATGAGATTTCGATGATTGGATTTTTGGATGAACTCATGATTTTGCTTGATTTGAAGATTATTGGTTAGGTTTGTGATAATGAAGTTATTTGATTTGAGGCTTATATAATGAGATGGAGATTAGTGCGAATTTATTGTTGGTTGGTATTGAGATTTAATTTTGGCGGTTTATTCCTAATGACTGGATTTGGAAGGTTGACTTCGGTCAAACCACTTCATTGCTGCCGATTGACCAAGTGTTGCTACCGTTTGACTAATGGTTCCTGCTGACTATGTTAAATTTTGGGGAAGTTTGCTTAGTCAATTGGTCAATAATACATGCGCGGAATTGCAGCGATTTAAATTGATATATTTGGCAACCCAACCTAAAATTGCACTTCTCTCATCTCAATTTCTCAAAATCCTTTCAAACCCTAATTCATTATTTTTCTCATTTCGAACCCTAGATCATTCATCTAATACAATGACTACACTTCGCTACAAGGATGATCACAACAAGGTTGCATACTTAGAGTCTTCTTCTAGAAGTGATGGTTATGATGAGGTGTTAGCTTTTCTTCGTGGGTCATCTATTCAGTATGCACTCACTCATTGTCCTGTAACGGTGTATGATTCGCTGATTAAGCAGTTTTGGGCAACAGCTAAGGTTAGACACATTGTGGGAAGGGAGGACGACATCGTTGCCACCATTGATGAGCACGAAGTCATCATTACAGAGGGGTTGATTCGGGTACAGCTTCGATTTCCTGAGGAGCATGGGGAATATGATCTTTCCAGGCAAGAAATCAATGATGGCCAACATTTGCCATTATTACCTGCCATGTTACACAATGCCAATCCTGCTGACAACCCAGATCCTGCTGACAATGTCAGTGTCCCACCATCACCCAATGCAGCTGATGCTAGTGCATCCAATGCTGCTGGTGAAGGGACTTCAGTTGCTGCTGATGCATCTGCATCTGTTGCTGCTGATGACCCATTACCACCATCACCTAGACCAGCCACACCTAGACCTGAGACTAATGTCCCTGATGAGCCCAGTGTCCAGACCACCACAGTTGTTACACCTGTTATCCAGCCAACACCTTCTGTGGACTTGCCTTCTTCTTCAAGGCGTTCAACTCCTAGTCCTTCTAGGCAGACTTTCAGTGAAGACATCCATGTAGGGGGAGAATTTCATGAATCTCCACCTAGATCCAATGAAGCTCCTAACACCTCAGGTATTCCTGCTGGTGGAGCTGAGGATGCTGCTGATCTCACTTCTATGTCCCAGTTACTTGACAGGTCTATGCAGAGAATTGAAGCATTGGAGTCAGAGCTTAAAGAGACCAAAAGAAGTTTTAGTGAGAAGGTGGAAAATTTGGAAAAAGGAGCTCAAGGACACTAAAGAAACATTTAGTGAAATTCTTCAAAAGCTAAATGAAAAGATCAGCTCTTTAGAAGCTCAACATCCACAGAAGAAAAGACGGGTTGTGCTTTCTGAGTCTGAAGATGATCAGGCTGATATGTCATTTGATGGGCTGAATGTGCTGGCCTCTGTTTCTCTTGATAGTGCACACACTGAAGTGCCTACCTCTTCTGAGCATACTACAACTTCTAAACCTCAGGCTTTCTCAAGACCAAGGACCAGGCAGCCCTCAAGAGTTTCAGCTTTTGAGAAGTTTCAATCCACCATTGCTGCTGATGTCTCTGGTGTTGTGTCTGATGTTCCTGCTGGGGTTAGTAATGTTTCTTCTGATCCTAAGGTTCCTGGTACTACTGCTGGTAGCTCATCCATTGCTGCTGGTAGTGATACCATTCCCCCTGATGCAACACAAAATGATGAAGAGATAGCAAGACAGGTGAGTGCACAGGAAATTGCTGCTGAACAAGCTAGACTAGCTCAGGTTGCTCAAGATGAGGAGCTTGCAAGGAAAATGTGTGCTGATGAGAGGAACATTGCTGGGATTATGAATAGCACAAACTCAGAAGATCTTACTTCAGAAGAGTTCAGTGAGCAAGTTGAATACTTGTTGGCTTCTGATATGATCATTAGAGCTCATGGGTTTATGATTCTTCAAAATTCAGAGTTGGGTATGGATGAAAAGTCAGATCAGCTCAAGGCATTTATCTTAAAGACTCATAGAGCATCCACTTGGAATGACTTGATGAATAGGATCAGTCAAAGGCAAAAGTCTGGTTATAAGATGCCTACAGACAAAGATAATGTCAAGTTTATGAAGGACTATCTGAAGAATCAGGCTAACTACAAGCTCAGTGACTTCAAAAGTTGGACTGATGCTGCCATTCAAAAGCTGTTTCTTGATACCTATGCAAGGATAAATTCTTCAGTCAAGACAGACATTCCACAAAGCAAGAAAAGAGAGTCTTCCTCTTTAGAGTCTGATGTTGCAAAGAAAATGAAGGCTGGAGAGACATTGGCTGGTGCATCTTCCTTTATTCCTACTGAAGGTTCTCAGGATATCACATTCATTTCACCAATTCCTTATGTAGATGCATCTGGTGCACCACAAGAAGGTCCTATTTCTGATGGTATTCCTGCTGCTCATGACTCTGTTTCTGCTGAACCATCTTCCTCAGTTCCTATTCAGCAATATGGTCTAAGGATAAGGCAGAAGAGTCACTCTTACCACCCTCCTTCTAGGGATATTTCTGAAGTGGATGATCAAGAACTGGTTAGGGTTGACTCAGACAGTGATTCAGAAGGTGATTCCATTCATTCATGGGGTCATATTGCTCATTGGGAGCTTAGGTCTACTCCTGAGGGTGAAGTTAATGTTTGGTTTTCCCTTGATGGGACAGTCAAATTCTTTACCTTTCTGAGGGAGCTCTTGAATAAGGTGGAGAGGAAAGATTTGGAAAATCTTTATAAGATAGTGGATAATTACTATCAAACTCATACTCCTACTGGGATTGGCCTAATGCTTTGGGGAGATTTACAAGTTTTAATGAATTCATTGGAAGGAGAAAAGGCTCAATTGGTGTGGGGTAATCAATCATCCTGGAGAGTATTTACTTGGAGGTTATATCCTTCTTCCAATGTTCATGTGGTGGAGCTCATTTCTGGCAAGATCCTGTCTATGTTTGTGGATGTCACTTATCCTTTATCTGAGGGACTTATGAAGAGAATGCTCACACAGAAGGTTCGAGTTCCCAAACATACTATTGGAAATGATTTAACCACAGCTGAACAGTTGGTCAAATTCATCAAAGATCAACTTGCAGCTGCTAAAGGTGCTTCTACTTGATCAGGTTTCTTGTTGTTGTATATCTTTCTTTCTTGATTTTTCTTATTTTCTTTTCTTTGGCTTTCTTTCTTTTATGTTTCTTAGTTCAAAAAAAAAAATAATAATAATAAAAAAAATAAAAAAAATAAAAATAAAATAAAATTGTATATTTTGTGTGCTAATAAGTTGGTTTTGAGCAACACCTTGCAGGTACAGTGTTGGTGTTTACACCTTCACCATAAATGGTATTCAACTCACCATGTCTTGCAGACAAGAAAGAGTTGGCTCACCATGAGGGTACGGCTCTGGTGTGATTATCAAATCCGTTGATAGCTGTAATAGCTTGCTCAAAGCTATAGGGTACTTCAACTCACCCATGATTCAGTTCTGAGAGTTGAAAATGGTTCTCAATTCACCATGGATGTAACCCTTTATGGGATCCAAAGAATTGGCTAGTCCACAAAAGTATGGTTTGTGGTAAAGACACTTGGTATCCATATTTGGTATTCAATTCACCAAGGTTTTGCTGTAACCTAAGAATTGACTAGTCCTGAGCAAACGGCTACAGGTAAAGACAAGTCAAATCCGTTTATAGTTGCTGATTTGCTAATAAATCAGATGGTTATCAATGTACCATGGTCTAACACACCTAAACATTGGCTACTCCAGTAGTGATGGCTATTGGTAAAGAGACATCAAATCCATTAATTTTCAATGATTCACCTCTCACAGGAGTTAACACACCTGGATGTGATGAGAATAGTATGAAACTTAAGTGATTTGATGTACATATTGTCATAGTAGCAGCCAAGCTCAAGTGAATGTCATGGTGACCAGTTTACATTTTTTTTAAGATGAATTCCTATTGCTGCTGAACTATCGAAGTTGCTGCTGGAAGTTATAGATGTTGCTGCTGGTTACTAATTATTGCTGCTGCTAAATCGCAATCCTCAAGCCTGAGCAGTTAAAGCTCTATCACGTTGGAATCTTGCAGGTTAACCTAGTCAACCTCAAGATTAGGGGAGGATTGTTAGGATCTCTGAGAAATAAGGAATTTCTCATTGCTGCCGATAGTGAAGCTGGTTCCTGCCGATAGTTGTTCATTACTGCTGCGGTTGGTTCCTGCCGATAGTTTAAGTTTGTTTCTGCTGATAGTGTTTATTGCTGCGGATATTATTGTTAGTTATCCGTATGTTTAGAAAGTCTGTTAGATTTATTTTTAGAAGAGATCATGCTTATCTCTTCACACGTTTTCTTGTATGACGGGTTAGGGTTAGGGTTTCTTATGATTATAAAAGAAACATCCCGTCTATGTTTTATGTATCGATTACAACATTCAATAAAACAATTTCTTAGTTCATAGTCTGATCCATAGAGGATCATTGTCTTTTATTATTTTCTTCTTTACATTCTTGTTGTTTAGTTTCCGCATAAACACAAGTCTTACTCCTAGAGGTTCTCGTTTAACCAAGCTCAATCAAGCTCGAAGTACTCGATCCTACAATTCTTCTTGATCCAACCTTCTATGTTCTTCTTCTTGATCAAAAAGAGCTTCGAGATACTCTTGTTCCATACTCTGCCTTATCTCGTCTTCATCCATCGACTGCAAAAGTAATAGATTCATACATCAACTTCAATGTAAACACACAAGAACCTCTGTCATACATGTAACCAATTCAAATGATAAATATATGCATACATGTTGCCTTCTGCCATCACAATGCCTTTTTCTTCCTCGAACCTTACTTTCCTTTGTTGTTAGCCTACCATGTGATGTCTGGTATAATCAACATATCGTGTTTGGCACTGCATTATACACATTCAATGTTAACATTATAGTTATGCAAATCGAATGTCAATATTTACAGATAGAAAGGGGTGTTTGTATTTTTACTGGTTTTACTGAATCACTGGGCAGCAATATATTTGCAGATTCAAGAAGCCATAGAAACTGATACAAAGGGGTGTTTGTTTTTGCTGATATAAAGGGGTGTTGCAAGTTTGGTCCCAGTGGTCTTAAGGGTAACGGGTATACAAATTTGGGTTGGGTTAGAATTAACCCATGTGAAAAGGAAAACGTGAATGGTCTATTATGCCCCCAACAATGTCAGGGTTTACAGTGCTTGACCGACGAAAAATGGGTCAAGGGACTCATTTGATACCAAAACCTTGAAGTATGGACTCCCTATGACGACGATGTCATGGTCCGACCCAGGATGATGTTTTCCAACAAGTTTAGGGACCAACGGTGTATTTTTGTCTTTTTTTAGGCAAAGATAAACTTTATATCACTTCAATGACAAAGTACGAAGAAATAATCCCCAAGATGAGGAACCGGCATAAAGCAACAGACGTAAGATAAAACAACGCCAAAGTCTTTCATCACCTTCTAATACTCAGAAAAATGCTATGATACAAATGCACGTATATTGCATCATTATTCTTTAGATCTTTTCTAAAATTTCTAATTCTTATTGCTAAAAAACGATGATAGGTTAATCATGTTGCGAATGATTTATGAATAAACGAATATAGGATATCTAAACACTTTATTGATATTTTACATAAAAACATACACCTTTTGTTTAGATTTAGTAATTTACTAGTTCATCCTTCGTTCAGTTAAGTTCTTAGTACGGAGTACCAAGTTTTCCTGTTTGCTCATTGCTGTTCAACTATTTCTTTACCTCTGGTATAATATAATAGATGCATTTCAATAAATCGTAGATTGGGAAAATAAAATAAAAAAAAATAAAATAAAAAGGCATATATGCTGAAATTCTTATACATTTTTTATGAAGCGAAAAGTGTACCGCTTTTAAGGGGTCATTTAAGCCTTAAATCGTATTTATTTGATCAAATATTGCCCTAAATCGTTCCTTTTGTCATTTTAGGTACTTTTGAGGAGAAATCTGGAAAAGGAGGCATTTTGGACGTTTTTGGAGCATTAAAGTGAAGAAAACGGCAAAGTCTCAAAAATCGGCTAAAAGTTACTCTTGACGACGTCAGACTTTACTCTGGACGGCGTCATGCCTTGGCAAGAAAAGTTGGACGTGAAATTTACTCATGACGGGCCAGTGAAAATAGCATGTGAATTCTGACGGCGTCACGCTTTAACTTGATCGAGGGCGTCACGGCTTAAATCATAAGGGGACGGCGTCACGTTCATGGTTCGACGGCGTCAAGCCTTGATAAGCCAGAATGGATTTTTGAAGAGCTAAAGAGGGACGGCGTCAAGATGGTCATCCGGGAACCCTAAAAGCGGCGAGGTGACGGCGTCACACTCCATAAGGTGACGCCGTCAGATCCAAAAATCTATATATAGTTTTCTAAATTTTTGTCATTAGAGAGAGCTTAGTGTGTGGAATTTTGGGAGAAAACCCTAAGACGATTTTAGCTACTTTTTCAGGGCTTTTTGCCTTGAGATCTTCCATGTTTCATTGAAAGATAAGTTATCAATTAATCATTCAATATGTCTATGTGTTGTTTGATTCTATCTTATTCTTGTCTTTTGTTTAACATGTTAGGCTAAATTTATCTTGTGTTTGCTTAGATCTAATGAAACCTAGCTATTGATTATTGGTTGTTAGTGTGTTATTAGTTGTATTGGATGATTGTTTATCTATGTTAGGCTTAAGAAAACTGGCTAACTTCCTATTCGGTAACTTGCTTGAACGTCTTAAGAAACATGAACCAAATGCGTACTAAAGGTTTTTATGGTTGTATTTAATGCACAAGCGAATTCTAGTGATCCCATGTTAGGAGCTTCCTAGCCGGCTCGACATAGGAGTGAAGTAGGAGCTTGTAGAGTTGGGGAAGTAAGTACGCCACCCCACGAATGGTATTAAGGAATACACCCGTCATCCACGCAACTAATACACACTAATTAACCGGTAAAAGATAGTTAGGGAGTAAGGAAATCTAAGTAAACACATTTCTCTACACATAAGTTTCTCACCACATTTTCATTTCAGTTATTTTATTTTATTTGCATTCGTAGTAATTTGGGTTAGTTGACTAGCAACTAATTCCGCCCACTCTTTAAAACCCGAGATTTTACTTGCTTTCATAAAATTATAAAAACATAAAAAAGAATCTTCCTCAACCCTTAGACCTAATTAGAGTAGCCTTTCATACCTAACGAACACTATTCCCTATGGAGAACGATCAATCCCCCGTACTTACCACTACACTATACTACATCGGTCAGGTACACTGCCTGGTGGGGTTGTAAGCCTCTTGAGATCCCTCGAGAGGTAAAACCTGTTGTAAGGTTTCAAAACCACGCAATCAAGTTTTTGGCGCCGCTGCCGGGGAATAGTTATTGTTTAGGTTGAATTTTTATTTCTATTAGGTCTACTCACTAGATTCCTTTCTAGTGAGATTTTTATTTTATTTTTCTAGGTTTTCTTTAGTCTATCTTATTTCTTTGTACTTTTGTTTGTGATACCTTCCCCTTACCGCATGAGTAACATTGGTCATTTGATCCCTGTTATTCGTGTTTTTCGCCGTGCAAATTTTCAACTACCCGTTCCCGCCCCCATAGTAGCAAACAACAACCTTTCACCCGACCACCACTTTGGTAACAATTCTGAGATGGAGGAGTCTGACCATGAGAATGACTATGTTAGTCCATTTTACTACTCAGACTCCGATGAGGATATCGGTAATGGAGAAGTAGTTAACGAGGAATGGGGAAAAGAGGAAATTGATCCCTTTAAGTATGTTGACCCTAGGACTAAGATCGAAAAGGATAGCCTCTTTAACATGCAATTCCCGTGTAAAATTGGTTATCATGATTTTTATGCTTATCTTAACTCATCTTTGCCTATGAACATTATCTCTCGCGCTAATTATAATAAAATCATGGTAGATGAGCTTGAATATCAAGGAGATAACATTGTTGCTAGGATTAAGCCACTACACGTGTTCGTAGGAAGTTTTGTATATTTGGTGGATTTTATGGTTATGGAGAATTTAGGAGAACTTATCGATGACAAATTAACCCAAGTCATTTTTGGAGAACCCTTCAAAAGGTTGACCAACCTTGACGAAAAACTTGTGGACGGGTTAATTACATTCTCGGATGGGGATGAAGATTTTGTCTATCAAATGCCCCGAGCACATCCTAGGTTTAAGAACTACCCCATTGAATCTTGCAATAGAATTATGCCTATCGACTTGTTAAGTGAGAATGATAAGAGGAAGGGGCTCAAATATCCACATGAGAAAAATAAGAGATATTATCATGGATGTTTGGAGCTGAATGATGAATACAAGAGAGATGAGGCAACAATTAGATGGCTCACACTCGGATACGTGAGCATAAGCGACACTAGATGAGCCTTACTTTGAGTCTAGCTACAAGACTCGTTAATAAAGAAAAGCGCTTCTTGGGAGGCAACCCAAGCTTTATTTGTTTTATTTGCTTTGTGTGTTTATTTATTTGTTTGTTTGATTTTATTTGTTTCCGTATGTGTGTTTAATTTTTATTACTATTGATTCATGTTCAAAACTAATTTGTGAAAATGCTTTATTTGTTTTTAACTTCGTCTTAACTACATATAAAGGTATTTTGCAAAAGTTAAGTGTAAGGGAAATCTAAATCGGTTTATTAGAACACAAATGAACATGAATCGTAATAATAATAAATTAACATACATATTAGTATTTGTTTGAGTCAAATGCTTGTATCGAGTCATAATGATGTTTTGCAGGATTTCCAGGAAGTAAGGTAAAGGTTTTTCCAGAAATTTTCCGAAAACTTAAAATGAAAATTTTTGTCAGGTCATTTATGACGGCGTCAGGGGTTATAACCTGACGGCGTCAGATTTAATTTCCAGAAATTTTTGAAAGTTTTGTTTTCATAAAAAGTTTTTATTAAATCTCCAACTTATAATCTCCAGGAATCTGCAAAATTATCATTCCACAAGCATTATATCCTTATATATAGATTTTTCCCGCCGATGTTATGCAGGTTTTCGTGTTTGTTTTCTCAGGTTTAACAGGTTATTTTGGACAAGGAAATGTTTTGAATCAAGCTTATGGCGATGCATTAGTCATGGAGCTTCAACATTCTCTTTGGAGGAAGATTTAACCGTGTAATTTCATTATCCACCGAGCGAATCAGGGGAGTATTTGATTTCATTCTTTTACTTTTTTCTTTTACATCTTGTTATTTGAACATTGGGGACAATGTTCATCTTAAGTGTAAGGGGGGGTAAAAGTACGATTTTAGAGAATACAATTGCGCTTGATTTTTGTTTGTTTAATAGTAGATGTGTAATAAAACTGAGAGAAATACTTGTTAAGGTAATTTTAGTGCCAAATTTAAAATTTTTTACAACATATAGGAGTGAAACTTTGATCTTAATGAGCGTCTCACGGATAGGAGTTATATGACTAGCACAAAAAACCGTACCACTAAAAAAATTTTCCACCCCAAATATGTGAGGTTCGCCCCTAGAATTGGTAGGAAAAGCATTTATGCTATGATGTGTGTACCGGTAGCACTTAGATTCTAGAACTTGCGTTAGGACCATTCCGAGGCCACAAGTGAGACTACATTCGTGTAGTTAGATTTACTACATGATAAGAGGCATTAGGATTAACCCATTGTTTTACACCTGTGTTTTTGTTATAATTACTTTGGCTACATTGGTCAAGTAATTCTCCCACACCCTTTGTGTTGTACTCATTTTTAGTACACGATACCCCTAGTACACCCCTCAGAGCCTATCTTTTCGTTTCGACCTTTAAGCATTTTACTTAAAGGAAGAATTTGTTACACCCCACTAAAATGTACACCCAAATCGCCTTAGCCTACCTTGTATGCACTCATTTTTAGTGCATTATTGTTACAACATTTGTTTAAACCCAAGTTAATTATCTAGTTGATTACATGGTTGCTAAGTCGAGTCATATCCTTGTACATATTGTTTTGGGACGATTGGGACTCATGGGTAAAGTACTAGTATAATGGAGTAATGGGGAAGAACATCATTTATTACCCCCATATGTGCTAAATGTTTTAAAAGTACTCCAAGTGTTTCAATTATCTTAATTCGAGTCGTTAGATTAGTATTTGTAAAGTTATGTAAAAGTTCAAGTGTAAGGGGGATGCAACGCCCCTATGATGTATTATTTTGGATGGTAGGGTAAAAGTGTATGCAAAAAAAAAAAAAAAAAAAAAAAAAAAAAAAAATCAAGAAAAACACAAAAAAATGAGAAAATGAAAAATAGAAAAAACATACGGACTACCATCCCGTTTTATTTTATGTTTATTTTATGTTTTTGTTATTTTATCATTAGCTTAAGATCGAGTCTAGTCTTGGCTTAGCAACATTGTATAGTACATGTAATTGATCAAGATTTTTAACTAGCCACCAGTAAAATATCCTTTATCCAACAAAACCGTGTTTTCCTTTTCCCTACACCTAACGTTATAACCCATTTAAAAGCCCTCTTTGATAGTTTATCTTTGGTGCTTACGCCTAGTGGAGGAGGTTTTCGATCCTTTCCCAAGCCTATGGTAATCTATTTGCTATGACAGGTAGTGAGAGATATTTTCCGTTTTCATTTATGAGATTTATTTTGATGACACTTGAGAGATGTGAGTATCTAAACACTACTTGTGAGGTGCTAGTTTATAATCTCCGTGCTTATTATGATTGAAGTGGAACGAATATTTGTTGTAATTACTTTTATGTTCGCATTAAATGACCCCTAACTTGTATCTTGATTAGAATAAAAGCGCATTTGCTTGAGGACAAGCAAATCTCAAGTGTAAGGGTATTTGATGAAGCGAAAAGTGTACCGCTTTTAAGGGGTCATTTAAGCCTTAAATCGTAATTATTTGATCAAATATTGCCCTAAATCGTTCCTTTTGTCATTTTAGGTACTTTTGAGGAGAAATCTGGAAAAGGAGGCATTTTGGACGTTTTTGGAGCATTAAAGTGAAGAAAACGGCAAAGTCTCAAAAATCGGCTAAAAGTTACTCTTGACGGCGTCAGACTTTACTCTGGACGGCGTCATGCCTTGGCGAGAAAAGTTGGACGTGAAATTTACTCATGACGGGCCAGTGAAAATAGCATGTGAATTCTGACGGCGTCACGCTTTAACTTGATCGAGGGCGTCACGGCTTAAATCATAAGGGGACGGCGTCACGTTCATGGTTCGACGGCGTCAAGCCTTGATAAGCCAGAATGGATTTTTGAAGAGCTAAAGAGGGACGGCGTCAAGATGGTCATCCGGGAACCCTAAAAGCGGCGAGGTGACGGCGTCACACTCCATAAGGTGACGCCGTCAGATCCAAAAATCTATATATAGTTTTCTAAATTTTTGTCATTAGAGAGAGCTTAGTGTGTGGAATTTTGGGAGAAAACCCTAAGACGATTTTAGCTACTTTTTTCAGGGCTTTTTGCCTTGAGATCTTCCATGTTTCATTGAAAGATAAGTTATCAATTAATCATTCAATATGTCTATGTGTTGTTTGATTCTATCTTATTCTTGTCTTTTGTTTAACATGTTAGGCTAAATTTATCTTGTGTTTGCTTAGATCTAATGAAACCTAGCTATTGATTATTGGTTGTTAGTGTGTTATTAGTTGTATTGGATGATTGTTTATCTATGTTAGGCTTAAGAAAACTGGCTAACTTCCTATTCGGTAACTTGCTTGAACGTCTTAAGAAACATGAACCAAATGCGTACTAAAGGTTTTTATGGTTGTATTTAATGCACAAGCGAATTCTAGTGATCCCATGTTAGGAGCTTCCTAGCCGGCTCGACATAGGAGTGAAGTAGGAGCTTGTAGAGTTGGGGAAGTAAGTACGCCACCCCACGAATGGTATTAAGGAATACACCCGTCATCCACGCAACTAATACACACTAATTAACCGGTAAAAGATAGTTAGGGAGTAAGGAAATCTAAGTAAACACATTTCTCTACACATAAGTTTCTCACCACATTTTCATTTCAGTTATTTTATTTTATTTGCATTCGTAGTAATTTGGGTTAGTTGACTAGCAACTAATTCCGCCCACTCTTTAAAACCCGAGATTTTACTTGCTTTCATAAAATTATAAAAACATAAAAAAGAATCTTCCTCAACCCTTAGACCTAATTAGAGTAGCCTTTCATACCTAACGAACACTATTCCCTGTAGAGAACGATCAATCCCCCGTACTTACCACTACACTATACTACATCGGTCAGGTACACTGCCTGGTGGGGTTGTAAGCCTCTTGAGATCCCTCGAGAGGTAAAACCTGTTGTAAGGTTTCAAAACCACGCAATCATTATACATTTTGCTTAAATATATAAAAACACAATACGGCATACCATGTGTATTATGACTCTTTGGCACTGACAACTTGTTGAGGCAGTTGCGGAGTTGCATCACGTATTTTTTGGAAATTTAGTTCAATTGAGGGATATGATCATACTTGGAAATGGGTTTGGAGGTACGGAGTGTACACCCATCAAGTCCCTGATTACCATGACTCTGATAGTGGTTGGAAGTAACTCATCAAAAGGTTCAATCCTTCACAGAGTTACTATTGCTAGTACTAAGGGGCTATTTCTTTTTTTCCTTAGCTAAGGGTTCAGTGGATCCCACGTCTGTTAATGCCTCTTAATGGGGAGGGTCTCAATTTTTATCCCTTGTGGATATAGAGGGAAAAAGGGATTTTTATGGGACCCACCTAAAAAAGTAATAATATTAAATGGCAAGTGGGTTCAATCCCTTCACTAAGGGAAAAAAGAAACACCAACCCTAAGTTAGTACTGCTGGAGTTAGTACTACTGGAATGAGTACGTAACTACCCTGACCTATTCAAGTGGCAGTTAAAACTGCATTTATGACCACGTTTAATTGGTCATGTAACCACTATTGGCTATAATGGGGATAATTATGAGGCGATTAATGGGCCGATTTATCCTCATAATTCCATTTGACTAGCTATGAATATAAATATTCAGATGAAGGTTCGGTCACCCCAAGTATCTATTTAGCATTTACATAGCTCGTAGGCTTATTATTATTTCTAGTAGTATTACTATTATTAGCTTAGTCGTATTTATATTTGTGGAGTGGGTCGGGTCTTTACCCACTGTCAGCTCACTCCACAGCCCACTAGGGGCACCAATATTAGGTACTATATATACCCCTTCCCACACTTGGGAAGGGTTGGAACTCTTGTCACATTTTTCACTTCAATCTAATTGATACAAGTTTTCTCCTAACTCTCTCTCTAGTCTATCTCTCTAACTCAAATATGGAGTTGTTCTTCCATAATCCAAGGCCACCCGATCCACACAATCAATATGTTTAGATCTTACAATTGGTATCAAGAGCCATGGTTAGGTTCGATTGATTGTGTGCTTGGATTCGTGGTCAGTGTCTATTTTTCATGTTTGGTTCCTTGTGCTCGTATATCTATTCACGCTTTGGTCCATATGTTCTTGTTGTGTTGTGAACATTGAAAGTGCTCACTTGATTAACTATTGGGCCCAATTATCACCGTAACCTACAACCCACCCACAATCTTTTCTTGTTACATATGTTTTACGTGGTTGCCTTGTGGTCAAAAAGGGTGGTTCTTGTTACATAAGTTTTCATATTGCCGATGTTGTTTTCGTCACTGTAGTCAAACGTGTTTGTTGTTGTGTATCATGCGGCTGAAAAAGCAACACCGCAAGTTGTTGTTTTCATCTTGCCTATTGCTGTTTTGTGGCTTATTTGAGAAGCCAAAAGTGCACCTGGAAAAGATGTTCTTGGCTGTGATTTTGTTATCAGTTGGGTGGAATTCTTGTTTGCAATTTGAGTGGACTTTTTGGTTGTACTTTGATTCTGCCAGCTGTGGTAAACTTAAAAGGAAAAATCTGTGTTGCGACTTGCCAGTTCTGCTTTATGCGATTTGGTTTTTAACTAAAACCAGAAAAGAAAACAAAACTGGAGAAAGTGACTTTACTATCTGCTACGGTTTTCTCCTCTTTCTCTAGCGTTTTGACTAGAGTTGCGACTTGTCTTAACTTGCGATTTGTCATCCAGTTCACTGAAAGTTGCGAGTTGTGTCTAAAATATTAGTTGCGATTTGAAGAAATTTGTGGCCTAACCTAAACCAAATGCTGCCAAAATTTCAAAAGGGGTTGCGTTTTGCCTAAGATGCTTTGACCACAACACAATGCTCTGACTCAGTTGGGTGACTTCTGTCTTAAACATCATCAGTCACAATTTCAAACATAACAAATGAAAGAAGATGAAACAGATCGTATACATCATTTACAAACACAGCCTACACACTATTCAAATACAACAAATCCAATCACAATCCTAATCCGTTCATCTCAGTCTATATCAAACAACAACAACCGACAACAATCAAGTATCACTAACTCTAACTAAAATTATTCCCTGCCTCGTCTCAAACTAAGATTCGAACCAAGACTCGTATTAAATCTCAGATACTTTTTCGTGTTAGTCAATGAAACATCAAGACCACATAAGGTCTAACACACGAAATAAGAATTCATCACAGATTTTATTGAAGGGTTACCTTCTTTAATATCCGAAAATAAAGATCGGTGAATAACAGTTATTGTTATACCTGTATCATCCTTTCGATTGTTAAAACCATGTAAACATGAAACTAAAACGACAATTCAAAACCTACCCGAGACCCCTCAAGGATCTTGAATCTTTTAAAGTCTTCTGGATTTTTGATGATGCTGCAAATAACAAGAGATGTAAAGGTGGGCCTGTGTTGTATTCGTCTTCACTGATTACACAATAATGATCGATTGATGATATTTTTGATGGTGATGAAATGAGATCGGTTTATTAAGATGAGATGGGAGAAATATTAGGTAGAAGGGGGCGGATTAGTTAGAGATTAGGGTTTAGATTAGTTTGGTGGCTGTGTGTATTGAAGGAGAGGAGGGGGCAGATTATTATGTGATTAGGATTAGGGTTTGTAGCTATTAATACCTAATAATTAGGATAGAAATGGATCGGGTTTAGTGAGTTGTTGAATGGGTTAGTCACAACAGTTTTGGGCGTAATGAGTGAACCGGGCCTCTCCAAATAATTAGCAATCACTTGGGCTGCAATTCACGCTAAATGGGCCGAAAGTTGTTGCTTAATATGGGCTGGTTTTTTACAGAAGTTATAAGGTGGATGTTAGTTTGATGTGATTTTATTTATGTGGTTAGGCTGGTTGATTTTGGTAACCATATTGTTGGGATGTTATTGAGCTTATACGAATGGGCTCGTGTATCACATGGGACTGTATTGGACTTTAAAGCTTAAATCTATTTGAACGTTAATTGGCGTTTAAATGATTGAGCTTAAGATGGATTTACTCACGAATTTGTAGGTTGCAATTTGACTCTCAATAGCTCCTTCTTGTCTGTAATTTGTGTATTGTTGGGTGTTCTTGTTTGCGATTTGTGGCTTATTTGGAAAAGAGCAGTAGCGATTTGGTGTGTTTCTGAGTTGCGACTGGGATTTTTGCTTTATTAGAAAAGAAGACAAAATTGCAAATCAAGAAGACAAATTCGCAAAACAAGGACTTTGTCGGTTTGTGGCATGCGTTTTTGTCCAGTAGAGGCCTGCGATTTGACTACTTGTCGTTTTGCACCATGCATTTTTGTCCGGTTGTGGTTGCTATTTGACAGTTGCGACTGGGGTTATTTGGTGCTTGCGATTTGAGTGAGCCTGCGATTTGATCTTTGCGATTTGAGTTATAGTTGTCTAATTGCAACTTGGATAATTGCGAGTTGACAAGTTGCTATTTGACTTGTTGCGATTTGACAAACTGCGACTTGACTTGTTGCGATTTGATCAAGTTGAGATTTGACTTCTTTGACTTGAATTTTGAAGATTAGTATTGCAACTCACTCTTAGTTGTTCTTGTTGATTTCACGGTTTCTCTTGTTGATTTTAGAAAATCCCGCGAAAGATTCGATTTCTCGGTTTAAATCTCAAGAGCTGTAAAATCTCGTGAAGTTAATATTGGACAAGTAGGCTGGACTTGGATGTAGACATAATAAAACTAACGGGGTTTGACTATTTTTTCCGGGATAAGTTTGTGCTTCGAGATCGGTAGAAATTGGGAAATTATGGTAGCTTGGTTGGTTTGTTAATTCACGGGTTCGTGTACTTAAGATCTCAAATATCTCGGGGTGGATGGATGCACGATGTTTGATGATACTTGTTCGAGCGTATTTATAGTGATTAGACTTGGAAGTTCAAGAGGTGGATATATACAATAAAGGATGGAAGGTTGGGTATATATCACTACCTATATTTAAAGGAGTTACGTTGTTGTGCTCAATATAGGTTCTAAATCACAAATTTAGTGCAAGTATAAGTCGCGGACTTGTCCTTTATCAAGCTTCATCAAGAGATTGTTGTTTCTCAAGCTTCTAATGGGATAGTAGTACAAGATCTTCTCAAGAAGTGGTCAAACTTAAAGACAGAAGGGGTTACTACAAGAGAGTCTTAATCACCATCTTCTTTGCAGTAGTTTTATTTGTCTCTTTCCATGTATTGTGCCTGACAAATTCACAACCATCACGGACTCTCTGCTTTGGCAAAAAGGTCATTGCATGCCCTTTTTGAGGGGGAGAATTAGCGCGTGTTTCCTAGCGGTTTAGTCTCCAGCAGTTTGAATCTTAGCGGTTCCAGTTTCAGTGGTTTAGCTTTCAGCGGTTTGGGTCTTAGCGATTTGCCTAAGAATTCAGCGGTTTGATACTTACTGTTGTGCAGTTTGTTCTTGAATTGATTTCTCGGTTAAATCTCAAGAACTGTAAAATCCTGTATACAGTATGACAACTATTCCATGCACTGCATCTGATAACATCCAAGCAGCTGGGTCAGACAGCTATGCTTGATAGGACAGACTATGAGTCATGGGCACTGCTAAGAATTAACGCATGTTTCGTCTCCTTTTGACTATTCAACCGCACAAGATGATCACGAAGGTCATTTTGGTATTCTGTAATAGAAATTGAAGTTGAATTTCACGAAGGCGTTTACCTATTTTATCTTGAAATCGGGGATGGTTAGATGCATGATTTCAATGATAACTTGCTCGTGGTTAAGATGTAAGCTGAATACTTGGGTTATCTAGTTTCCAGAAGTCGGGGTGGATGGTTGAAGACCTGGTTAACTATCACTTAAAGGAGCTACATTATAGTACTCAGTGTCACACGCAGAAGACGTTGTGGATAATCGCAAGAGGTGATGAAAGTCTCATACTTTGTCAGGATAACATTAAGTACTTAGAGATTCAACACCGTTCTTCCAACAACAATGCAAGCTTAGGTAACAAATTTGAGTAATTCTACTTCATTTTCAAGATGGGCATATCGGGTTTCCTTTATCAAGTGGTCACGAATAGTTGTCTGAGTACGAGGTTGGTTAGTTGGCCAAAGTATTTAAAAGTTGTGTTGGGAATTAAATATTCTGAAGTTAGAGTATTAGAAATTACTCTAAGTCAAAGGTACTGCTAGTACATCAAGGTACTGCTAGTACATCAAGGTACTGCTAGTTCATGATCAAGGTACTGCTAGTACATCAAGGTACTGCTAGTTCAAGTTGAAGGTACTGCTGATCAGTGACTCATAGGATAAGATCGAAAAGATATTTATTGTATTTTGGTCAAACATATACGGTAGATAATATCTTACTCCATGTGCTTAGTTAACAAGTTGTATACATAGATACATGTTGTATCTTATGTACTGACACCAATATGCATAAGTTAACCAAGTAAGTCGGTCAAGACTTTTAAGCAATTTGTAAAGATCTTTTGCAACTATAAAAGAGATCTTAGTCTAGTGAATATGTGTGTGAATAACTGTTAGAACATAGAACAAACACAAATCACAAGTTGTAACATAAGATTCAAGGTTTTGTAACCCTAGTGAAAAACTCAAGATCACTCGTATTATTTGGAATAATATTGAATCGTTTAGTGAAATACTTTCTTTGTTCATTGTTAAGTAACAAACATAATTCTTCCATTTCCATAACATACATAACCTTCTAAGTGTGGTTAAGTAAATTCCGCGTGCTTAATCATATTAAGTCAATATATCTCATACACAAAGATACAAGGTTTAACCACCTTAACCGTGTATAACCAAGGTCCTCACAGTTGGTATCAGAGCTTAGGGTTGATATATTTGAATTAGAAGAAACAGAAATGGATCCACATGATGTTCAAACAAATGTTGCTGCAAAGTTGCCCATAATCAAACCTAATGAGTTTGAGTTATGGAGGATGAGAATTGAGCAATATTTCATGGTCCAAGATTATACTCTTTGGGATATAATTATATATGGTGATTCCTTTTCACCAAGCTACTCAGAGGTTGTCCTAGAAGGTAAAACAAGTAGAAAAAGAAATACTGGACCAGTGTCAAATGAAGAGAAGATACTGAAGAGAAATGATCAGAAAGCAAGAAATTTGTTGCTTATGACCATTCCTAGTGAGCAGATGCTATCATTCAACAAGTATCTTGATGCAAAAACTCTTTTTGAAGAGATTTGTGCATATTTTGGTGGTAATGAAACTACCAAAAAGACACAGAAGACACTACTAAAGCAACAATTTGAAAACTTTACTGCTTTTAGTAATGAGTCTCTTGATAAGCTATTTTCAAGATTACATAAGCTTGTCAGTCAGTTAGCTGTGTTGGGTGTTGAGACAGAGAAGGAAGATCTCAACATGAAGTTTTTAAGAAGTCTACCTGATGAGTTCCATACTCATGTTATTGTCTGGATGAACAAACCAGACATTGAAACCATGAAGCTCAATGATTTGTACAACAACTTCAAAATTGTTGAACAAAGTCTAAAGAAATCTGGTCATTATGGTACTAGTTCTGGAAACGTGGCACTCTTGTCAGTTCCTAGTATTAGTAAGAATGAAGAGGTAGATGAAGGTGAAAGTGCTCCTTCTACAAGTTCTCACAAGGATGTTGCTGGTCTAGGAGATTCAACATTCTATGCTTTTATTACCAGTCAATCTAATGGCTCTCCTCTCAACCATGAAGACCTTGAGCAGGTAGATGGTGATGATTTGGAAGCTATGGATATTAAATGGCAGGTTGCTTTGCTTAGCATGAGGGCTAAGAAGTATTGGCAAAGAACTGGGAAGCAGATTACCATAAATGGTAATGACACTGCTGGGTTTGATAAGAAGAAAGTAGAGTGCTTCAACTGTCATAGGTTAGGACACTTTGCTAAGGAGTGTAGAAGCCCAAGAAAGCAGGAGAATAGAAACACATGGTATAAGCAAGATAGGAAAAAGGAAGTTACTGTTGAAGAGCCAAAGGCTATGTTGGCTATCGATGGTATTGGTTATGATTGGAGCTCTATGGCTATTGAAGAGGATGCACCACCAAATGCTGCTCTTTTGGCCAATGAATTTGCTCTAATGGCCCATTCTGATTCAGAGGTAAACAATATTACATCTTGTACTGAATCATGTCCTAATCTTAAAGCTTATGAAGACCTTAATAAGAGATTTGAAGCTCATAAACAAGAGCTGCTTGATTCTTTGTTTAATTTGGCTAATCACAAAAGAGGTCTAGGTGTTTTAGAAAAACAAGTTTTACATTTTAAAAATAATGAAATTCATTTTGCTGATGACATCAATATACTAAAAAATGACATTAAGATCAGAGATGAGTGTATTGTTGAGTTGAATGAATCATTAGCTAAACATAAGAATGAAAGAGAAAATGTAAAGGTTTCTGTGGATGTATTAGCACATTCCTCAGAAGGATTCAATAGACTTTGGGAAGCCCAAGTTATTGATAAAGTTAATTCTGGTGTTGGATTTAAGTCTGTACCCCCACCATACAGAGGTGTTCATTCACCTCCAGGTATTGATTTAGCACACACAGGGTTACCTGAGTTTCAAGAACCAATCATGGAATATGGTTCTAAGGTCACTAAATCTCCAAAGATAGAAAAGGTAAGTAAAAGTTTAGATAAAACTTTATCTTATCAGGACAAGGTGTCCTTTGTTAAGAAAGGAGATGCTATAGTTGTTGAAGATTGCACAACTGATAGTGATAGTGAAGAAGAACAGGTTATGTCTAAACCTGTATTGGTTAAGAAAGTAGGAACAAGTCTTCCTAAGATAGTCAATCACAACACTAACAGGCCTAAGTCAAATGTTAAGACAGTTAGGAAACCAGTTAGATATTGTGAACAATATAGAACTACAAACAAGCCCAGAGGTAACCAAAGGAATTGGAACAACCTCAAGTCTAACCAATTAGGTGATGACTTTGCATTTTATAATAAAGCTTGTTATACATGTGGTAGTTTTGACCATCTTGCAGCTTTCTGCAACCAAAGGGTAACTGGGTATGAATACCATAGGGTGAATTACAAAAGGCAAACTCCTCAAACTCTTTTTCACTCTAATACTCATAGATCTAAACCCAGAACAGTCTCAAACAAGTCTGGACCCAAAGGTCCTGATAGACAAAAAGGTCCTGTTAACAAGGTACTGCCAGAACAAATTAAAGGTACTGGTAAATCTAAAGGTACTGTTAGACCTTTGATGACTGTTAACCCAAAATCAACAGCTAAGGATGCAAAAACAACTTTCAAACATGCATCTAAAACTGTTCTAAGGCCCATTCAAACAAAAGCAGTGGTCCACAAACAAATTTGGAGACCAAAGGGTGTGACTTCAAAGTTAGCAGACTCTGCTGAACATGTTATTCACTCTGCTGCTAAGGGTAATAGGGCAAATGCTGTTAAGGCCTCAGCATGTTGGATTCAAAAATCCAATGTTGCATCAACAGTCCTTAAAAGATTAAACTATATTGATGCAAGAGGCAGATCCAAGTCAGTAATGGCTTGGATCCCCAAAGAAAACTAACTTTCTTATTTGTGTGCAGGGACATTCTATTGATCATCAAGATCAAGGATACTCAGATAGTGGATGTTCCAATCACATGACAGGCAACATGTCTTATCTTTCAGATTTTCAAGAATTCAATGGAGGATATGTTACCTTTGGAGGTGGTTTTCGTGGCAAAATTTCTGGTAAAGGTACTATTAAAACCGGAAATTTAGATTTTGAAAATGTGTACTATGTACAAGAGTTAAAGTATAATCTTTTTAGTGTTTCACAAATGTGTGACAAAAAGAATAATGTGCTTTTTACTGACACTGAATGTCTTGTTCTATCTAAGGATTTTAAGATGCCTGATGAAAATCAAGTACTTCTTAGAATTCCTAGAAAGGCCAACATGTATAGTGTTGATATGAAGAACATCATTCCTAAAGAAGATTTAACTTGTCTTGTATCAAAGGCCACATTGGATGAATCAATGTTATGGCATAGAAGGCTTGGTCATATTAACTTCAAAACCATAAATAAAATTGTTAAGAATGGTTTGGTAAGAGGTTTACCTCACAAAAGATTTGAAAATGATCAAACATGCATTGCTTGTCTAAAAGGCAAACAACACAAAGCCACTTGTAAGCCCAAAACTTTTAACTCTATCAATCAGTCATTGTTTATGCTGCATATGGACTTATTTGGACCAGTTTCAGTAAGAAGTATACAACATAAAAAATATTATCTTGTTATAACTGATGACTATAGCAGATTTACATGGGTTTTCTTTTTAGCAACTAAGGATGAGACATCAAGCATCCTTAAGGAATTCATTACACTGATAGAAAACCAAGTAAGCAAGAAAGTAAAAGTCATTAGGAGTGATAATGGGACAGAGTTTAGAAATAGAGTTATGGATGATTTCTGCAAAGAAAAAGGTATTAGGAGAGAATATAGTGTTGCTAGAACACCACAACAGAATGGAGTGGTTGAAAGAAAGAATAGAACACTAATTGAAGCTGCTAGAACAATGTTAGCTGATTCTAAGCTACCAATAATCTTTTGGGCAGAGGCAATTAACACTGCTTGCTATGTTCAAAATAGAGTTTTAGTTGTGCAACCTCACAATAAGACATCATATGAACTCTTTAATGGTAGAACTCCTGCAATAGGATTTCTTAGACCTTTTGGATGTCATGTGACAATTCTCAATACCTTAGACCATTTAGGAAAATTCGATGGTAAAGCAGATGAAGGTTTCTTAGTTGGATATTCTCTTGTTAGCAAAGCTTTTAGAGTTTACAACTTAAGAACTGAGAAAGTTCAAGAAGAACTACATGTGGAGTTTCAGGAAAACAAATCCAATGTAGTAGGTCAAGGACCAAAATGGATATTTGATCTTGATTATCTAACAAACTCTATGAATTATTTACCTGTTGTTGCAGAAACTAATAATTTTTCAGGTTCACAAGCAACAAATGAGGTGGAGTTAGATAAAGATCAATCTGATGTCATTATGCCATTGTGGTCAAGTACCAGTGTGGATTTAGCTTCAAACAATGATGAATCTTCTTCTAGTAAAGCAAAAGAGGATGTTGAGGCTCAAAGAAAAGATGTTGGAACAGAGGAACAACTCAATATGTTGAATATTGAAAGTACTGCTGAGACAGAGCAAGGTACTGTTAGTACTTTTCAAGGTACTAGTAGTTCATTTGAAAGAACTGTTAGTTCAGTTGAAGGTACTGCTGGTCCTTCACACTCAAAAGATGCAGAGTTCCAAGAAGATGAAGTGGATTTGACTAATCTTTCATCATCTTATCATGTTCCCACTACCCCACACACAAGAATTCACAAAGTTCATTCCCTGGATAATGTGATAGGAGATATACAATCTGGTGTGAAGACAAGAAGACAACTAGTCTCTTCAGACCAAAAAGGGATTCTTGATGCCCTTTATGCTTCAAAACAACATGAACTTTCAAACTCATGTTTATTTGTATGTTTTCTCTCTCAAAAGGAACCAAAGAATATTCTTACAGCCCTAGATGATTCAAGCTGGGTAGAGGCTATGCAAGAAGAGCTTCTTCAGTTCAAGATTCAAAAGGTTTGGGTGCTAGCTGATTTACCTACAGGTGAGAAGCTAATTGGCACTAGATAGGTTTTTAAGAACAAAAGGGATGACAGAGGAATTGTGATCAAGAATAAGGCTAGACTAGTAGCACAAGGGTACACACAAGAAGAAGGAATAGATTATGATGAAGTTTATGCTCCAGTAGCAAGGATTGAGGCAATTAGGCTGTTTCTAGCTTATGCTTCATTTTTAGGCTTCACAGTCTACCAAATGGATGTCAAAAGCGCATTTTTATATGGTGAAATTGAAAGAGAGGTGTATGTTTCACAACCTCCTGGCTTCATTGATCCATTACATCCAAACAAAGTGTACAGAGTAGTGAAAGCTCTCTATGGCCTTCATCAGGCACTAAGAGCTTGGTATGCAACACTTGCTTCCTATTTATTAGAAAATGGATTTCAAAGAGGAAAGATTGATCAGACACTTTTCATTAAACAGCACAAGAAGGATCTTCTGTTAGTGCAGGTGTATGTGGATGACCTTATCTTTGGATCTACAAGGAAGGAAATGTGTTTAGAATTTGAGAAGCTTATGAAAGATAAGTTTCAGATGAGTTCTATGGGAGAACTTACATTCTTTTTGGGTTTGCAAGTTAAGCAATCATCTGAAGGCATATTTATTAGTCAAGACAAATATGTTGCAGAGATACTTAGAAAATTTCAATTTGCTGATTCAAAAATAGCAAGCACACCAATGGACTCAGAGAAGCACCTTCTGAAAGATGAAGATGGAGAAAATGTAGATGTACACAATTACAGATCTATGATAGGCTCCTTGATGTATCTTACATCATCTAGACCTGATATCATGTTTCCTGTTTGTGTCTGTGCAAGATTTCAAGTTACTCCAAAGGTTTCTCATTTAACTGCAGTCAAGAGAATTTTTAGATATCTCAAAGGTCAACCAAGGTTGGGTATATGGTATTCTAGAGAATCTCCTTTTGATTTGGTAGCATATTCGGATAGTGATTATGTTGGTGCTAGTTTAGACAGAAAGTCAACAACTGGAGGATGTCAGTTCCTTGGGTGTAGACTTGTCTCATGGCAGTGTAAGAAGCAAACAAGTGTAGCAAATTCAACAACTGAAGCTGAATATATAGCTGCTGCAAGTTGCTCTAGTCAAGTTCTATGGCTTCAAAACCAACTCCTTGATTATGGGTACAATTTCTTAAACACTGTTATTTATATTGATAATAGTAGTACAATTTGTATTATTAAAAATCCTGTACAACACTCTAAAACAAAACACATTGAAATTAGGCATCACTTTATAAGAGATTGCAATGAGAAAAGATTAATTCAAGTTCTTAAAATTGCTTCAGAGCATAATTTTGCAGATCTGTTAACAAAAGCTTTTGATGTTTCAAGGTTTCAGTACTTAATTGCAAGTATTGGAATGCTTAATCTTTAAGTTTTCAATATGATGTGTTTTTGTACATAAATTTTTGAAAGTACTGCTGGATTTATAAGGTACTGCTATATCAAAATTTGAATTGTGTTATTCATACAGTTGGTTTTATGATTAATCTAATGCAAGACAAGTACTTTGTACATTGTTCTTTTGGTTTTAGACTAACTATTTCAGGTATGAATATGTAAACACAAAGGATATTTCAAGTGAAATGGGAACAGCAGAATGCTTATCAAATTGCTGACCATAATAGGTTTATGATGGACTGAGTTTAGGAATTAAACCTCCTTAAAACTTCTTTCTTGAAATCTAGTTATGATATTTCACATTGAATTGATGACTTAGTTGATCAGATAGTAACTGATACAACTCAATTTCTATCATTTTATACTTTCAAGTATAATGAGTTAGTCTAAGGACATCTGATAGAAATAACAGCTAGTAAAAGTGAATCTAACACTTGTGTTGGAGGTAACAATTGCTATGAGCTGGAAACCCTGTCAAGAAAATCTTTTGAATAGATTTATCTTTTCACAGGCAGTTAGTGATAACTGAAATACATTGGTTCTCACACAACCAGAGGTTATTTTTAAACTGAAATTTTGATTAGGTGTCTGTTACACACTTGATTCTTTCAAAATGGTTGAATGTAGTATGATTTTTCAATTTCAAGATCATAAACATACTACTAAGCTAAATGATTTCTTAAAAGGATTTTCAAGGATTCAGAAAAACCATTCATTTATGGATTATGAATCAAAATGTCCACTGATTCACCTCTCATAGGAGTTAACACACCTAGAAGTGATGAGGACAGCAACTTAAACTTTTAATGAATTGATGGCTACATGTACAATATTGTCTGACAACAAGTTCACATTGATGGATCAGTCAAAGGTACATAGTGAGATCTTCCAAACAAGGGGAGGAAATTAAAGTTATTTACTTCAGGGGAGGTTATAATCTCAGAGAAGGAAATAATTGCCCAGAAAAGGAAGAATAAACCAATATATGGAAGGAGAAGACAAGAGCATACAAGATGATGATGTAGAGGTTGAAAATGATTAGAACAGATCAAATATCTAGAAGGGATGAAGCATTTCCAAAGGAGAAAGTTCTATCTAGATCAAACGAAGAAAAGATTCAATTTCAGTTCATTATGTTTGTTTATCACTTGCAAAGGCATGCTGATAGATGATTTCACTTGTTGAAATCATTGTCTCTTACAATTCCTCCATCCAAGGAAATTGCACCATCTTTTGGTACAATGTTTTGATATTGCTGAAGTCAAAGAAGAACAAAGCAGATGAGTTCAGAATAGAAGAATAGTTCAGATTCATGAAGTGTTTGAAAGATCTTCACAAGTCCTCATTTAATTCAGAAAAACATGTTTGAATTAATTCACATGTTTAGGGGAGGATTGTTGGGAATTAAATATTCTGAAGTTAGAGTATTAGAAATTACTCTAAGTCAAAGGTAATGCTAGTACATCAAGGTACTGCTAGTACATCAAGGTACTGCTAGTTCATGATCAAGGTACTGCTAGTACATCAAGGTACTGCTAGTTCAAGTTGAAGGTACTGCTGATCAGTGACTCATAGGATAAGATCGAAAAGATATTTATTGTATTTTGGTCAAACATATACGGTAGATAATATCTTACTCCATGTGCTTAGTTAACAAGTTGTATACATAGATACATGTTGTATCTTATGTACTGACACCAATATGAATAAGTTAAACAAGTAAGTCGGTCAAGACTTTTAAGCAATTTGTAAAGATCTTTTGCAACTATAAAAGAGATCTTAGTCTAGTGAATATGTGTGTGAATAACTGTTAGAACATAGAACAAACACAAATCACAAGTTGTAACATAAGATTCAAGGTTTTGTAACCCTAGTGAAAAACTCAAGATCACTCGTATTATTTGGAATAATATTGAATCGTTTAGTGAAATACTTTCTTTGTTCATTGTTAAGTAACAAACATAATTCTTCCATTTCCATAACATACATAACCTTCTAAGTGTGGTTAAGTAAATTCCGCGTGCTTAATCATATTAAGTCAATATATCTCATACACAAAGACACAAGGTTTAACCACCTTAACCGTGTATAACCAAGGACCTCACAAGTTGTGATGCGCTCAGTAATTCTCACGGGATATTCTTAACCCAAACTGATATTCGCCAAAATCAAATCAGTCATGCCACATTCAATTTGTTACTGTCTCACGGTCTCTTCTTGGTTTTGTAAAATCCCGCGAAAGAACTTATTTCTCGGTTTAAATCATAGATTTGTAAAATCCCGTGATGATGGGTTACGCGCTCTTGATCATGATCGGGTTAAAAGCATTATCAACGTTCAGCTAAAACATCATAAAGGGCTAGATCGGGGCATTTAAACGACAAGATGTGACTACGGCGTTAATTCATTATTATTTATTTGAGGCTGAAGTGAAATTTCATGTAAAGGAAGCGAGTGAGACTAAAAGAAGAGAGATAAGATATGGAAATAAAAATGTGATGGATTAAAAACGTAAGAAAGAATGAGAGGAGTATGTGTGAGATAAAGACGTTGTCTTGAAATTATCATATTACGGCTAAGGCGATTAGCTGTAATCACCATAATGAATGCATGAGTTTCGGTTGGTAAAATGTGAGAAGTCTATATGTAAATGAGTCGAGTGGACTAAAATGTAAAGTAAGAATGTGAAAATAATTAATGAAGGCTAAGAATGCAAGAGGTAAAGTAAAGATGTGAAAATAACTAAAGCAGATTAAGAATGTAAGGAGTGTGTATGAGATAAAGGGGTTGTTCTGAAATTATCATATTACTGCTAAGGCGATTAGCGGTAATTACTATAATAAACGAATGTAATAATGTGTGTGTGGTGCTTATGACTTGGATCCGTTGTTAAGGTGATAAAGTGTGAATGTAATGATCCTTCGGGATGAATGTTAAATGTGGTATCCCTCGGGATGACCAAGTAAAGGAATGTTAAGAAATCCTTCGTGTTGATATAAATAATGCCTAAACACGTTATTAATATTTTTCGATATCTCTACGTTTTGATAATCACAAAATGTAAAATCATTAATCGGAAAATTATGACGTAAACAAGTATTTAGTTGTAAATATCTATTTCTACAACTCAAATCACTTAAGGTATGAATGAACTAATGCTTAATGCATTATATGATCAAAGGAACATTTTCTTAATAACTAGATTTTTTATAAAACATCAAAAACATTTTATATATTTTTGAAAAACATTTTTGGCATTAAATAAAAATGTTTAATCTTTTATAAAAATATGAATTCAAATTTTTAACCAAAATCAGTTAAAATGTTCCAGAAAAACCTTCCCCACAAAAGGACAAAATTGGCCAACGGACAGAAGGGGCGGCCCCCTTAATTTTACTAGGCGGCCCCCTTAATTATTAAGGGGACCGCCCTCTATTTAAGGGGACCGCCCCCGCTCCAGTAGACCTCCAGCTGTCCAATTTTTCTCCTATAAATACCAGCCTTCTCCTGGACTTTTACTCACCTTTTTCACACTAAAACTTTCTGTTTTAAATTCATTCTAAACATTGTAAATCCTTTGATCATATTTTCTTAAGCATTGGTTTCTAAGTGATCCAAGCTTCCACCACCAAAAGTGCAAAAGAAGAACTCTACTTCAACTAGTGAAGAAGTGTTATTACTTACCTCATTTAATTGTGTTGTTGTGTAAAGTGTTGTGTAGTTGTGATAAGTAGATCAAAGTGTAATTACGTAGTGGTGTTGTAAATTAGTTGTGAAGTAGTTGTGAATAAGTAGTTGTGAAATAGTTGTGAAGAAGTAGTCGTGAAGAAGAAGAAGTCGTGAAGAAGTCGTGAAGCCGTTGTGAAGAAGTCGTGAAGAAGTCGTGATTAAGTCGTGTAGAAGTTGTGTATAAGTTGTGAGATTGGTTCTAGCTACGATTAGGACTCGACATCTAGCTTTGTGTCGTTAAGCCGGTGTAAGCTAAAGTTGTGTAAGGTTTCTCCGCCATAAGGGAGTTTATTGACATAGTGAAGAAAACTCTCGAGTAGGTGACTCGAGGAGTGGAGTAGGGCAAGGAAGGTGTCCTTGTAGCCGAACCACTATAAATCTCCGTGTTGTGGTTTGATCTTTCCATCTCTCTCTTTTATTTCATTATATTTATCTTACTTGCATTACTTATCTATATTTGCTTATATATGTTCATATTGATCAAGAGTTGAATTCACATAAGAAAGAATCGAAGTTTTTAAAAAGTAAACAAAAGTTTTCATAAATTAAAAAGACGTAAAACTATTCAACCTCCCTTCTAGTTTTCCACAATTGGTATCAAGAGCCACGTCAAACAAGATTTTTAAAATTAACTGTATTTTAAAACTTGAAACGATCTATGGAATCTGAAAAATATTTAGAAGGGCAATCTATGCAAAGACCACCACTATTTGAAAGTGATGGATTTTTATATTGGAAAAATCGATTCGAAACTTATGTGAAGTCAAAAGATCTAGATCTTTGGCATGTTATTACTAATGGTGATTTTTTACCTATTCAACATAATCTTGAAACTAAAAAGGATGAAATTGTACCTTTTGAAAAACAAAGTGATGATTTAAAAAGAAAACTTTCTAAAAATAATGAGGCTAAAATGGTTATTTATAATGCGCTACCACGTAAAGAATACGAAAGAATCTTTATGTGCGAAACCGCAAAAGAAATTTGGAACTCTTTACTAATAACTCACCAAGGTAATAGTCAAGTCAAAGATAATAAAATAGATCTTCTTGTTCAACAATATGAACAATTCACGATTCCGGAAGAGGAATCAATTGATAATGCATTTGCTAGGTTTAACACAATCATCACAAGTTTAAAGGCACTTGATGAGAGTTTTTCTAGTAAGAATTTTGTCAGGAAATTTCTTAGGGCTCTTCATCCAAAATGGCGAGCTAAAGTTACGGCGATTGAAGAATCAAAGAACTTGTCAACTCTTCAACTTGACGAGTTGATTGGCAACTTGAAAGTCTACGAAGCAATAATCAAGAAAGACTTCGAGATGGTCAAAGGAAAGAAAGAGCAAAGCAAGTTAATCGCGTTGAAAGCTAGGAAAGCATCAAGTGACGAGGATAGCTCAACCTCCGAAAGTGATGATGAAGAATATGCCATGGCCGTAAGAGACTTCAAGAAGTTTTTCAAAAGACGAGGAAGATTCGTTAGACAACCATATGACGAAAGGAAAACACTCCAAAGAAACAAAGACGACAAAGGTAGCAAGAGCGAGAGGAAGTGTTTCAAATGCGGTGATCCAAATCATCTCATTGGAAGATGCCCTATGATGTCAAAGGAGCAAAACCAAAAGGCGTTCATTGGAGGAGCATGGAGTGACAGTGAAGAAGACGAGAAAGAAACCACAAAAGAAGAGAAGTGTCTTATGGCTAAGACATCAAGTGAGGTACGTTCCGAAACCGAATACTTTAGTGATGAAAACTTATCATCAGATGAAAAAGACCTAGATAACGAATGTAATAGGTTATGTATACTAGGCCAAAAAGTAATGACTAAAAATAAATCACTAAAACACATTAATAATCAATTAGAAAAAGAAATACTAGAATTAAAAACTAAACTACATAACTTAGAAAAGGGAAAAGAAATTCTTGAATGTAAAACATGTCTAGAAACAAAAAATGAAAATGAAATACTTAAGGAGGAAATTTGCAGGCTTAACAAATTCGAAAATAGTAGTAATTCTCTTAAGGAAATAATAAGTATTCAAAGAGTATCAAGTGATAAAACCGGATTAGGATTTAATTCAACTAAGGATTCAAATAGTCAAACTAAAAATGTAAAGTTTGAATGTGAAACTAGTGGGCAAAAACCTTTTGAGTCAAAACCTAAGTATACACTTATAAAAGAAAGAAAAATACCCATAGCTAGTGATGAGGAAGTAAAAACCTTTTATAAACCATCTTTAAAAAATGAAGTAAAATACTCTAAACCAAGGTTAAGGTCAAAAACACCTCCACCTAGAAGACCACCTAGTCCTCACCCTCGGCCTAAAACTCCTCAACCTAAAAGAAACCAAAATATACCAAACCGTCATAATAATAGTTACCCAATATGGAATTACCCAAATCCACCAAGCTACAACCCTTGGGGAATGTTTCCACCATATTTGCACCCAAATCAATTACAAACCATGTTTGGGCCAAACAACCTTGGACCAATGAGACCATGGGGAGCAAGTGGCTAAAATCTCAAGTCATCGGGAATATCGGTTAATCTCTCATGCTTGGCTTTTATAAGTCAACACTCTTTGAAGATTTTGAAGACCACACATTGAAGACTAAAAGGTACGTACCTCCTTCATGCTCATTATTATATACGTAGATTAAGTAATTAGCCTATTGCATGCTTCCCATTAGTTTAAGATGCCTAGTTTATTATTATTATGTAAGTATTAGTATATACTTCCTCTATACACATATAATATATACCTATACTATTATACATACTACATATATATATATATATATATTATATATATATATATATATATATATATATATATATATATATATATATATATATATAACACACACATAACCTAGATACGTCATTTGTTGATTATCTAGAACTAAAAGAAATTGTTCGTCCTCGAACCTTTTCTTTCCCCCTTTGCCTCCTTTGAACTTTTACGTTCAACACGAAAATCTTCCGTGCCCACTATCACATAACTCATGGTGATGAAGAGAAGTGAGTTAAGTGGATTAACGTAGAAGTAGCACTTTGACCGTCGAGTCAAGAAAACTATGGATGAAACAAACTCCCGTCGCCGCCAGCACCTATCTTCGTCATTACCTTATCATTCCTCAAAATCTACTCAACATCCCACACTTACACAAAACAATTATATATATATATATATATATATATATATATATATATATAATACAGCACATTTCTTCCCAATCCTTAAACCTCCTGTCGACTTGACGTCTTGAGCATTTTGTCCAAAATTATCAAGATTAAGTTTATTAACATAATGATTAATAAAATGTGTCAAGTATTCCTTCTTCGTGCCAACAAACGTATTTTTGATATATTATAAATATATACATATAAATATTTTGCCGTCAGAAACAAAAATCAAGTAATTCAGAAATTTGGCAGGCGGCCCCCTTAATGTTTAAGGGGACCGGCTAGTAAACGGGGGCGGTCCCCTTAATGTTTAAGGGGGCCGGCCTACTGTTGCTGCCAAAACGATTTTTCTCCTTGAAATCTTTGCCAAACACCCCATTTTTCAAACTCACTTCACTCCCACTCTGCTGTATACGAACTGCCATCACAAATCCATCATCAAATCACCTCTTCGAGTCAATTTCACAAAGGGCAAACATATATACATCGATTAGCAACTCGTTTAGTAAGTTTTTCTTTATACATTTCATCTAATTTCATTCAATTTTGAGTCTAATCTTAATTAGGTCTTTTGCTAAACTTTTCCAAACTTTAATTTTTATTGAAATTGAGTCTAAGAATGTTGTAATCAAATGCTCCCCATAGGATTAGAATGCTTAAACAACCTAGAAACTAAGTAATTAAAAAAAAACCATTATGTCAAACTAATCACTCCTTTTCAAAACTAATCATATTGTTGAATTATGCCATAAACACATGTTAAAAATAATCACATTGGTTTGTTACAACTCACAAATCCTAAAAATATATTTTTCGAATCATAAAAAATGTTTTTGTTAAATATAAGAGAGTGTTTGGATTAGGAGCTAGAATCATCAAAACTTAATCTAAATTAAGTTTATAACTACTTGTCAAAGTTTGTAAACATGAAATTAGTTGTTTTAAGTCGTCAAGATACATAATTCATATGTATATTGAAATTTTACTTGTTATCTTCTTATTTAAAGGAGCGTTTGGCACAACATTTTGAAAGAAATTTTTGAGTCAAAATCTAAGTTACTTAACATAAACACTCGTAAGAAATAGCTAGATATACAATCCAATGTTTGTCTAGCCACATTTCAAGGTAGCTTATGACGTATAAAAGAACGTTCGGATATTGTTGATTTCTTGTCATAATATCCCTATAACTATTCTTTAACATCGTAAAATACATTTCAAGCGAGTTAAATATTAAAACTAAGGAACATTGTAAACTACTTCTTAGGACTTAAGTTTTAGAGTCGAAGTATGTTTACGTTCCACATAGGTAGCATATTTAATATATGCATGTCATTTTCTTATTTTTTGTTTGTTGCTATCTTGTATAGGTAAAAATGCCCAAAGTGACAGTTGGCGATGTCTCAAAAACAAAAGCATACATTCCTAAAGTCTCTTCCACTCCGGGCATGGCTCCCTCTGTTGCTTGTTTCTATCGTCCCATTGAGGATAGGAACATTCACGAAGGAAGAATTGTCCATCCATCGTTTTATGAATCCGACTTCATCGAACGAATGTTCACCAACATTGGTCTTGATTGTCTCTACAAAATAAATGAGCCAATCATTCCCCGGTTTGTCCTCGACTTTTATAGTCAAGTGATGTTACAAACCGATCCCTATGGGTATATCCTCATATCCTTCATGATTCAAAACCAATTCATCACTCTTACTCTTGCTCAATTCGGGCAAATTCTAAGAATTCCCTTTTTCGGTCAAGCCGTCTTCTCTAATGAGTGGGACCTCTCGTCTCTTGAGGAAAATCGACCTCAACAGGGTCCTTACTACTCAGAGATTCCATCTCCTGAAGAGATTCGTCAATATCTTGGACTAGCTCGTGGTACGACTAGTCGAAAGATCAAATCAAAAGATGTTGACATCACTCCAAACCAAGTCCTTCTCAAGGAGCTACGCAAAGACATGAGACGTTGGGAAGAACTCATTCGTGAGAATGCGTTCGGTACCAGTGGTCACCGTGATCATGTCACGGCGAGAATACTCCACATGTTGTATTGTATCGTTGCTGAAAAGCCGTACAATTTGGCATATCTCTTTGTCTACCGAATCATGTCAGCCAAAAACACTCGTAATGCAAATCTTCCGTATGGCATGTTTCTCACCCGTCTCTACAATGATATCATGGAACACTATCCACAGCTTCGGAGTCCACTCTATGAGTCAGTTCTACCGGTCCTCAATCCACTTGTTCGTGTCCGTGCTCGTCGCTCCCGAAGTGACAAAGGAAAATCTCGCAAATCTGTCTCACTTCCACCTCGTGGTTCCACGTCTCATCAAGGTGATGATGATGATGATGATGCGGAGGAAGGCACATCACGTGCTAGTACCCCATCACCAAGGACTTTCGTGGAAAATCTACCGGATCTTGATTACACCGAGTATCAAGTTCCTCCTCGTGCCGAAATGACAGACGATCTACTCTTCGAAAGGCAAACCGAGATGCTCAACTCTCAACGTCAAATGCACCATGAAGTACGAGGCGGTTTCAAGTCCATTGGAAAGTCTCTTGGAAAGTTGTTTGGGAAGAAGAAGAAATAAACATATTTGATGGATGTTTAATTGATTTTTATTAGACACTTATATGTAGTACTACTATCTTGACACTTGCTTGCTATGTCTTTTATTATTATGTTAGTTGATAAACTTATTAGAACCTAGCTACTAGTTTATTTGAAATTATATGACTATGCTTCTAATATAATTGTTTTATGATATTGTTTTAAATATGCAATTGATATTATTTAATCATTCTTGATGTACATGATCCAAATGGAACTTGCTGCAAAGACACCTTAAAAATAACCTTTTTCTGGAAATTTTTCAAATTTGGTCGCCTGGGAAATCACCAGATGGGCGGCCCCCTTAATTCCTTAGGCGGTCCCCTTAATTTTTAAGGGGGCCGCCCAACAATTAAGGGGACCGGCCATCTGGACAGTAAAATTTACTGTTTCCTTTTGCATCTTATGACCACTTTTACCTAGCCCCAGCTACCATTACCCTTAATGCACGAACTGGACTTGGAATATTACCACAATATCTCCACAATTTGCCTAAATCAACCACATTTTCACAATATAAAAACCCTCCTTACAATTACCTTTCACTTCATCAACCATCACCTTCATCAAACACCCATTGTCATCCACAATGCTATCACCTAAATCCTCCATCTCTAAGCCTTCAAGGAAACAAAGACTTGTTATCATACCACCAAAACAACCTTTCATTGACCTAACCCAAGATGACACCAAAACTCCATCACCACCACCTCAAAATTCATCCCCAAGTGCACCAAATGCACCATCAAAAACACCATCCACCCATGGAGCTTCATCTTTCTCCATTCCATCTACCTCATCCATAAATGACTACATCCACACTCACCTAACATCATCACCAAGAGCATCATCACCACCATCCACTCAAGAACCTTCATACACCCAACTTGCCATTTCCCTATCACCCATCACACCTCTTGATGCTCATTTTTCACCATCACCAACCCCACCACCATTCTTTCCTATACCTTGGGCAATGCTTGAAGCCCATGGTGATAATTGTCTTTGTTGCGTCCATAACCGGACCTTAATCTTTGGTCTTAGAGATGAGATACACTACATGTTTTCATCTCTTGAACACATGATTGCCAACCCACAACCACCACCTCCTCCACCTCCTTCACCCACTACACCACCACCACCTCCATTTTTACCCAATTAAGCATATGCAATGCTTAAAAATAATTTTTTCAAACCCTTCTTGCAAGAAAGCTCCATGGAAGACCATGTACCTTTAAGATGATTATGTAGTTTAATTAGTAGTTTTTATTTGTATGCTTGCATGCTTCATGTTGTAATCTTTTGGTTGTGTATTTATACACAACACCTTTATTGAATGAATGATTTTATATGCTTGCTTATTGTTGTTATATATACTTGTGCTTCTAACATTTTTTTATGCAAGTGTTCCATAGCTTGTTTCCTTGGTGCCCCCAAACGAGGGGGAGTACACATCAAGGGGGAGTTCTCGTCCCGACAAATTTAATTACTAAAACTTGTCGGCTTAACCTTTTTGATTCTACAAAAAGGGGGAGAAATAGATGTAAACTCACTAAATACTTGTCTAAAAACTAATTTTTAGATTTAATGAGTTTAGATTTTGTAATCATCAGAAAGGGGGAGATTGTTGATATAAATAATGCCTAAACACGTTATTAATATTTTTCGATATCTCTACGTTTTGATAATCACAAAATGTAAAATCATTAATCGGAAAATTATGACGTAAACAAGTATTTAGTTGTAAATATCTATTTCTACAACTCAAATCACTTAAGGTATGAATGAACTAATGCTTAATGCATTATATGATCAAAGGAACATTTTCTTAATAACTAGATTTTTTATAAAACATCAAAAACATTTTATATATTTTTGAAAAACATTTTTGGCATTAAATAAAAATTTTAATCTTTTATAAAAATATGAATTCAAATTTTTAACCAAAATCAGTTAAAATGTTCCAGAAAAACCTTCCCCACAAAAGGACAAAATTGGCCAACGGACAGAAGGGGCGGCCCCCTTAATTTTACTAGGCGGCCCCCTTAATTATTAAGGGACCGCCCATTTAGGGACCCCCCCGCTCCAGTAGACCTCCAGCTGTCCAATTTTTCTCCTATAAATACCAGCCTTCTCCTGGACTTTTACTCACCTTTTGCACACTAAAACTTTTGTTTTAAATTCATTCTAAACATTGTAAATCCTTTGATCATATTTTCTTAAGCATTGGTTTCTAAGTGATCCAAACTTCCACCACCAAAAGTGCAAAAGAAGAACTCTACTTCAACTAGTGAAGAAGTGTTATTACTTACCTCATTCAATTGTGTTGTTGTGTAAAGTGTTGTGTAGTTGTGATAAGTAGATCAAAGTGTAATTACGTAGTGGTGTTGTAAATTAGTTGTGAATAAGTAGTTGTGAAGTAGTTGTGAAGAAGTAGTCGTGAAGTAGTCGTGAAGAAGAAGAAGTCGTGAAGAAGTCGTGAAGCCGTTGTGAAGAAGTCGTGAAGAAGTCGTGATTAAGTCGTGTAGAAGTTGTGTATAAGTTGTGAGATTGGTTCTAGCTACGATTAGGACTCGACATCTAGCTTTGTGTCGTTAAGCCGGTGTAAGCTAAAGTTGTGTAAGGTTTCTCCGCCATAAGGGAGTTTGTTGACATAGTGAAGAAAACTCTCGAGTAGGTGACTCGAGGAGTGAGTAGGGCAAGGAAGGTGTCCTTGTAGCCGAACCACTATAAATCTCCGTGTTGTGGTTTGATCTTTCCATCTCTCTCTTTTATTTCATTATATTTATCTTACTTGCATTACTTATCTATATTTGCTTATATATGTTCATATTGATCAAGAGTTGAATTCACATAAGAAAGAATCGAAGTTTTTAAAAAGTAAACAAAAGTTTTCATAAATTAAAAAGACGTAAAACTATTCAAACCCCCTTCTAGTTTTCCACAGGAATGTTAAGGAATCCTTCGGGATGAATGTTAAAAATCCTTTGGGATGAAAAGTGTTGCCTTCACCGGCAAGGGGTTGCCTACGTCCATGGCATATAAAAGTATCCCCATGATGAATGTGATAATGTGAAGGATCCAAGTCTAAGAAGAGTAAAAATAATGTAATAAAAACAATGAGAAAATAATAAAAGTTAAATTGGGAATTAGGAGTAGTGGTGTTATGTCGGGAATACATAACCATGAATTTATATTTCTTGATTTACATCGATTGGGACGCCTCTCCATGTAAATGAGGAATTATAAACAAGTGGGCTATGTGTTGCCGACATGGCACGAGTAAGGTTAGAGAAGTAGAAAGAGGGAGTTTAGAGTTAGTTAGGAATTGTAAGGACTAAGATAAGAGGATTAGAATTTGACCATGGCTTTTAGTTGAGACTTAGGAGAACCTTGATGGGACGGAGAAATTGTAATGATGATATGATGGGCCTTGCGGTGTGGTGCAAAAGATGATGAATGAAGATAAAAGAATGTGAACGTATTAGTAGAGTGTAATGATGTAAAGTCAAATAGTACGAGTTCTTAAGTAGCGAGTAGTCAAGAATGAAGGTAGAGGATAAAGCGAGTGAAATGATGATATGCGGTAATAGGGCGGATTAGAATGATGATTGGCGATAATAAGTAAGTCTTGTATTATGTAAAATCTAAGCGAGAGTTGTATGGTATAAAAGTAAGCGGGGGTAATGTGGATTAGGGCATGTGATGCGTTATAGTATGCACAGAGTTGCGAGGTCACTTAAGTCGTTGCACTAAATAAACTAAGAGTTAAGGGGCTAAGAATGAGAGGAGTTATGAGACTAAGTGTGGTTAGAAATAGAACGACAGATTTCGGGGACGAAATCTAAATAAGGGGGTAGAATTGTTAGACCAGTTTCCCGGGTATTGGGACCCCACCCTAGATGAAAATAGATAAGGGCCTTTCTTGATTGGCTAGTCAACATTTGTTGTGTAATGGTCAAACCCGATAGTCAAAATATGACTAACGTGGTAATGTAAATATGATGTGTAGCTAAAGGGGCCTAAGTTGTCATTGTTGTAAGTATGTTATAAGTTAGTTGTGGCCAAATTAGAAGGAATGGAACTAGAAGGGCCATTCTTGCCATAAGCCCAAAGATGCCACCTAACTATCGATATCTAGGATTTATCTAGACAATTCTCTCATTATTGAGAGAGAGTGAGAAGGCCGGTTTTATTGAGAGAAAAAGGGAGGGAAAGAGAAGTCTTGGTGGCTTAAGAAAGAAGATGATCAAGTCTTGATGTTTATAGTCTTCCCTAGCTATGATCATTGCAAGTAAGTGTCTATGATCTTGTTGTTAGTGAAGTTATAGTTTATGAGTAAGTGGGAAATCATCATATGATGTGGGTGAGATCATATGATGATTTGGTTAGGAAGATGATTATGTTTTGATGGGTTTTGATAACCCTTGTTATGTATTTTATTGTTATGATGTTAGGTTTTATTATTTATGAAGGATGATGATGATGATGATGGATCATTGTGATGAGGATGATGTTATTGATGTGTTGTAGCTTAGATTGAGGTAAGTAAAATGATGATGGCATGTGTTATATGGATGTCTAACATGTATGTGTTATGTATGTTTGTGGTTAGTGATAAGAGACTTGATATGTGCTTATATGCTAGAATGAGTATGATCTAAGTGATGAATTTGGTGGTGAGAGTAAGTGATGTTAGGTGTTTATGCAAGAAATGGGAAAGTGGAGTTGCTAAGTAAGTGTTTGGATATATGTGATGCTTATGTGTTTGATTGAAGTATGATGGTATGTGATTATCGTTTTACTTACTAAGCGTAAGCTTATTCTTTTAGTTTTCAATGTTTTATTGTAGGTTTATGTGCGGCGAAATGGAAGTACTTGGACCATAGCCTAAGGAATTGGAAGCGGATTGATAGGTGAATTGCCATTAGGAACTTAGTATAGAATACCGAGCTCAAGTGTCAAGGTTGTACTCCCGAGAGTCTTTTGTCGATTTGTAAAGTGTAGTCGTGTGTCAAAATGTATGTCAAAGTGGTCATGACGATTTGGGAGTCCAACGATGAGTCAAAGTGTAGTTTATGTGTTTTTGCATAAAGTTAAAGGGGCGTTTGGTTTAGTTGTAAATATACCCATTTTGGGTTGTAAACGGGTCAAGTTCCCTTGGAACATGTTTGTTATGTTAATCTAATGATTTCTGGAAAGTTTGATGTAATTCGGAAGTGGTATAAGTGGTTTGTTGTGAAAATGGGTCAAAAGTGGTTTATGCATAACCCGTCAGTTCTGGGATCTACCCTTAGGTTCCAAAGTATGGACCTAAGTGTGGATCCTTAGTTTCAGTTTAGGATCCCCCTTTAGGTTCCAAAGTATGGACCTAAGTGTGGATCCATAGTTTTCAGTTTAGGACCCCCTTTAGGTTCCAAAGTATGGACCTAAGTGTGGATCCAGAAATGGTCATCTTGGTTATGAGTTAAATGTTCATCTTGGTTATGAATGTAGATTCTTAAAAGGGTCAATAGAGTAACGGAATGTCAAGTAAAGTCAAGCGTTTCCCGTCAAATCTTAAAGTATAATTTCAGTCCTGGACCTTAGTGTGGATCTTCCAGGATCTACTGTTAGGTTCCATAAATCTGGACCTTAGAGTAGATCTTTCAGGATCAACTTTTAGGTTCCACAATCTAGACCTTAGTGTGGGTCAGTTTCGGAATGTTACTTTTTGCGAAAAATTTTCACGTTTTTGGTCAAAGTGGTCAAGGGGCGTTACAGCAGGCATATGCAATTTTTGAGGGGGGAAAGGGTGAATAATCTACATGTTGATTGATGATTGAGAAATGGTCATACGACTTCTGAATACATCAGTTCAGGAGTCGTGCAAACCATGTTTCTCCAACACTACATCTTCCTCCGTCTATCAAGGTGTTGAAGAACATTGATGCGTGGTTTTGCGACCTTACAACAGGTTTTACCTCTCGAGGGATCTCAAGAGGCTTACAACCCCACCAGGCAGTGTACCTGACCGATGTAGTATAGTGTAGTGGTAAGTACGGGGGATTGATCGTTCTCCACAGGGAATAGTGTTCGTTAGGTATGAAAAACTACTTTAATAGGTCTAAGGGTGAGAGAAGATTCTTTTTATGTTTTTATATTTTTTTATGAAAGCAAGTAAAATCTCGGGTTTGAAAGAGTGGGCGGAATTAGTTGCTAGTCAACTAACCCAAATTACTACGAATGCAAATTAAATAAAATAACAGAAAATGAAAATGTTGGTGAAAACTTATGTGGAGGGAAATGTGTTTACTTAGATTTCCTTACTCCCTAACTATCTTTTACCGGTTGATTAGTGTGTATTAGTTGTGTGGATGACGGGTGTATTCCTTAATACCATTCGTGGGGTGGCGTACGTACTTCCCCAACTCTACAAGCTCCTACTTCACTCCTATGTTGAGCCGGCTAGGAAGCTCCTAACATGGGATCACTAGAATTCGCTTGTGCATTAAATACAACCATAAAAACCTTTAGTACGCATTGGTTCATGTTTCTTAAGACGTTCAAGCAAGTTACCGAATAGGAAGTTAGCCAGTTTTCTTAAGCCTAACATAGATGAACAATCATCCAATACAACTAACAACACACTAATAACCAATAATCAATAGCTAGGTTTCATTAGATCTAAGCAAACACAAGATAAATCTAGCCTAACATGTTAAACAAAAGACAAGAATAAGATAGAATCAAACAACACATAGACATATTGAATGATTAATTGATAACTTATCTTCAATGTAACATGGAAGATCTCAAGGCAAAAAGCCTTGAAAGAGCTGCCAAATTCGTCCTAGGGTTTTCACACACAAAGTTCCCCAATAAGTTCCACACTAATGACAAAGAATTGCAAAACTATATATAGATTTTTAGATCTGACGGCGTCACGTTATGGAGTGTGACGCCGTCACCTCGCCGCTTTTAGGGTTCTCGGATGACCTTCTTGACGCCGTCCCTCTTTAGCTCTCCAAAATCCGTTCTGGCCTATCAAGGCTTGACGCCCTCAGACTATGAACGTGACGCCGTCCCTCTTTGAATTATAACGTGACGACCTTGATCAAATTAAAGGGTGACGCCGTCAGAATTTCCATGCAATTTCTCTGGCTTATCATGAGTAAATTTCACATCCACCACTTTTGCCAAGCCATGACGCCGTCCAGGTTAATCCTGACGCCGTCAAAGGTAACTTCCAGCAAGATTTTGAGACTTTGTCGTTTTCTTCACTTTTATGCTCCAAAAAACGTCCAAAATGCTTCCTTTTCCAGATTTCTTCTCAAAAGTACCTAAATTGACAAAAGGAACGATTTAGGGCAATATTTGATCAAATAAATACGATTTAGGGCTTAAATGACCCCTTAAAAGCGGTACACTTTTCGCTTCATCAAATACCCTTACACTTGAGATTTGCTTGTCCTCAAGCAAATGCGCTTTTATTCTAATCAAAATACAAGTTAGGGGTCATTTAATGCTAACATAAAAGTAATTACAACAAATATTCATTCCACTTTAATCATAATAAGCACGGAGATTATAAACTAGCACCTCACAAGTAGTGTTTAGATACTCACATCTCTCAAGTGTCATCAAAATAAATCTCATAAATGAAAACGGATAATATCTCTCACTACCTGTCATAGCAAATAGATTACCATAGGCTTGGGAAAGGATCAAAAACCTCCTCCACTCGGCGTAAGCACCTAAGATAAACTATCAAAGAGGGCTTTTAAATGGGTTATAATGTTAGGTGTAGGGAAAAGGAAAACACGGTTTTGTTGGATAAAGGATATTTTACTGGTGGCGAGTTAAAGATCTTGATCAATTACATGTACTATACAATGTTGCTAAGCCAAGACTCGACTCAATCTTAAGCTAATGAAAGAAAATAACAAAAACATAAAATAAAACGGGATGGTAGTCCGTATGTTTTTTCTACTTTTCTTTTTCTCATTTTTTTGTATTTTTCTTGATTTTTTCTTTTTTTTTTTTTTTTTTTTTTTTTTTTTTTTGCATACACTTTTGCCCTACCATCCAAAATAATACATCATAGGGGCATTGCATTCCCCTTACACTTGAACTTTTACATAACTTTACAAATAACTATTCTAATGACTCGAATTAAGATAATTGAAAAACTTGGAGTACTTTTAAAATATTTAGCACATATGGGGGTAATAAATGATGATCTTCCCCATTACTCCATTACACTAGTACTTTACCCAATCGTCCCAATCGTCCCAAAACAATATGTACAAGGATATGACTCGACTTAGCAACCATGTAATCAATTAGATAATTAACTTGGGTTTAAACAAATGTTGTAACAATAATGCACTAAAAATGAGTGCATACAAGGTAGGCTAAGGCGATTTGGGTGTACATTTTAGTGGGGTGTAACAAATTCTTCCTTTAAGTAAAATGCTTAAAGGTCGAAACGAAAAGATAGGCTCTGAGGGGTGTACTAGGGGTATCGTGTACTAAAAATGAGTACAACGCAAAGGGTGTGGGAGAATTACTTGACCAATGTAGCCAATGTAATTATAACAAAAACACAGGTGTAAAACAATGGGTGAATCCTAATGCCTCTTATCATGTAGTAAATCTAACTACACGAATGTAGTCTCACTTGTGGCCTTGGAATGGTCCTAACGCAAGTTCTAGAATCTAAGTGCTACCGGTACACACATCATAGCAAAATGCTTTTCCTACCAATTCTAGGGGCGAACCTCACATAATTGGGGGTGGAAAATTTTTTAGTGGTACGGTTTTTGTGCTAGTCATATAACTCCTATCCGTGAGACGCTCATTAAGATCAAAGTTTCACTCCTATATGTTGTAAAAAATTTTAAATTTGGCACTAAAATTACCCTAACAGGTATTTATCTCAGTTTTATTACACATCCACTATTAAACAAACAAAAATCAAGCGCAATTGTATTCTCTAATCGTACTTTTACCCCCCCCCCCTTACACTTAAGATGAACATTGTCCCCAATGTTCAAATAACAAGATGTAAAAGTAAATAATGTAAAAGAATGAAATCAAATACTCCCCTGATTCGTTCGGTGGATAATGAAGTAACACGGTTAGATCTTCTTCCAAAGAGAATGTTGAAGCTCCATGACTAATGCATCGCCATAAGCTTGATCCAAAAACATTTCCTTGTCCAAAATAACCTGTTAAACCTGAGAAAACAAACACGAAAACCTGCATAACATCGGCGGGATAAACTCTATATATAAGGATATAATGCTTGTGGAATGATAATTTTGCAGATTCCTGGAGATTATAAGTTATAGATTTAATAAAAACTTTTTATGAAAACAAAACTTTCAAAAAATTTCAGAAAATTAAACCTGACGCCGTCAGGTTGTAACTCCTGACGCCGTCAGAAATGATCTGACAGAATTCTCATGTTACGTTTCCGGAAAAATTTTGGAAAAACCTATACCTTACTTCCTGGAATTCCTGCAAAACTTCATTATGACTCGATACAAGCATTTGACTCAAACAAATACTAATATGTATGTTAATTTATTATTATTACGATTCATGTTCATTTGTGTTCTAATAAACCGATTTAGATTTCCCTTACACTTAACTTTTGCAAAATACCTTTATATGTAGTTAAGACGAAGTTAAAAACAAAATAAAGCATTTTCACAAATTACTTTTGAACATGAACCAATAAGAATAAAAATTAAACACACATACGGAAGCAAATAAAATCAAACAAACAAATAAATAAACACACAAAGCAAATAAAGCTTGGGTTGCCTCCCAAGAAGCGCTTTTCTTTATTAACGAGTCTTGTAGCTAGACTCAAAGTCACGTACATTACGTGACTCCATCATTCATAATGACGTATCCCTGATAGATATAATCCTTGTTATCAGGGTGGTGGTGTCTCAATCGCTTGACATTCACAGTCACATCACCTCCTCCCTTGCTGGTCAAGCTTACTACCCCATCATGGTGTAGACTTTTAATTGTGAATGGTCCGTACCACCAGGGACTTGGTTCATCGGTAGGTGCTTTTGTTTCTGAATGCCTTAGAAGCACTGAGTCTCCTTTTGTAAATTCAGCGGGGTTATTAGGCTGCTCACCAGCCTCAATATAATCGTTATTTCCACCCTTACATTCTCTAATCTCATTTTCATTGTAATTCTTAATCCTTGCCTCCCATGCAAGGATTTTCTCTCGAACATTACCACGAATTACATTGGGGTTAGCCTCCATCTTCTTTTGTAGAGCAACATCTCGTATATGACGTGGAATCGTCGGGAAGTTTATCGTCTTCTTCTCCTTCTTCATTTGGATGGTGCTTTTTTTGTAATTGATTTGTGCCCTAGTGGTCGCGAGAAAGGGTGCCCCAAGGATTATTGGCATATTCATGTCATTTCTTTCAATAATCATGAAGTCGACCGGATATAGGAATCCGGCAACGTTGACCAACACATCTTCCGCAATTCCTAACGGGTACTCGTAAGAATGTTTTGCAAAGGAGAGTTTAGTACGGGTGATGGATGGCAGTTCGTCGGTTAACTGGACATAAACGGATAAAGGCATCAAATTTGCGTCGGAACCTTGGTCAGCTACCGCATCCAGATACTTGAGTTTTCCAATGCTGCATGGTATTTCGAAGACCCCGTAGAATTCCTGCTTTTCCACTAACTTTTGTCTTATGAGGCACTCATACAATTGCCCTCCGGGTAATGTGTCGGATTCATCATCCGGTTCCATCCTCTTGGACTCCTTGTTGGGTAGATGAGTACGTCGATAGTTTCCCACCCAATCGTTTATGGTTTCCTTGTTTATTTCGTGCTTCAAGTAATGCCTCACTTGTTGTGACTTTGGTGGTTCTTCCAATTGGCGCTCCTCAGTGGGCGCCTCCTTTCCCTTGTCGGAATCACATGTGTAGGCATTGGTGTTTCCGTCTTTAAGTGGGACGAGGTCAATTTTGTTAACTTCCATAGTTATCAACTTTCCTCTTCCATCATTTTTGCCCTCTTGGACGACGGAGACGGCATTAACACATTTAGTGTTGGGAACTTCAACATCTTTCCGCACTAGCACATTTTTAGGAGCCTTTGTATTTGCGTATTCTTTCAAAAGGTTCATCATCTCCGCCATCTTCTCTTCCATTTCCTCCTTCTGTTTGTAGACGGCTTCCTCAAATTTCGCCAACCGTTCGGAGTGTTTTGACATGTATTCTCTCATTCGAGCTTCGAATGTTGGACTAAGTTCCTGAGGTGGTGGGTTGGGTGGAGCGTGCTTATGGAAAGGTTTAGTATTTTCCCTACGGGGTGATTCGGACAATGGTATTTGCTTAACGCTTGAGACCGAGTTAATTGTTTCTTTTTGTGGACTTAAGGGTCTCTTTTGCTTTTCCATAAGATATGCAACCCTTTTCTCAAGTTCACTTACGCTTTCCTCAGTAATTTGATTGGCTGTATCGGGTGACGAATATGTCTTGACCGCCGAGCGTACATCGTGGGAAACTTGCTACAATTCATCATCGTCGGATGCAAGCTCATCAATGATCTCCCATGATTCCTCGGCGCTTTTGTCGCGCAATCTGCCCCCGGCGGCTCGATCGATGGCACGCTTGGTGTGGTAATCAACATGTTCATAGAAGATTTGGATTTGAAGCCATAGATTTATGCCATGATGAGGGACTTTTTGGAGTAAGTCCTTGAATCGAATCCATGCCCCGTAGAGGGTTTCGCCTCGACGTTGTTCAAACGTCAAGATATCCTTCCTTAGCTTGGTAGTTCTTCCCGGTGGGAAAAACTGAGCAAGGAAACGAGTGGTGAGATCATCCCAAGAGGTGATGGATCCTGCGGGTTGACGCTCTAGCCATTGACTAGCTTGGTCCCGCAGAGAGAATTGAAAGAGACGCAATCGGGTCGTCTCTCGAGTGGCAACATCAAGGTCTACAGAATCAACAATTTTGAGAAAGTCCTTGAGATGTTGATTAGGATCTTCGGAACGAAGTCCATGGAATGCGCATCCGCTTTGCACCAACCGGATGGTGTCGGATCGCAAGGGTGTGACATTGGCTCCTTGAATGAGCTCAATGGTGTTTCGATAGCCATGGTGGCTAGGACGGGAGTACTCTCCTAAAGTACGGGCTCTAGGAGGTGGTGGTTGTTGTTGTGGTGGTGGGTTGTTGGGATTAAGGATATTACCATCTTCCATGATGTCGAATGGTAATGGTTACGAACAAAGAAACGAAGAAAATAGATAGACTAAAGAAAACCTAGAAAAAGAAAATAAAAATCTCACTAGAAAGGAATCTAGTGAGTAGACCTATAAAATAAAATTTCAACCTAAACAATAACTATTCCCCGGCAGCGGCGCCAAAAACTTGATGCGTGGTTTTGCGACCTTACAACAGGTTTTACCTCTCGAGGGATCTCAAGAGGCTTACAACCCCACCAGGCAGTGTACCTGACCGATGTAGTATAGTGTAGTGGTAAGTACGGGGGATTGATCGTTCTCCACAGGGAATAGTGTTCGTTAGGTATGAAAAACTACTTTAATAGGTCTAAGGGTGAGAGAAGATTCTTTTTATGTTTTTATATTTTTTTATGAAAGCAAGTAAAATCTCGGGTTTGAAAGAGTGGGCGGAATTAGTTGCTAGTCAACTAACCCAAATTACTACGAATGCAAATTAAATAAAATAACAGAAAATGAAAATGTTGGTGAAAACTTATGTGGAGGGAAATGTGTTTACTTAGATTTCCTTACTCCCTAACTATCTTTTACCGGTTGATTAGTGTGTATTAGTTGTGTGGATGACGGGTGTATTCCTTAATACCATTCGTGGGGTGGCGTACGTACTTCCCCAACTCTACAAGCTCCTACTTCACTCCTATGTTGAGCCGGCTAGGAAGCTCCTAACATGGGATCACTAGAATTCGCTTGTGCATTAAATACAACCATAAAAACCTTTAGTACGCATTGGTTCATGTTTCTTAAGACGTTCAAGCAAGTTACCGAATAGGAAGTTAGCCAGTTTTCTTAAGCCTAACATAGATGAACAATCATCCAATACAACTAACAACACACTAATAACCAATAATCAATAGCTAGGTTTCATTAGATCTAAGCAAACACAAGATAAATCTAGCCTAACATGTTAAACAAAAGACAAGAATAAGATAGAATCAAACAACACATAGACATATTGAATGATTAATTGATAACTTATCTTCAATGTAACATGGAAGATCTCAAGGCAAAAAGCCTTGAAAGAGCTGCCAAATTCGTCCTAGGGTTTTCACACACAAAGTTCCCCAATAAGTTCCACACTAATGACAAAGAATTGCAAAACTATATATAGATTTTTAGATCTGACGGCGTCACGTTATGGAGTGTGACGCCGTCACCTCGCCGCTTTTAGGGTTCTCAGATGACCTTCTTGACGCCGTCCCTCTTTAGCTCTCCAAAATCCGTTCTGGCCTATCAAGGCTTGACGCCCTCAGACTATGAACGTGACGCCGTCCCTCTTTGAATTATAACGTGACGACCTTGATCAAATTAAAGGGTGACGCCGTCAGAATTTCCATGCAATTTCTCTGGCTTATCATGAGTAAATTTCACATCCACCACTTTTGCCAAGCCATGACGCCGTCCAGGGTTAATCCTGACGCCGTCAAAGGTAACTTCCAGCAAGATTTTGAGACTTTGTCATTTTCTTCACTTTTATGCTCCAAAAACGTCCAAAATGCTTCCTTTTCCAGATTTCTTCTCAAAAGTACCTAAATTGACAAAAGGAACGATTTAGGGCAATATTTGATCAAATAAATACGATTTAGGGCTTAAATGACCCCTTAAAAGCAGTACACTTTTCGCTTCATCAAACATGGTCATGGAATGCTAATCGACATCTTCTCACGGGCTGGTACAATCAGTAACAAAGGGTTTCTAGTCAATGCTTCATGTACACGTCATTATGCTACATGTACACATCATGATGATGATTCCGATTAATCGTAACCATAAGGGGAGAAATGTGTACACCAAGGATGCACAGCAGGTTCACGTGATCGGGCTTAATATCTAAGGATACATATCATAGATGATCAGTGGTTCAACTTGTTACCTTGGTATTATCGTTTCACCTTTACGTCATGGGCTAATTAATCGTAACCATCAGGGGAGAGAGAATGTGTACATCAAGGACGCACAACAGGTTCACGTGATCGGGCTTAATATCTCAGGATACATATTATAGATGATCAGTGGTTCAACTTGTTACTTTGGTGTTAGCATCTCATGTGTACGTTGCGGGTTGATGGGTTATATGTAAGGTTACTAGAAGGCATTTGGTGAGATAAAGATGATTGGTATTCTGTTCCTCCAAATTGGGCAATCTTGAAGAAGGTCGAGTCTACAGTCTATTCTACATTCTCCGCTGTGGGTTAGAAGACTAAAGACGACATGCATTTGGTTATCAAAAGACTTCTTCATATTATGGGCGTTCATCCAAAGTCTTCTTCCTATTATGGGCGTTCATCAGAAAGGTGGTCAGATTGGGGGAGAGCACTAATTAGGGGAGAGTGAAAAGTCAGAATTAATCCTTAATTAAATGTGATCACATTACTCTTCAGCAAGTAAAGTGATGGCAGCGGAGAAGATTCAGGAAGCTGAGGAGTAATGGTTTTTCTTCGTATCCTTGTATATATTTGCTTCATACATTTTTGCTCATATCTTATACCATTTTGTAAATAGATATATAGAAAACCTGCAAATTGTAAATAGAGAATCGTAAAACCAGAAAAACTATAAAAATTGAAAAATAGAAAATACCAAAAATTAGTTTTCACCTAGGCATGTCTTCTGTTTATCGATAACATTTACGACTTAGAAATGTCATTTAATAATGGCAGGGTCTTTAAATGAAGCTCGAGCAGAAGTTAAAATGGATTGTTAAAACATGTCTAATGGCTTGCTATTACTTTAGATAGCAACCCGCGCTTCAAAATGGGGAAATACGTCGCCAAAAGACGGCTGTTCCTCCAACTGGGTGATGTTCACCTGGGCATGGATTACTTTATATCCATGTTTCTTCGATTGATGTACGTTTCAGTGCATCTTTCTTGAAAAAGAGAGAAATCTTCTTTGTATACAAATAGTTTTCATTCTGTGATTCTTCTGAAAATTATTTGTAAGACATCTGGTGATTTTTGTGTTGCTTGAAATTCTTTTAGACTTGGATTGTGCATAAATTTGTCACTCAATCAACGACTACAAATCTTTAACTAGAATACGGGTCATTGATTGAGGGGGAGAGTGAATTCAAATTTTATATCATCAAACGGGTTTCTTGATTAATTCATAATTCTAGAAAAGGTTTTGTAGTTAATGGGGTATTAGTTGAAGAGGAAATTGCTAAAACTTTATATCAAATAGCCAAATGTGTTAGTTGTTGAAAGAATAGGGCATTATGTGCAACTTGCGTATAGTTTCCTAGCTTTATGTAACTAGAAGGCTCATTTGTGTCACTTTGGAATCCTCGCTTAATCGCTTAATCCCCTAATTACTTTAAAACTCAAAATCTAAAAGAAGTTAGAAAACCCAATGTGTTTGATGTTCTTGAATACTCCTCTGGCATGTGTATGATCTGAATGAATGAATTTCAATTGTTGTTTGACTGTCGTTAGTCGATTGCTGATTAATTGTTGTTGATTTAGTGCATGTGCACTCAGGATATGCTTAGGTATATTGCTATCATGTTAGACTATGAGATGAACTTGGTATTATGATGTGGCATGCTGCTATGTGGTAGCTATTAATGACTAGCGTATCTGTATGTATGTATATCTGTGTGGATATTCTTATGCAGATTCCATGGCCAAAATGAATGTGCCAGTTCCCGCTCTAACCATTTGATCAGACGTTCAAACTCTATTGATTGGCTCGGAATTCACCACAACAACAACATCGGCAACAACAACAACAACAACAGCACTGTCATCACCACCACCACCTTCAGTGAAACAAAGCAATATTTATTCCGATCTCGCCAAGTGGGGATCTACAATACTTGGACGTTTTGTTGGTGGATGGATAATCGATGTTGACCACTGACTCACTCAGAAAAGCGGGTGATTACATCATCTGCGCAAAAAGGTCAATATCATTTGTGTCATAATAGTCGACTTGTGCATAATAAGCAGTGAATCTCCCTCTTAGATTAAGGGGGAGCATAGTATGTTCCATTATCAGAAAAATATTAAATCGGACACATTTTCTCCCACATTTTCTAACTTATTTAAATCAATTGGGATCACAAATCTCAAATGGTTTGAAAATTTTGATCAGGGGAGAGAATGTGATTTAAATATGAAATCTGATAAAATGTGATGTTTGGACGTAAATGTAAGCTCTCCCATATGTGCTAAACTCTTTCGTATATCGATGCACATATTGAGGGGGAGCAAATGGACAAAAGGATTTGGCATCCTATGTGAGCAAGGCTCAGACTTCACCAATGAATTGACGAAACATATATTGTCATCAATCGAAAGGACATATCCTGGCCGGGTAATAATTTCAAGCTGGTCTAACCAGTGATGTAAGCGTGTCTCGAAAAGGATGTGTCTGAGTAGAGTGTACCGTTTCGAGAAACTTTCTGTGGACTTGACCAGGCCGGGTAATAATTTCAAGCTAGTCTAACTAGTGATGTAAGCGTGTCTCGAATCGGTCATGTTCACTGAAAGTGGATCAATTCAAAAAGTGCAAGCTCTACCCAAGCACATGTTGAGGGGGAGCATTTGAAAAATATAAAACTCTCAAGTGTTAGCAAAATGTGTTTCATAATCATGAACACTTTGAGAGATTTTTCAAAGATTTGGTAAATGGCAACATAGGATAGTCATGAAGTTATAAGGTGGCTAAGGTTAGGAAAACCGTCCTATGATCCGCCAGAGCCGGAGGGATCTACCCAAGGACAATACCGAATAGTTAGTATTAGAAAGTCCTTAGGTATGATTATGAAAAAAGGAGTAATGTGAGTAAGGAGAAAGAAGGGGTTGAAGAATTAAAAAGAAATGAAATGAGAAAGGGTGAAAAGAAATAGCCCTCCAATTATTCAACCTTAGGGCAGAAACCGGGTTCAATTCATATGCTACTGGTTGTTACCAAGGTAACACCGGTATTGAAGAACAAGACGTCATGGACCCAGTGACGCACTGCACTAAACCTTCTAAACCACTCAAGTTCTCTTAAAAGGACTTGTTTCATTCTCACGGGGAACCCTGCATAATCTATCGACCGCTCATTACGAGTTATGTTGATATTGAAAAGGAGACACCGCTCCAGTCTCCGACTACCAAAAATGCACTTATTGAGTCTAGAGCCACGAGATGCATAATAAGATCTCATAGGAACACATGCTACTTCTACACTGGTTGTTCAACATTAAGGACACCAGTTGTAAACTTAAGAGTCCTACGCAGATCTTAGCAATCTGCCAGAACATTTATGAGAGAATTTACGAATGTAATTCTCAATTATTGAATGGAAATTCCTGCCAGGGTCAACATCAAACAGCCCTGAAAGCAGGTCACTTCGGTAATTCCTTGTGGATTACGCTTAGTGATCGCGGCGGTTTCAAACGGTCTACAGTCGTGGAGTGATCTCCAGCGACTCACCTAATCGTTGATTTGCTACGGTAAATCTTTAAAACCCTCTGTGGGTTTCCGATTTAGGAACGGTCTTGGTAAGGATTAGAGAGAGTTTTCACACTATGCTGTTAACAATCTCGAAGTCAGAACCTGTAAGTACCGGACGTTTTATTGCTAACTGTCGCATGCAGGAACACCTGGCGGTTGTAGCTGATTGCTGTTGCAGCTGATTGAGGTTGTAGCAGATTGTTGTTGCAGCTGATAGCGGTTGTAGCTGATTGCTGAAAAGATGCCAATCCATCACCACATGCTCACACTACATCATCATCGTATTCAAAAGAAGTCATGATAACCTAAAAGACCTTCAACACTGCTTCTGCTAACTCTGATGTTGAAAATCATGACTCAGAATAGTGTGAGCATGTCGACTCAAAGATTAACACATCACATGGAGATATACTGCTGAAAGATGACTTGAAGACAAATGTTGGATGATAAACTCGAAGAATTCTCAAAGATCATCCAAGACAACCGTTCAGTCATCAAAAGATTACTGCTGAATGCACAAAGTTTCAAGACATTGAAGAATCGAAGACTACGAGCTACGATGTCAATCACACAAGATGGAATGCTAGAATTCATAGTATTATTTCCGGGGTGACCTCCCTTAGGGGGAGATTGTTAGGAATATAAATATTCAGATGAAGGTTCGGTCACCCCGAGTATCTATTTAGCATTTACATAGCTCGTAGGCTTATTATTATTACTAGTAGTATTACTATTATTAGCTTAGTCGTATTTATATTTGTGGAGTGGGTCGGGTCTTTACCCACTGTCAGCTCACTCCACAGCCCACTAGGGGCACTAATATTAGGTACTATATATACCCCTTCCCACACTCGGGAAGGGTTGGAACTCTTGTCACATTTTTCACTTCAATCTAATTGATACAAGTTTTCTCCCAACTCTCTCTCTAGTCTATCTCTCTAACTCAAATATGGAGTTGTTCTTCCATAATCCAAGGCCACCCGATCCACACAATCAATATGTTTAGATCTTACAGACTAGCTATGAATATTCTCCTATAAATAGGAATATCGAATTATGCATAAGAAAGAAATACAGAAAACATAAACACTTGGATGCGCAAGGGTTATTGATTTGTGCCTAAGTAGATATTCCTATTTGGTCGAATAACAAACATTTGGTCTTATCCCAAGTAGATATTCATGATACCCAGGCAATATGGTCGAATAGTTTACTTTGGAAAGTGATAACACGATTCCAAGTGATATCCGGTAACCATTTATTGGTACGTAGTTAGGTCATTGATTATCTTCACCCTGTTCTGGGCTAATTACCACCAACAATCAAAGTAAACTATTCTGTGATAATCAATGGCTGCTGCTGCTATGAAACACATGGCTTCAAACTTTGCCAAGCTTGATAAGTTTGAAGGGGTGGACTTCAGGAGATGGCAGAAGAAGATGCACTTCTTGCTTTCAAGCATGAGTGTGGTGTATGTTCTGAGCACTCCTATTCCCGATGATGGGGATGATGCTACTGTGGAACAAATAAGGAAAAGGAGCAAATGGGAGAATGACGATTACATTTGCAGAGGTTTAATCCTCAATGGTATGTCTGATTCTCTCTTTGATATTTATCAGAATGTTGAATCTTCCAAAGAACTATGGGATTCCTTGGATGCCAAATATATGGCTGAGGATGCATCAAGTAAGAAGTTTCTTGTAAGTAATTTCACAAATTACAAAATGACTGATTCAAGACCAGTTATGGAACAATACAATGAACTTCTTGGTATCCTTGAAAGGTTTACACAATATAAAATGAACATTGATGAGGCTATTTCAGTCTCTTGTATCATTGACAAACTACCTCATTCTTGAAAGATTTCAAGCATACCTTGAAACACAAGAAGGAAGAACTGACTCTTGTTCAGTTGGGCAGTCATCTGCGTATTAAGGAATCCCTCAGGGCAAAGGATAATGACAAGCAAAAGAGTAGCAATGCTACTGGTGCATTTGTTGTCAATATGGTGGAACATAACAACTCCACCAGGTACAATGACAACAAGGGAAAACATAAACATCATGATAACACGAGGGCTGACCCTAACAAGAAGGCAACACCTACTTGTTGGAAATGTGGCAAAACTGGTCACATTAAAAGGGATTGCAAAGGTGTTAAGGTTGGTGGTAAAGCCAATGGTTCAGGCACTAGTAGTTCTGGGAGTGGTGGTTCTGCCAACTCACTTAAAGGCCAGAATATGTTTAATAAATCCTTTCAGAGTTATTATGTTATATATGTATCTGAATCTAACTATTTTCAGGATGATGATGTTGCGTGGTGGGTTGACTCTGGAGCAACTGTTCATGTGTGCAAAGATAGACGTTGGTTCAAGACTTACGAGTCACTGAATGATGGTTCTATTCTTCACATGGGAAATGAGTCAACAGCCCTGGTGCATAGTCGTGGTTGTGTAGATCTTTGTTTTAGTTCTGGAAAGATTGTAACTTTGTTTAATGTTATTCATGTTCCTGATATAAGGAAGAACTTGGTTTCAAGTAGTGTTTTGAATAATCATGGATATAAACAAGTTATTGAATCTGATAAATTTGTATTATCTAAACATGGTGTGTTTATAGGTTTTGGCTATTTGTGTAATCAAATGTTCAGGCTTAATATTGTCACTGATATTGTTAATTCAGCCTTTATGTCAACCTTTAAACTGAACGAATCTACCCTGTGGCATGCTAGACTTGGCCATGTATATTTTAAAAGGATGCAAGATATGTCTAAGGATGGGTTAATCCCAGCATTTGACATGGACACTGAAAAGTGTAAAACTTGCATGATGACCAAAATAACTAAGAAACCTTTTCAGGGTGTAAAACGTGAGACTGAGCTCTTGGAGCTGATACACAGTGACCTGTGTGATTTGCATGCCACTCCCTCATTGGGAAACAAAAAGTACTTTGTGACATTTATTAATGATGCTTCAAGGTTTTGTTACGTCTATTTGTTACATACTAAGGATGAAGCATTAGATAAATTCAAAGTATTTAAAACTGAATTTGAGTTGCAACTTGGGTCCCTGATCAAAAGATTAAGGACTGATAGGGGAGGTGAGTACATTGATACCTTGTATTTTTAGTCTGTTGGTATAATCCATTAAACGACTGCTCCCTATACACCTCAGCAAAATGGTATCTCTAAAAGAAAAAACAGGGTACTGAAGGAGATGGTTAATTCCATGTTGTCCTATTCAGGACTGAGTCAAGGGTTCTGGGGTGAAGCTATGTTAACAGCTTGCTATTTATTGAATAGGGTTCCCAATAAAAGGAACAATGTTACCCCTTATGAACTCTGGACTAAAAGAAAACCCAACCCGAACTTTCTCAGGGTTTAGGGTTGTAGGGCTGTTGTAAGACTCCCTGATCCAAAGTAGAAAACTTTAGGTGAAAGAGGCATTGAATGCATCTTTGTTGGATATGCTGAGCATTCCAAGGCATATAGGTTCTATGTTATTGAACCTAATGAGTCTGTTTCAATTAACTCAATAATTGAATCAAGGGATGCAATCTTTGATGAGAACAGGTTCTCATCAGTCCCTAGACCAAGTCAAAGGATTCCAAATGCAACTAATGACATTGGTGTTTCAGAGGTCTCTGATGGGGTTTCTGATGAGGCTGTGGTACAACAACCTGAACCTGAGCTTAGAAACATCAAAAGGATCAGGACTCCAAATTCATTTGGACATGAGTTTCAATTATATTTAATTGAAGGAACAAGGGATGAGGTCTCTGACCAACACTCCTATTGCTTTAATGTTGAGGATGATCCTAAAATATTTGATGAAGCAATGAAGTCCCACGATGTTGATTTCTGGAAAGAAGCAATCAATGATGAAATGGATTCCATCATGGGCAACAACCCTTGGGTGTTGGCTGATCTACCACCAGGTTGCAAATCTCTGGGTTGCAAATGGATTTTCAAAAGGAAAATGAAGGCAGATGGAACTATTGAAAAGTTCAAGGCTAGACTAGTCATTCAGGGCTTTAAATAAAAGTCAGGGATAGACTACTTTGATACTTATGCCCCTATGGCACGTATCAGTACCATAAGATTGCTGATTGCTTTGGCATCTATTCACAATCTGATTATTCATCACATGGATGTGAAGACAACTTTCTTGAATGGTGAATTGGATGAGGAGGTTTATATGAACCAACCTCAGGGCTTCATCTTGCCTGGCAATGAAAACAAGGTGTGTAAACTGATTAAGTCCTTATATGGACTGAAGCAAGCACCTAAGCAATGGCATCAAAATTTTGATGAAGTGGTTTTGTCTAGTGGTTATCTACTTAACCATTCTGACAAATGCGTGTATAGCAAATTTGATGAATCTGGTAAAGGAGTTATCATTTATCTATATGTTGATGACATGCTGATCTTTGGCACTGACCAAAATCAGGTTGACCTGACAAATGAATTTTTGTCATCAAGGTTCTCCATGAAGGACATGGGGGAGGCTGATGTTATCCTTGGTATAAGGATCAAACATGAAAGTAATGGTATATCAATTTCTCAGTCTCATTATATTGAGAAGGTACTAAAGAAATTTAATTACTTTGATTGTACTCCAGTGAGTACTCCTATGGATACAACTGAGAAGATAATGCATAATACTGGCAAAGTTGTATCTCAACTTGAGTATTCTAGGGTGATTGGTTGCCTGATGTATGCCATGACTTGTACCAGGCCTGATATTGCATTTGCAGTGGGTAAACTGAGCAGGTATACTAGTAATCCTAGTGCTCATCACTGGCAAGCAGTTCAAAGGGTACTGAAGTATCTAAAGAAGACTATGGATTATAGTCTCTCATATATTGGTTATCCTTCAGTATTAGAAGGATACACTGATGCAAGTTGGATCAGTAACACTGAAGACAATTCGTCTACCAGTGGCTGGGTATTCCTACTTGGTGGAGGTGCAATTTCTTGGGCATCCAAGAAGCAAACTTGCATCACCAGTTCAACAATGGAATCTCAATTTGTGGCTTTAGCAGCTGCTGGTAAAGAAGCTGAATGGTTGAAAAACTTGCTTCTTGAGATTCCATTGTAGCCTAAACCTATAACACCTATTTCTATCCGTTGTGATAGTGCAGCTACATTGGCAAAGGCTTATAGCCAGATGTACAATGGGAAGTCTAGACACTTAGGTGTCAGGTATAGCATGATTCGTGAGCTTATCATGAATGGGGTGGTATCAATAGAGTTTGTTAGATCTTAGCAAAATTTAGCTGATCACTTGACGAAGGGTTTGGCTAGAGACTTGGTTTTAAAGTATGCTAAAGGGATGGGTTTAAGGTCCAACTTAGTCACTGAATGCTAAGACACCCAACTCCCTCCTGAGGAAACTTGGGAGCTGAGTTCAATGTGGAAAGTTGAACATTCAGTGGACTGGAGCACATGTTTTACAATCATCCCAAGGTTGTGCTCGAAACCTGCTGGAAAGGAGGATGAAGTCTTTACTTCTTAATGGTTAATTTCTTTGAAAATGTGCTAAGCATGAGCATGAATAAAGAGGAACCACCTATGTGAACGTTGAAGTTTTGCCGCTTCAGGGAGCTTTGGACTTTTGGCTCTTACAACATTTATGAATTGGATATGGACACATGGCTTGTATATTGGCAGGAGCGTTTAAGTGTTTGAAAACTTGTGTGAATTTTATCTTCAGGTATTCAAATGGGTTGAAGGGTTCAATTCTTAGAACACCCTGATTCTCGAATATTTGAACGTGTAATGTACTAAGATAGAAATTCAATCCTCAGGATATTTTCGTTTATGCAGTTATTTTGTTTAATGTTTAATTTTCATGCAAAATGAATTGTACTAAATTGGGGAGGATTGTTGAAAATTTAGTTCAATTGAGGGATATGATCATACTTGAAAATGGGTTTGGAGGTACGGAGTGTACACCCATTAATTCCCTGATTACCCTGACTCTGATAATGGTTGGAAGTAACTCATCAGAAGGTTCAATCCTTCACAGAGTTACTACTGCTAGTACTAAGTTAGTACTGCTGGAGTTAGTACTTCTGGAATGAGTATGTAACTACTCTGACCTATTCAAGTGGCAGTTATGTTGTTCCCTTTACACGCTTAGAGTTAACTAAAAAGTTAATCTATTTGTGTTTATGACTGATACGATGTATTTGATTAATTACAACTTATAAGTAAAACGTAAATATAAAAACATAAAGTTTTTCAACGTTTAAATTCTTATTAGAAATCAATCAAAGAATCAATTACCCAAGTGTTTTGCGGAACAAACACTTGGGATTGAATAGACAAGGTATTGTGTCTCCTATCTAAACTCAAGCTATGCTTAAGTGGTAACAATTTGACCCACTGAGCTATCTCAGGGATTGGTTACTCTTTGTAGGAGAAAAGGGGTGTTGTGAAAGTCTAAGCTTTAATTGCACAAAATACCTAACCCACTTTTCTCCATCTGTTTGCTATTTATAGGCAAACATGTTAAGAGTACTGAAGATTAAAAATACATAAACAATAGGAAGGCGTGTCTGACAACTACAACAGTAATTGTCATTTCCAAGAACCAATAGGATTGCGCCAAAAAGTCTTCGAGTGTCAGTCCTGACACTTCTTGACTTTTAGCCGCTTTAGGGATGGTTTGTGTCTGACCCCGATAAGACTTGTTCTTATCTCTTCAAACCTTCCCGCTCAATCCCGCCTTTCTTTCAGGCTTCAGGTTCTTCAGTCTTCGCCTTCAGTCTTTAGTCTTTAATCTTATTGTTGTTGAGGAGACTGGGGTTCAGTGAGCTCTTGTCTAACGCTCACTGAACCCATTACCTTCTTCTTCGTCTCAAGTAACACTTCAGGGAGATCCGCCTCCCTGTATGGTGAGTCTTTCTTCTTAGACTCATCCTGAGCATCTTGAAGGTAACTCACTGAGTGATTGTTCACTCAGTGACCTAATTGTGTTTTCGGTTGATTAACACTTAGCTTAATTTGTATTCAAATCCTGTTTTAAGGACTCTTGGGTACTGAAGGACCCAACAATCTCCCCCTATTTGGATATAAATTATGCTTAAGTGTTTTGATCAGTAATGAGTGAGCTAACGACTTCTTCTCATACTGAATGTACTAGAAAGTAATTATGGACACTGAAATAACAAAACAAAGGGACATCATTTTATTAATTTCATTACACAAGTCCTAACAACTAATAAGTATAAGATAGTGGTGTTGCAGATTCATTCAGTCCAGTTTGTATCCAAGGGCTTCAAGCTTAGGTCTCTTGGATTCCAGCTCATGTTGATCAGGATGTTCTTGAATCTTGATTCTCAGGTCATAGCAGAACCTCACATTGGCAGGACTCTGGATTGGGGAGGCCATCATGAGGAAACCAAGCATGGCTTTGATTCCAGCCTGATCAATGTTACTCCATCTTTGGAAGGCTGGGTCTCCAAACTCATCAGTGAAGAAGAGACCCCTCTCAGGTAGTTCAATGACCTGGTTGTTCACAAATTTAACTCTTTCAGGGAGAGCTCTGTTGCATTCAAGGCCAGGAACTCTGATCTCAGGCTCAGAATCAATTTGTTTCCTCTTTCTTCTAGAGGACTGAGTAGGAGCAGGCTGACTGGCTGGAGCTGGGAGAAGTGAGGGAATACCAAGTTCTTGAGGTGTTGCTATCAGTTTTTCATATCTTAGCTTCAGGGACTTCATCAATTCTTTGACAACAACGTTCGACTTCTTGAATATGATTGGACCCAATTCATCCAATTCAGTGATCCCAAATTCAAGGAATCTAAAGGGATCATGAATTTCAAAGTTCCTCTTGTCAGGACCTCTGAATACACTGATGACAGCAGGCTTGGTGTTCTGATGAATCTTTACATCAGTGATTGGTTCAGGTCTCAGTCTGCTTGTCATAACCCATTGGTACTTCTCAATCCTCTTTTTCCTTATCTCCTCAGCCTTTTTCAACCTTTCTTCTCTTTTCTTCCTGAGAGCAGTTATCTCAGCATCCTGAGCTTTCACAAAGCTCTGACCACCTTTCCTTCCAGCAAGGGCTTTTGGTTCAAGTCCAATCTTTTTGGCCTCTTCACTGACCACCTGGATGAGGGCAGATTTGTTCAGCCTCTCTTATTCAGCTGCTTTCTTCAACCCTTCTTCCTTCTCCATATGAGCCTGAATTTCAGCCTCATTGAGAAGATGCATCACTCTATTGATCTCATAAGGGACCTTGATTGATTCATCAGGGTCAGGCCTTCTTTCTGAGGAAGCAGGCACCAATATTATAGGCTCAGGCTCAGTAGAAGTGAGAATGCCTTTGCCTTTATCTTGAGTTGATGATGGGTTTGTTTCAGGAATCTCCCCCTCAGTGTGAGAAGGAGGTTGTTGGTTGGAAGAAGCTTCAGTGACTTTCTCCCCCTCAACTGTTGCTTAAGCCATTGTGAGAGTAGGAGTTGGAGTGCTCACTGAATTTGAGGGAGCAGCCTGACTTTTGAAAGCCTGATATATCTCAGTCATCATGGACTTGATGTCTGAGGTGTCTTGCTGAAGTGTGGATACCTTGGCTTCTAGAGATGCCTGAGAAGCCTCGATAGCAGTCATCCTAAGCCCAAGATTCCAGGCCAAGGAATTCGAAGATTTGGCCCGTGATGCCAAATGTGCCTCTAGAAGAACCAGGGAAGACTTGATGGAGTCCACTGAAGAGCTGAGACCCTGAAGGTTAGAGGATTTTAGCATGTTGACAACCTCAGTTAACTGAGTTGACTGTTGCTGAAAAGTCTCAGAAGCTTGAAGAATTTGCTTGGTGAGCTCAGGGTCATCTTTCACTGACTCTTGAATAGTTGCAACGCTCTTGGTGATGTTGGAGAGAGTAGCGTTGAATATTTTAAGATTCTGATCAAGAGTTGTCAAGGAGTAGGAAATCCCAGACTGTTGCTCATTAACTTCATCATGATAAGCCTCAACAGATTCCTTTAGGTTGACATAGTGAACTGCAGCTTCACAATGTTGGTCAAAGATTTCTTCAGTGAGCCCTTGGAAGAGAGCATTGTTGGCTTTCTGCAAGAACTTGACCAATTGTCTTTCAGTGAGAGGAAGAATGTTGTCATACTTCCTGAGATTAGCTGGGCAGGATGATTCTGAGTCTGAAGAATGATCAGCCTGAGAAGCTGATTCTTCACCTTGTGGTGGAGAAGACTGATGCGATTGTTCAGTGGGTTGTGCATCAGTATCCATATCATCACCTGCCTCAAACACTTCTTCCTCACTATCAATGCTGAGCTCTTCATCAGACAAGAGAACAGCCTAAAAATCCGCCATGGATTGAATCTGCAACTGGTTTTGGCCAGGTCCTGACCCTGCCATAATAACTGAGTGGGTTTGCTCAGCCTGGCGTTTGGGGTCAGTTCCCGAGGGAATGGATCCGCCTTGAGGGGGTTGTGGTTCCATATCAGCGGGTGGTCGCATGCCCCCTGAGTCTTTGTCCCCATGTGCGCCTTCAAGGACTGGTGGGTGTTCTCCAGTACTATCATGAGGCACAATTTGTGATTGTTGATGGACCCCCTTCCCATCAGGGTTGTACTGCCCTTTTGGGGATTTAGGTTCCTTGACTCCCTGAGAACCTGAGTGTGATGTCTCAAGGCCGTAAGCAGGATGTGATTGGGTGTGGGTCCCCTTCTTAGTAGAGTAGTGATACTCTACCGAGGATTCAGGACCCTTTTCTCCCTCAGGCACAGATTGTGATTTAGCAGTGCCTTCATCGGGATGTGATTGGGTGGAGGTTCCTGACTCCACTGACTTGTTTATGTCAGTAGAGTCTTGAGGAAACTGGGGTTTGCCCGAGGACACTGAGGATGATTTCTCAGTGACCTCCGTTGGCCTTTGTTTTAAGGTCAAGAGGGTCTCAATGATGGGTGTCTCTGAGGTCTTGGCCATTTTTTCCCCCTTTTTAGGTTCTGAGGCAGAAGATCCAAGGGCGAGTGATTTGGGTTTAACCATCTTCTTGGTCCCTGCCTTTTTTTTCTTCTTCTCCTACTTTTCAGGAGAAGGAATGGGTGAGATTGCTTTGTCACCCTGAATGACTACCAGCATGTAGTTGGTCAGGGCGACTGGTTGTACCTCTGTTATGCCACTGGTATAATTGGCCTTGTGTAGGACGTCAGGTTTAGATCCTTGAGCGTCAGGCCTAATATAATCAGGGCCAAGTAAGTCCTGAAGCACACAGGAAATGAACCTTGGGTAAGACATGTGTCTTTGCCTAGATTTTCCTGAGAGCTTGGCAACGAGGTCACGGAAGATTATTCCTCCGATGTCAATTTTTCTACCCTCCAGGAGACTGAACACCATCAATTGTTGTGATGAGTTCAATTGCTCCGTGGAGGATTTATTCCCTCCAAGGACCTGAATGACAAAAGTCATCAGGATCCTCTAGATGGGAGAGAACCAAGTCTTGATTATTGGTGCCTTGGCCAATAATGAACCTGGGGCCACATCAGGTTGTTTGGGGTCATGTGGCCCTAGAAAAAGCAATTCTGCCTTAACTTCTTGGTCAGTGGGGTTGGGCGCAAAATTCTCAGCGAAATCAAGACCAGTGGCCTTGATGAAGGTTGAGTAATCAAGGGAGAGGGTCCTTCTCCCATTCATCACTGAGAAAGTGATAATAGATTCTTTGGTGTCCTCAGGGCTAGTTGCCACTGCTGTACACCAAAATTCCCTCAGATAGTCATTATAAATGACTGAGGGGGTCTTTGTGAACACCGTAGCAAGAAAGCAGTTTTGTAAATACTTGACCACATTCTTGTACGCCCAAAACTTTTGGGGATAGGCAAAGTTTCCTATCACGTTGTTCTTGGTCATGTCTACGCCCTCAATGAGGAATTCCACATTTGGGGCGTATGTAATAGCATTAGAAGAAGCCATTTTTGTTGGGTAAGTCTGGGTATAACAAAGATGGTCTGGGTTTCTAAAAGCTAAGAACACACACACACAATTTTGTTTTGAAAGAAAAAAGGCAAGAATTTGCTTAAGATTTTCTAAAAAACGTGTGTGTGTTTTTTGTTTGGGGGGTATTTATAGGGAAGTGAAGTGGAGGGTATTTTAGGCATTAAGCGGTTTAATTTCTCAAAAGATAATTTTTGAAAACTGTTTTGAATAAAACTTTTGGGATCCGCATTAAATGCTTAACCACTCCACTATCCCTGTTTTGTGCAACTGTCAAGGCAAACAGTTGTGCCGTCTGCAAAAAGTATAACTTGCAGAGTTGAGTCATCACATATCTGTTATGTGATTGGAGAGGCATTAAATGCCAAGTGGGAATGTGGTGGCCCATGAGGTGCATGCCAGAAAGGCAAAAGAACAAATATTCTTATATTAAATAAGAATTCAGTTACCAACCTCGGACATTTACTAACTAGATACTTAGAGCATTTAAGTTAGCATTGAATGTCATCTGAGGGCCCTGAATGACTCTTCATTCAGTGAACCTGCTTGTTCAGGACTTGGGTTTAGTCCCTGATGGTTCAAGGGTTCAGGAACTTGGGTTTAGTTCCTGAGGTTCAGTGATCCTTTTCACTGAGGAACACATTGAGTCAGGGACCTGAGTTTTTCAGAATTTACACTTAGTTGGATGGATTCAATCAGTGGACTGAATCTCAATATCCAACATTCCTAATTCAGCTTTCAGTCTTGTGAAAGTTGGTTCATCCAATGGTTTGGTGAATATATCAGCTAGCTGATATTCAGTAGGAATGAAGTGTAATTCAATGTCACCATTCATGACATGGTCCCTGATGAAATGATATCTAATATCAATGTGTTTTGTTCTCTGATGAAGAACAGGGTTGTTTGAGATGGCAATTGCACTTGTGTTATCACAAAAGATGGGAACCATCTTGTACTGAATTCCATAGTCACTGAGTTGACTTTTCATCCAGAGTACATTTGCACAACAACTTGCTGCTGCAACATATTCAGCTTCAGCTGAGGACATGGCAACTGATTGTTGCTTCTTAGCATTCCAACAGACTAGTTTTCCACCAAGGATTTGGCAGAAGCCTGAGGTGCTTTTCCTGTCCATGTTGCATCCAGCATAGTCAGAGTCTGAGTATCCTTTGAGATCAAAGCCTGAACACTTTGGATAGTATAATCCAAGGTTTGGAGTACCTTTCAGGTACCTGAATATCCTTTTCACAGCAGTGATATGAGATTCTCTTGGGTCAGATTGATATCTGGCACACAAACAGACTGAGAATTGGATGTCAGGCCTTGATGCAAGTAGATACATCAGTGATCCTATCATTCCTCTGAAAAGAGTTTGATTTACTGGTTTTCTAGTGAGGTCAGGACCAAGGTTGTTTGGGGGTACCATGGGAGTCTTGACTGAGGCACAATCACTGAGCTCATACTTCTTCAGTAGGCTTCTGACATACTTCTCTTGACTGATAGAGGTTCCTTTATCAGTCTGCTTGATTTGCAGACCAAGGAAGTAAGTCAGTTCTCCCATCATGCTCATTTCAAATTTCTTTGCCATTAGTTTTTCAAACTGTTTGCAAAGTTTATAACTTGTTGAGCCAAAGATGATGTCATCAACATACACTTGTACAAGTATGACATCATTATTTGTCATGTAGATAAACAATGTGTTGTCTATCTTGCCTCTGACAAATTTGTTTTGGATCAGGAAGGCTGAGAGAGTTTCATACCATGCCCTGGAGCTTGTTTCAGTCCATAAAGGGCTTGTTAAGTTTGCAGACATAGTCAGGAAACTCAAAGGCTTTCAATCCAGGAGGTTGCTGAACATAAACTTCTTCTTTCAGTGACCCATTTAAGAATGCACTTTAACATCCATTTGTACACCTTGAAGTTCATGTAGGTAGCAAAAGCAAGGAAGATCTGATGGCTTCCATCCTTGCTACTGGTGCAATGTTTCTTCATAGTCAATGCCTTCTTGTTGGTTATAGTCTTTGGCTACAAGTCTGGCTTTGTTTTTATGACTATGCCATTTTCATCAATTTGTTTTTGAATACCATTTCATGCCAATGACTGAAACATCTTCAGGACACTTGACCAAGGTCATTACCTTGTTTCTGTCAAATTGTTCCAGTTATCATGCATGGCCTGAACCCAACTTGGATGATTAAGTGCTTCCTTGACACTTTTGGTTCAATTGTGGAGATGAAGTCCACAATAGGCATTATTGCTGAGGCTGCTCTCATGTTGTGCAGCCATGCTTCTAGTGAGCATGCCTTCAGTAGGCCTCTCCAATTATATTGACAAGTTCTATATCCTGAGACCTAGTCCAACTGTCCTGAGGTCTTGGAAACTGATTAGAACTTGTAGAGGCCTGATGGGTGGGGTCAGGATCAGACACATGATGATCTTCAGTATCATGATTGTCTGAGTAGGTTGACTCATCACTGTGATTGTTTGGTTCCTGAGCACTGTTATCAGACTGAATGATTTCATTAGTACTTTGTGCTTCAACAAACTCAGTGATGGTTAGGTTAGGAAGGTTGTGAGGGATGATGTAATAGGAGATGTTAGGATTAGCTTGGTACTGAGTGGATGGACCATTGTCAGGATGATGTTCATCAGGAGGGTATTTTGATGAATCATCAATGCCTATTTCTTCCACTGAGGTGTTAGAGACACTGATTGCATCAGTGCTCTCATCAAAGGTAACATGGAATGTTTCCTCAGTATGTTGTCTCCTAGTGTTGAACACCCTGAAGGCCTTTGAGACAAGAGAGTATCCTAGGAAGTATCCATCATCAGCTTTGGCATCAAATTTTCCTAAGTGATCCTTGTGATTATGAATAAACACAGGACACCCAAAGACATGAAAATAGCTGATATTTGGAATCCTTCCCTTGAATAACTCATAAGGGATTTTGCTATGTCTCTTGACAATGATGGATCTGTTTTGTGTATAACAGGCAGTCTTTACTGCTTCAGTCCAGAAGTTTTTGGAAAGGACTGATTCATTTAGCATTGTCCTGGCTGCTTCAATGAGTGTTCTATTTTTCCTTTCAGCAATACCATTTTGTTCAGGTGTGTAAGGAGAGGAAAATTTTTGGGAAATTCCTTTCTCATCACAGAAACATTCAAGTTCATAGTTTTTGAACTCTGTTCCATTGTCAGTCCTAATCTGTTTGACTTTGATGTCATTTTGACTTTCAATGTTCCTGACAAAGGATATAATTGTTTCAGCTGCCTGACTCTTTTTGATCAGGAAGTATACCCAAGTGTATCTTGAGTACTCATCCACAATGACCAGAGTATACTTCTCATGGTTAATGGATCTAGGACTGATGGGCCCAAAGAGATCCATATGGAGAAGATGAAGGCAGTTCCTGATGGAAAAGTTTGTCTTGGTTTTAAAGGATGCTCTATGATGTTTTCCCTTTTCACAGGCTGAGCATGGTTTATCCTTTGAAAACACAAGTGATGGTAAGCCAAGGACCTTGTTTTGTTTCACAAGATTGTTTATGTTTTTGAAGTTCAGGTGGGAAAGTCTCTTATGCCAAAGCCAATTGAGGGTTTCAGTGGCTTTAGTAAAGAGACAAGTTCCATTCTGAGTTAGACTGGACATGTCTAACACATAAACATCTTGTCTTCTTGGTGCAATCAGGACAACTTCCTTATTTGCATTGAAGATGGTTCCTTGCTTATCATCAAACTGAACTATGTATTTTGCATCACATAGTTGACTAACACTGATCAAATTGTACTTAAGGCCATTGACATAAGCTATCCTAGTAAAGACTATTCCATTACAGTTTACTGAACCATAACCTTCAGTGAGACATGATGAGTTATCAGCAAATATCACCTTGGGTCCTGATTCTTCTACAAATTTGTGCAGATATTCTTTCACACCAGTCATGCTCCTTGAACATCCACTATCTAGTTGCCAAACAGGCTCCATGGTATGTTTCTGCACAAATGGTAAACTGAATTAGTTCTTTCTAGGATACCACCTTTTGGTGGGCTTGGCTTGATTAGCCTTCATGATTGATGCATGGTTAGTGGTTGAATGGGCTGAGCTACCACAGATTTTGCATTTCATTGCAAAGGTGGACTCAGTGGACTGAGAGGATGATTTGGGGACTCCTCTTCTATTTTGAATGACCTTCTCATGTCCTGAGGTGTCATGAGTGGGATCTCCACATATTTCACAACAGTTGTCCATTAGACAATCCTTAGGGAGATGGTCATTCAAGCTACAGTGAGGGCAAGGTGCAAAAGGCTTTGCCTTTTGTTTCAGTTTCTGCTTTGAATCAGATGGATACTTAAGAGCTTGAGCTTTAAAGTTTGCCATCTTTGTTGTGGCTATGTATGATAGGTGATTAGAGGTCCTGTGATCTTCCTTTTTGCATATCTTGCAGTAAAGGATTCTAAAACAATCATCAGAGGAATGATTGGTATAGTGACACAGCTCACACTGTAGCAGAGGTTTTGAGGGTTTGGGTTTGGGTATGGTGGTGCTTGAGGAAGCTGATTTGGGTTCCTTCTTCTTGGATTGAGAAGGTTTCTCAGAAGATTCAATCTTCTCACTCAGCTTCCTGACCATTTCAGCCAACTGATCAATTTTTGAATCAGGGCTTTCAGTCTTTACTTCAGAAGGGACTGAAGTTGATGAGTCATCAGTATTTACTGAGACTTCAAGGGTTTGCCTTTTCAGGATGGTTTTTCCCATTCCTGGATTCTCCTTTGGAGAATACTGAGAGTAGACCAATGGTGGGAGGTCTGAGCTTGGTGCAGCACCCTGAAGGATATTCAGAGGTGGGAGTGGTGGATATGATTCTGATTCAGGCTCATTTACTAACTCAGTACTACTGAGTTGGTCAGAGAGTCCAAGCATATTTTTCAAAGCCTGACTTTCAGGAAGCAAGATTTTTCCAGTCTCAAAGTTTGGTAACTTACTGACTGGGTTGTCCCTGACAATCCAGTCATTTGACTTGGGTAGCATTTCTTGCTCAAAAGATATGCCAGCTGGAATAAAGGTCATTTCACTGTGACTCTCACTGGGGTTTCAGTGAGATGGTCAATTCCTATTGTTTTCTTAGGAATCAAACCCACAGTATCAAAGACCTTGGGGTTCTTTTTAGTCTAGCCTTGAATGACAGCCTTTTCTTTGTTAAGTTCATGTTGTAGGGCTTAGTTTTGTTTCAAAATTTCAGTGTTTTGAATTTGTAGAGTAATAGTTTCTAACTTGGCTTGTTTTAGTACAAGCAATTCATCTCTACACTTATTCAATTCTGACACAAGATTGTTATATTTTGAAAACAAGTTAAGCCTTTGTTCTTCAACAAACTTAAGATCTACACAAATATAATTCATATAGGACTGCCAATCAGAATTATCATCCATAGAAAGTAAAGTGTTTACCTTCTTCATGGTTATGTTCACCCACTCTCAATTCCTTGCATGGCTTTTCCCAACAGCCACCTGATCACCTTCAGAGAGTGCCATCAGTGCACTCACTCTAATTTCCTCATCTTCTGAGGAGACCTCTTCTTCATCCCAGTCATAAGCTTCTGCTACAAGAACCTTGTTCTTTGTCTGAACAGGTTTGGATGTTTGAGCAGTCTGAGACATTGAGGGATTAGTTTCAAGAAGTACAAGTTTTGCCTTAGCTTTCTTATATTTTGCTTCAAAGTCTTTTTGACCCTTTTGAACATTATTGTTTTGAAAATGTTGGGTCGACTGAAGCATTCTAGGTTGAAACTTGCGAGTTCCTGAGGAACTGTTTCCTGAAAATTTGTAAGAGGGTTCTGAGATGGTTTTAGAATAACAGTCTCTAGCAAAATGACCCTTTTTACCACAATTAAAGCATTCGGTGGTTTCATTTGCTTTTGCTTTTGAAAAGTTGGACTGATTTCTTTTGATAAAACGTTTTGAACTAGCAAGGAGTGCCCTTTCTTGGAATTCCAAGTTTAAATCTTTTAGGTACTCATCACTAGTCCTTTCATCAATTTCATCTTCAGAATCCTCTTGAAAATCCTGCACAACACCATTATTATAAAAGGCAGTTGATATGGGTGTGGAGGTCAAGGCCTTTTTGGTCTCAAGAGCTTTTGAGTCTGGGTATCTCTTTGAGATTAAGTTGTCTTCATAGACAAACTTCCCATAGATCTCAGGGAGCTCAAGGGTCTGAATGTGATTAGCATTCCTGAGGCCTTGTGAGAAGTTTAGCCACTTCTCAGGGAGACTGTTGACAAAGCCAACATTTGTCTCATGCTTAGACAAAACTACACCATCATTTGATAGTTCGTTTATCAAAGTCTTGTATCTGGTATAAGTCTGAGAGAGACTTTCAGAGTCCTTTGCCCTGAAAGTATTGTACTCAAGTTTCAGGTCCATTATCCTGTTTTCCTTGGTATCTGAGGGACCCTCAAAGCTATTGATCAAGTCATCCCAAGTTTGCTTGGCTGTTGAACAGTTGATGACTGATTCCATTATATAGTCAGGAAGACAAGATATAATGATGCTTTTCAGGCGTTGGTCTTGATTGACCACCCTCCTCTCATCAATGGTCCATTGAGCTTCAGGCTTGTTAAGTCCTTCAGCAGTCTTTGGGACATAGGGACCTTCTTTGACACAAGTGATGTAGTATGGTTCCATACCAGTCAAGTAGCAAAGCATTCGCTTTTTCCACTTGCTAAATTTACCAGCTTCAAGTCTTGGGGCAACAGCTGAAAAGCTTCCACCCTTTTTATCGACTAGCTGGGGCACATTAATATCAGCCATAGTAGGATCTTGGTTTTAAAAACCTTGAGCACTCTTGGTTATTATTGAAAGATTTTATAAACCAGAGGCTCTGATACCACTTTTTGTTCCCTTTACACGCTTAGAGTTAACTAAAAAGTTAATCTATTTGTGTTTATGACTGATACGATGTATTTGATTAATCACAACTTATAAGTAAAACGTAAATATAAAAACACAAAGTTTTTCAACGTTTAAATTCTTATTAGAAATCAATCAAAGAATCTATTACCCAAGTGTTTTGCGGAAAAAACACTTGTGATTGAATAGACAAGGTATGGTGTCTCCTATCTAAACTCAAGCTGTGCTTAAGTGGTAACAATTTGACCCACTGAGCTATCTCAGGGATTGGTTACTCTTTGTAGGAGAAAAGGGGTATTGTGAAAGTCTAAGCTTTAATTGCACAAAATACCTAACCCACTTTTCTCCATATGTTTGCTATTTATAGGCAAACATGTTAAGAGTACTGAAGATTAAAAATACATAAACAATAGGAAGGCGTGTATGACAACTACAACAGTAATTGTCATTTTCAAGAACCAATAGGATTGCGCCAAAAAGTCATCGAGTGTCAGTCCTGACACTTCTTGACTTTTAGCCGCTTTAGGGATGGTTTGTGTCTGACCCCGATAAGACTTGTTCTTATCTCTTCAAACCTTCCCGCTCAATCCCGCCTTTCTTTCAGGCTTCAGGTTCTTCAGTCTTCGCCTTCAGTCTTCAGTCTTTAATCTGTATTCAAATATTGTTTTAAGGACTCTTGGGTACTGAAGGACCCAACAAGTTAAAACTGCATTTATGACCACGTTTAATTGGTCATGTAACCACTATTGGCTATAATTGGGATAATTATGAGGCGATTAATGAGCCGATTAATTCTCATAATTTCATTTGACTAGCTATGAGTATTCTCCTATTAAGATTGAATTATGCATGAGAAAGAAATACAGAAAACATAAACACTTGGATGTGCAAGGGTTATTGATTTGTACCTAATTCAATAACAAACATTTGGTCTTATACCAAGTAGATATTCGTGATACCCAGGCAATAGGGTCGAATAGTTTACTTTGAAAAGTGATAACACGATTCCAAATGATATCCGGTAACCTTTTATTGATACGTAATTATATCATTGATTATCTTCACCCTGTTCTGGGCTAATTACCACCAGCAGTATTCATAAAAATAGATATGCGAAATAGTGTTTCTTTTATTAGATTCCGAGTACTTTTTATATCATCTAGACAGTACTAGATTCATAATTTTTCTTGACATGCAAGTATACCACCATCAAATCTTACAGTATGAATATGTGCATATAGACATTTACTAGTAGAGTTACTTCATATTTGTAGGTTAATTTCAGTATTGTATATGTATTAATGGATACCCAAGTTTCTTTTTGCACTAAAATATAGGACGACGGTTTGTCAAAATCAAACGTAACCTTGATCCAAACAGGAACAGTTTCATCAATTTGGTTTTATTCTATTGATCAAAACAATACAAGTTTCTTTTACGAGATAGCATTTTTAGATATCCTCCCAAATCCCACCTCCTCGATATGTTCAAATTGGAAAGATTCAATGGATTACCGTGTCGATCTTTATTAGAGCAAGGGGTACATCGAGAAGCCTATAGAATTCAACGATGCTGATATTATATATTATCGTAGTCGTTATGGACTTGTGTCATAAATATCAGACAGAAGATCTATTTCGATGCAAAACAATCAACAACTTTGATTATATGAATCGCCGCCAGCTTTCATCACCATGTCTATTTATAAGCAGTCGCATGAATTCAGATTGATTTACGCGTCTTCTCTTTTCCAGATACAACAAGCATTCGATAAAAGAGATTACTAACCGTAGTTGAATAATTGAAATAATTGAGAAAAGTGTGTTAAATGAAGTAGTTTTGATGAAAGAAAATCCAACAATAGCATTAATCAAATATAGAACTTTCAACTTAAATCAGTAACAGTAGCTAATTCTTTTAATCATGGTTTGGTTTCTCTAAGACATCTACATATATCATCAACAATCAATTAAGGGAAATACCCTAGCTTGCCACTCGAAATATCTGTGTATTTACCCATGTTTTTGATACATGTACATGTAACAAATTTGAATATGAGCATTGTCTACAGCCATCTAACAATACATATACAAAAGCTAATTGGCATATTGCTTATAAATGTTTTGTATTTGATTCCTCTTATCTGATGATAAATTTTTTTTAGATGTGTACAAACCTTAATGAAGAAAGCTTTTATATTCAATTTTTTTACGTTGGCTAAAATTTTGACATTAGATTATTCTTTCCAAGTGACATACTAAAAAGGAGATCTGTTTCTATGCCCAGAAACTTTAAAATGCCATTTCCCTCGACATTGACAGATTTTGGCTGTTGCAAATCTGCATACATTTTTTTATGACTTTCTACCCAGTTTAACCCAGTTGATTTTTACGTGAATCAGTTGAAGAAGACTAAGCTGGGTTGAACATCAAGACAACGAGTACAAGAGTTGGTAAGAAGTCTCTCAGCTGTGAAAATTTGCTTTCTTCAAATGGCTTACGAGAGAATAACCAGAATACATTGCCCATAAACTAATCGATTCGAGCCTAGAAAGAAACAGTGTCGAGCATGGTGCCGAGTGACTGGATTATATTGGACGACATGAGATTGGAGACATGTTCTTCCAGATGTTTCTTGGCATCCTGCCTTCCGACATTTGCAATTGCTAGCTTCTCTGGAGACAATGTATCCTCTTCCTGAACTGCTTTATTATATATGATGGCTAGACCCAGCATCTCCTGCAAACATCGACAGCTATTCTTCAATATTGCCGTAAACATGAATCCTTCATGCAGCACAACTTTGGATCTAAATCCACTTTCATCCTCGAAAGATCATAGGTAACCATGCATACTAGTACACTACCATTCTACCAACAACTATGAACAAGCTTTTCTATGTTTAGGATTAAATATCAAGAACTAGCCTTTGCAACCAATTTGATTAAGAATGTCGTGATTTCGATCCTATGTTATCTCTAATGAGTCAAATGAAAACATAAATAAAACTGAAACGGATCAAAAGGGGTCCAACCAGTCAAATGGTTTAAAACTTGAAACTGGCCCAAACTCCAAAGTCAATACATATTATTATTAGTATAGTTTTTTGTGATCATAACTCAAAAAACTAGGAGGTCCGGCTAAGGCTTTCTTGGAAACTCAGTTTTAACAAAAAAAAAAATCTGAGAAGCTTTCATCGATTATGATATCTCAGTCATCTACATTATAAATATGGATTTTTTTTATTCATTTTTCTATCTCCAAAAAACTAATGAAAATTTGGAAAACATGTTCAAACTAGAACTTTGATCCATTTTTAGTTTTCTGTCACTTTTGCAGTAGGTGATCCTATAGATGGCGGTGGTTGCAGGGCCAACAACGGTGTGATTGAAAGTGGTGTGCATCAATGATGGCGGCGACAATTCGTGTCAAGACTAGTGGCGGCGACAGTGAGGTGGTAGCTGTGGGCAGCATTGACCATAGCAATGATAAATGGTGTTGGACAGCAACAATGGTGGCACCACCGCTCAGGATACTGGAGTCAATGGTGGCAATAGTTGTGGTGGTTTTGAGAAAGGATGGGGGCAGGTGGTCGGTGGCCAAGTATTTTATTAGAGAAAATTAAGGAAAACAAAGAAAATTTACAAACGGAAAGTCCGTAAAATAGCGTTTTTAAGATTCTTCAAATTGTAGTTATTAAGTAGAAAACCAACAGTATAAAATTTCCTCCATATTTTCAAATTTCTCCATATTATACAATTCACAAGGCCCCCACCCCCGGCCTTACCTAAACCGCCACCACTATCGCCCACCATTGTGGCCATCGAACTCTACCAACCACTGTCAACAGCAACCCCTGTCGTCATTGTCATCACCACCACAGCCCATTGCCATCGTCGTCAATACCCAGCACCTCCAATCACACCGCTTACCGCAACCTTGGAAAGAGGAAACCAAAAATAAAGAATGAAAATAACCTCCTCTTTACACATGTTTTCAGATTTTCAATAGTTTTCTAAAGATGGGGAGAAAAAAAAACTATAACTAAACACGTCCTAACTATTTATTAAAAAAAATGTCATGGGCGTGGCCTAAATTTTTTTCCACCTATACTTATGATGTAGGTTTCTCAAGTACGTTTGTGAAGATCCTAAGCCAGGACTAACATGAACTAGAGTGCTACATAATCATGTAACTGGATGCCAACAGAAATATGGGACAAAATCATCATTTGCACATAATAAACCGTTGATTCTGTGAATAAGATTCTCACCTCGACAGTCTGCTCGTTGGTTTTTGAATGGGTGTCAAATCGTTCAAGTTTCAACCCATCAGTCCACTTCTTCTTATGAAGGTTCAATAACATCTTCTCCTCAAGTTCATTTTTCCTGTAATTGATTGCTATTGAATAGTAGTGTCTGTTCAAACCGTGTATCAGTGCCTGCACAAACAAAATGAAAAGAATTACTAGATTGTCCCCGGCATGTACAGAGTTTAGATATGGCAACTGGCAAGTACTTGGATGGATGGTTTATTGAGATGGCCAAGGTTGGAGGTGGTTTGGCGTGGCTCTTGGCCAAGCATCATGGTTTGGGGGTTGATTAAGCGGAAGGCATCAATGACAACCTTTCCTTTGACACTCTGGATTGGATCCACCACCACTGCAACAGCTCTCTGATTTAGAGCTTCAAAACTCTGCAATATGGTAAATTCAAGTGCATTATTGGCAATACCAAGAAAGTGAAGACTGAACTTGTGCTTTACTCCTCGAGAACAACCGTTACATAACTATGATGCAGAATGTATACCAGATAACAATGTACTATTAAAGAACAAAAATTAATAGGAAAGTATGACTGTGTTCCGTTGAGAGAATTCTAGCATTTATCTAAATTGTTTTTGAAGAATTAAGGTTATCAGGTGCACATTTAGGTTTTCTCAATAAGAGTTGTTTCATTTATAGTAGTTCTAAACTTCTATAAGAATCAATCCCCTTTTGTATAATGAGATTATATCAAATAAAAATGGTATAGATTTATGCTTGTTGAGCTTGACCTTCCTGATCATAATTAACTACATGAAAGGGTATGTTATAGATCATTCCTGTGGTGTTTAGTTATCCTAATGGACAGCACAAGACTACAGTAGGGGGTTAATGAGTGAACTTATAATTGTTTAGTGAGTAAACTGGGATCTGATAGCCATATCCTTTCACAGGAAAGAGGGGGGGGGGGGGGGGGGGGGGGGGGGGGGCGCAACTAAAACCTGCATTTAAAGTTTTATGACTATACTATGTTTTTATATAATAACATTAAGTTGGTATGATCTAAACTCACTCACATAGTGCTTATGTTCTTGGAATACTTAGTAAGCATTCCGAGAACCTTCACTTTGTGAGTGAGCTTTAACAACTTACTGTTTCTTAGCCTTTTATTTAAAACCGTCCGCAAATTCAGAATGTCATGAACACGAGTGCACTTTATTCACATGCTGCACAAGCATGTATCTGTTTAAACAAACTGAGACAAAATGGGAAGTAGCAGATTCAAATTAGCATACCCTTTCACTGTAGTAGCGTAATAAATAACAGAGAACTAATACAGTACCTGTTGTGTGTTGATGTCAACTCCAGATAACCAGCAACCAAATCCAGGATGTGAATGGTACCAGCCACCCACCATCTCTGGTCTGTGACAATAAACAAAAAAAGAGTCAGCTACGAGAAAGAAATGAAATCCTCTAGTAAAATAGATATTACACGTAACAAAGTTGCAACGTGTAAATATTGTTTCCCTATATATAGTATGTTCAGAAACACCGATAAATGAAGGCAATGTGTATTTTTCGGCAAGGCGAGGTGTATTTTCCGGTAACACGGTTCACTCCAGGTTATCAGCCATATTTTCGGTAACATGATTCAGAAACAGACATTGCTGTAAAATTATCAAAAACCATAGGAAAGCTCTGACGAAGTTATGACCCATATTCCGAAGCCTAAAACAAGGTTATAAGCATCATCTTAATAGCAGGTATATATTGTGAGAAAAAGTAAAATACCATTCAAAACATATCTGAAAATTTGGCACGTAATTCATAGTATAAAAATCTGCAACTAATGACCTGTTTGTGGGGATAAAACTCCCTGGATTCTATCCAGAATGCACCATAGGGACAAAGACATAAAAGATCAATATTCCATTAGAGTTGCAACGTTTAAATTTTCATCAACGATGAAAACAATATATTAAGAGTATATTAAAAATACAAAGAAACTAGGCAAGACGGCAGGACCTAATTTTTCCTTAAAAACAGAAGCATCTGTAGTCTTAACACAAGCTAGTTTTCTTTCATTGTCATAAGCAATTAGTAATCCATGTCAGATATCTTGCAACTCGAGGCCATCTAATATATTCATATAAACCGCATGAAAGATGGTGATCTCTGCATTCATCTCAGTTTTTTCATAAATGATATAACCTCTTCCACTACCTTTTGCTAATGAATACATGATGGGCATGAATAGTCACACAAACAGCTTGATTAAAATTTCAAACACTATCCATAGAATTATAAGTATGCTATTCATACTGTAACTATGACATATACGGATAAGCATAACTATGCAGAGCTATAATCATTCAATACAAACAAACAAATCAATAAAAACAATCAATCACCTTCCGGTCTGTTTAAGCATATCAAGCATATTAGTCTGGAAAACATGATCAACGGCTTCAACACTAACACCAGTACCACTCTGCGGCATAGCGAAAACATCCACAACACGAACTGTATACTCATCAACAAATTCTCCAAGCATCAATCCCATAACTTCCATTGGCACTCCAGCTCTCCCTGCACAACATCATAGAACCATCAATTAAAACCATAATTACATTCGAAACCAATAATTAAATCACAAAACGACTTAGTAAACCCTGAATTAATTTCAAAACCACTAATTAAACTCAAAGTACTGGGGTGTAATCGAGCAAGTTCGAAACTTGACATGGTTAGAAAATACGGGCTCGAGAGTCGAACTTTGTCTATAATACGAGAAATAAGCAAAATTACATATATAAATGAGTAAAAATGCTTAAGAAAGAAAATTAAAAAAAATAAAACCTAGATAGAGCTCATGAGGCGACATTTTGATACTTAGGGTGGAGGAGTGGACAGCGGGTTAGGCTTGCGAGCTTGGAGGGTTGGCGGGAACACCGCTGCCGCAAGAGCGGGCTGGCAAGCGGGTTAGGCTTGCGAGCTATGAACTCGCTTCGAGCTGGAGAATTGCAACGTAAATGTGACCGTTTAAGGGTGTGTTTGTGAAATATTTTTGAGAGGGTTGGAGGAATGATGGGCGCCACCAAAAAGGTTGAATGGAGGGTTGGAGGTTGAAATGAGGTGGAGGAATTTGATTGGTTAAATTTTGGGAGGGTTGGAGGGTTCCACTCCCTCCACCCTTAAGCTCGCTTTAAGTTTACTTCTCGACTAGTTTTAAATCGAGTGGATTTCAAAAGTTTTTGAGCATCGATCTCGAATAGCTTGCAAGTTGTCTCGTGACTCTCGTCCCATTTAGACCCCTACTAATTACTTATTTTGCTATTATATACCAAACCTTTTAAATTTCGACTTTTGTGTGTATTATTGTGACAATACGTTTTCAACCATCCTATTAATTGAGAGGGGTACAAAGAGGTCGAAATTGAAAAGGTTTGGTGTATAATAGAAAAAAAGGCAAATGGCACAAAAAGGTAGTCGGAGGCCATTTCCACTAAAGGTGTTCCCCTTTTTTTTGTGCATAAAAAGGTAGCCAACTTTTTTTTTTTTTTTTTTGCCAATTTGGGTGATTGGTTGTGGGTGGGGTTGGTGGTGAAGGCGGTGCTTAGTAGTGGTGGTGGTGGCGGACTTGAAATGCAAAACTTAACGGATGATTGTTAAATATTTAACGAAAATATCTAAATTGGCGAGAAAAAAAAAGTTGAGATAGCTTGATTGGAAATTAGTGGTAAGTTAATGACCCCTAGAACAAAAAGAAAAAATGGCTACACAACATTGAACAAGTGCTAAGTTAGTGTAGTTACATTTTTAAGTAATTATCCACAAAAGCTATTTACCTTGAAAACCACTAATTAAACCCTAATTTGAATAAACGCACTAATAAAAACATGAATAGAAGAGAATAAATGAAGAAGAAATACCGTGTTTAAGCATTTTAAGAAGAGCTAATGAAGAAATGTAAACTTGCTCAGAGGTGTCGAGTGTTGGAGAGTCAGGTGGGGGGTGACCTAACGCGCCACCTGCTCCCGCGAACATTCTTTGTAAACGTTCCATACCTGACTTTTCTTTTCTTTGGGAGCAAGACAAACAAAAGATCTCTGCTGTTGTGTGTTGGTATTATTTGAAAAGAGGAGGAGGAGGAGCTTGTTACTACTAGTACTACTGGATGGGCCCTTATTTTTTATTTTTTTTATTCTACGCTTTTCGCCCCTCCTTTCAAATTCCCGAATATTTTATTCTGCTTTTCTTTTTTTTTAATTAATAAGTATTATCAGATGATATTCAATTTTCATAATTCGTTCAAAAATGGTAATTTTGTGAGATGCTCCAGTTACACACGTCATATCAACCTTTAAAATGTAAAAATTATCATTATTTTGCGAAATTTGTGTGTTTTGATCCTCTTAATTCGGGTCATTAATTAGCTTTTATTTATTCAAAAGTTTAAGTGTAGGGATGCAACTATAAATCCTTTTTGTATGAATGTATATTTTGGATAGTAGGGCAAGAGTGTATGGAAAAAAAATAAAAAAGAAAAAAGTTGATAAAAAGCAAAAAAAAAAACATACAGACTACCATCCCGTCTTTTATCTTTTATTTAAGTCAAGGAAGAGTCATGAAAAATACAAAAAGAGTTAGTAGTTAGTAAGTCGAGTCTTGGCTTAGCAACGTCACCTTGTACATGTGATTGACTTAGATAATTGACTTGCCACCAGTAAAAATTTCCTATATCAAACAAAACCGTATTTTCCATACCCTTACACCTAACGTTACAATCATTTAAAAGCCCTCTTTGATAGTTTATCCTAGGTGCTTACGCCAAAGTGGTAGAGGTTTGATCCGTTCTCAAGCCTATGGTAATCTATATGATATGACAGGTAGAGAGTGTTTATTTTTCCCGTTTCCATTCATGTTATATAACTTATACACCCGAGAGATGTGATAATCCAAACACTTATTGTGAGGTGCTAGTATATAATTTATGTGCTTATTAGGACTATGGTGGAACGAATATGTGTTGTAATTACTTTCATATCAATGCTAAATGACCCCTAACTTGTAGATTGATTAGATAAAAGCACATTTGCTTGAGGACTAGCAAATCACAAGTGTAGGAATACTTGATAAGGATTTATTTGATACATTTTTAAGGGGTCATTTAAGCCTAAAAGTCATATGTAATTGATCAAATATTGTTGATGCGAGATTTGCAAGACCTCACAAGTAAGTTTTACAATCCTCTAGGCAGTGTACCTAATCGCTATAGTGTAGTATAGGTAAGACTCGGAGGAAAGTTCGTTCTCTAGGGGAATAGTGTCGTTAGGTCAAGATGTATGACGAGATAGGTCTAGAGGTGAGGGATGATTCTTTTTGTATTTTTATATTTTATGAAAGCAATTAAAATCTCGGGTTTTGAAATAGTGGGCGAAATTAATTGCTAGTCAACTAACCTAAAATTAATTATAAAACTAAAATTAAACTAATTACGAGAAAAGTAAACTGGTGACTTCTTATGATAGGGAAAAGCGTGTTCACTTAGATTAAATTATTCCCTAGTTATCTCCTACTGATTTGTCGAATTGTCACGTCCTTGTTTTAATTGAAGCGCTGCATTCCTTAATATTAGTGGTGGGGAGGTGTCGAAGTCCCCAACTCTATGAATCTTAGTCTCCCCTAAAAACCGTAAAGTCTATTATGTTTTTTATGATCTACAAGCCGCAATTCATGCAATAAATACAACGAGAAAAATCAATAGTGCACTCTACGGTTGCGTTTTCTAAGACGTTCAAGCTAGTTACATAAAAGAAGTCAGCCAGTTTTCTTAGCCTAACGCGAGGCAATCAATTAAACAACAGACGACAAATAAATTATCAACAACTAGGTTTCATTAGATCTAAGCAAACACAAATAGATCTAAGCTAGCATGTTAAAGAGAAGAGAAGATAAAAAAATAATCAAACAACACATAGACATATTGAATGATTAAACGGATAACTCATCTTCAATAAAACATGTGTTTTGGGGGCTGTAGAACCCTTACAAAAGCTGCTAAATTCGTCCACAAAACCCTACTCAAAGATATTACACGAATTATGAAAAACATACGACAGTATATATAGAATTACAACTCTGACGGCATCAGCTTATAGTTATGACACCGTCAGCTCGTCGTGATTAGGGTTTCGTCTTGTGCAAGTCGCCGTTATGACGGCGTCACCTTGTATCCTCTGACGCCATCACGTTATGCCTGACGCCGTCCTTTAGTAAGTGTCTGGGTTGTCTCTTGTTAGCTTAACACATTACTCTCATCTTCAAATAACACCTGACGCCGTCAGGTTGTAGGTCATCAGAATTCATCTAAGGCGTCTCTTGTTAATCTTGAGCCAAAAATCCATCTTCAGCAACAAGTGACGGCGTCACGTTGTAGCGTGTGACGCCGTCAGACTCCCATATCTGACAGAATTTCGCGACTTCGTCATTTTCTTCACTTTTTCGTCCAAATACGCCACAAAAGTGCCGGTTTCTAGATTTTCCGTCCCAAGTACCTAGAATGCAAAAAGAAACGATTTGAGGCAATATTTGATCATATTAATACGATTTTGAGCTTAAATGACCCCTTAAAAAGGTACCAAATAAATCCTTATCAAATATCCCTACACTTGAGATTTGCTTGTCCTCAAGCAAATATGCTTTTATTCTAATCAATTTACAAGTTATGGGTCATTTAACATTAATATAAAAGTAATTACAACACACAATCATTCCACGTTAGTCGTAACAAGCACGGAAATTATTTACTAGCACCTCACATAAAGTGTTTGGATTCTCACATCTCTCAGGTGTATAAAGTTATATAACATATGGAAACGGGAAAATAAAACACTCTATACCTGTTATAGCACATAGATTTTCATAGGCTTGAGAACGGATCAAACCTCCACCACTTTGGTGTAAGCACATAGGATAAACTATCAAAGAGATCTTTTAAAGGGTTGTAACGATAGGTGTAAAGGTATGAAAAAACACGGTTTTGTTGGATAAAGGGAAATTTACTGGTGGCAAGTAAATCATCTTAGTTAATTACATATACAATGAGTCGTTGCTAAACCAAGACTCGACTTGACTCGCTAACTACTAACTCTTTTTTTGTATTTTCAAGACACTATTTTGACTTAAACAAAAATAAATGAAATGGGATGGTAGTCCGTATGTTTTTTCTCTTGTCTTTTTCTACTTTTTTTTTCTTTTTATAATGTTTTATAATCTTTTTTTTCTTTTTCCTTATTTTTTTTTCTTTTTTTTATATATATTTTTTATATATTCTTACCCAACCATACAAAATAATACATCATTACAAAGGGATCTTGCAACCTCCCTACACTTGAACTTTTACATGAATAAAAACTAATCTAACGACCTGAATCAAGAAAATCAAAACACGTGGAGTACCTTAAACATTAACGCACCTATGGGGGTAATTTCCATTGACATTTTTCCCCATTACTTCATAAAAACTAGTACTTTTATCCATGAGTTCCAATCGTCACAAAACTGTATTTACAAGATATGACTCGACTTAGCAACCATGTAATCAATTATACAATTAACAAAGGGTTTAACATATAAGTTGTAACAATAATGCACTAAAGATGAGTGCATACAAGGTAGGCTAAGGCGATTTGGGTGTACATTTGGGGGTGGATTGTAAACAATGTTCTTCATTAATATTTCGGAATCCATCGAAATATTACGAGAACCGCGAAAAAGATAGGCTCTGAGGGGTGTACTAGGGGTATCATATACTAAAGATGAGTACATCGCACGGGTGTGGGAAAATTACTTGACTTTATTGGTCAAGTATCTTGGCTACATTGGTCAAGTAATTTATAAAACATGTTTAAAACAAGGGTTATCCCAATGTCTCTTATCATTTAGTTAATCCTAACTACACGAATGTAGTCTCACTAGCGATCCCGGGATGCATCACAAACGCAAGTTCTAGAATCTATATATATACTACCGGTACACTCATAAGCATTAAAGGTAAATGTTTTTTCCTAAAGATCTAAAGGCGAACCTCACATTTTTTGGGTGGAAATTTTTGAGTGGAAGGGTTTTTGTGCTAGCTATATAACTCATATCCATGAGACGCTTATTAATACTTAAGTTTTACTCCTATATGTTGTAAAAAAAAATTAAATTTGGTGCCAAAAGTACCCTAACAAGTATTTCTTTTAGTTTATTACACATTTACTATAAAACAAAACAAATATCAAACGAAGTTATAGTTTCTAGGGTATCTTATTTTACCCTTCCTACACTTATATTGAACATTGTCCCCAATATTTTTGGAAAGTATCAAAGTTATGATAGAGGGAAAAATAAAATAGATGAAAGAAACTAATACTCCCCTGATTTGCTCGGCATGGACGATGTGAAACATGGTTAAATCCTCCTCCAAGAAAATAAACTTCAAATAGCGCTCATCATACTTCATCTTTATCTTCTTGTCCAATATAACATGTAATTCACTAAGAAAACAAAACACAAAACCTTGCATAAAATCGGCGGTAAATACTATATATAAAAACTAATTCCTAGAAAGCAAAGTAAGATATAATGCTTGCAGAATAAATGTTTACAGATTCCTGGAAATTTAAAAATTCTGAAATTTTCAAAAATTAAGTTCCAGCAGAAAAACAAAATTCTGGAAAACTGTGTTGTTACAGTGCATGACGCCGTCGGTTGTTAACCCAAACGCCGTCAGGATTGACCTGACAGTATTTTTGCGTTTTGTTTCTGGAAAATTTCTTGAAAAATCTTATCATTAAAACCTGGAAATTCTGTAAAACATTCATTGTGACTCGATACAAGCATTTGACTCTAACAAACACAAACACACAAATATACATGCTAATCATTCATTGTTAACTTTCATGTTCGAATTCGTTCTTGTAAACCAATATGATCTTCCCTACACTTGAGGTTAAAACCTTTTTGTAAAATACCTTTATATGAAATTAAGACAAGGTTAAAATCAAAATAAAGCATTTTCACAAATTATTCGAAACATGAAAATTAAACAATTATGATTAAGCATATATGACACAAACAATCATAAGTTTCTCCTAAAGTACCCTTGCCCCTTGAAATATAGGAAGAGACCGTGGATTAAGATGCGCAATTATATTAATATCAAAATCTCTTGCATGGTTGGTTATATGTATAGAGAGCACACATACATTGACTTAAAAGCACCTATGAATATTATGTCTAGGCTTTATTACAATTGGATCATGAATGAAGAACTGAAACCTAGAAAAGATCCATATAACCCTAATCAATTGTGCAATTTTGTTGGGAGAGTTGAATGATTACATGTCTTTGTGGGAAATTTTACTTATCAATGTGATTTCATGATCCTAGAAGATGTTAGAGGTATCATAGACCAATACTTATGTAAGATAGTGATAGGAAAACCATTTGTAGAAGAGTCTAAGATGCTTTGTGATCAAGATGAAGGAATAGTTCAGTTTTCTGATGGAATAGAAAAGATCACTTTTAGGATGCCCCATAAGAGGGAAGAGTTGAAGGACATTGAGGATTTAGATGTTGATATAATTCAAGCCCGTGAAGTAAAAGATGATGAAATTGAGGATGATGTTTATTATGAAAAAAGAAGGACTTATCATTCAGGTTGTTTAGATCTAGGCGCGGAATATAAACGTGATGAAGGTTGGATTAAGAAGTTTGAATGGGCACATAAGTTGTGCAGGAAGACGTAATAAGTCCATGACTTTGAGTCTAGCTACAAGACTCGTAAATAAAGAAAAGCGCTTCTTCGGAGGCTGTGGAAAACGTAGAAGGGGAGGTGAATACATTCCCATTTAAAACTTGAATACTTTTGTATCAAGCACCCGATCAAGTGTGACTTAATATGAAAAGTGTCAACTCTAGTCTTACAATAACTAGAGATATTATGAAGCAACAAATAAGGCATGTCTCAATAACACAAGCTTAGACATATTATAAATAACATGCCATGACACAAACACAACTAACACAATATAAGCAACAAACCACACAAATATAAATGCAATGCAAAGTATAAATGTAAAGCGGTAAATGCAAAAATAAACGTAAAGAGATAAGTAAAGAAAGCGCAAACCGGACACGGTGATTTATAGTGGTTCGGTCATGAAGCTCCTCTTTGCCCTACTCCACTCCCCGAGTACCCAACTCAAGAGTTACTTCACTAATCAACAAGCTCCCTTCTTGGCGGAGAAAACCATACAACGTCGCTTACAATATTTTCCGACACTAAGCTAGATGTCGAGTTCTTCTTCGGGTACAACCAAACCCGTTATGTTTTATGGCCCAACATAACAAACCTTGTGTTTTGAGGCCTAAACACATAAACCGCGTCGCTTACATTATTTTCCGACATTAAGCTAAATGTCGAGTACTAATCTATCTAGTACCAATCTCACTCACGATTTACCTGATCTTCACAAATCACACAAGCTACAAGATCCACATGATCTACACTCGATCTACCCGATCTACTCATGATCTACCCGATCTACTTTATCTTCACACGATCTACCTGATCTACTCACTATCAACACAAGCTACATAAGATCTCTCCAATCTCTACAAGATCACAATGATCCACATGAACTAACTAAACAAGATGAGAGACAACTTGATGTATATCAAGATACAACAAGTGCGTAACAAATGTTACGAGTGCACTAGACTAACCCTACAACACTTTGCATCTTCATGATACGGTGTGTTCTTCTATTGCACTAGTGGAGGAATGAAGGTGATCACTTGAATGGATGATTTAATCACTCTTAAACAAAGATAAACTAACTACATGATCAAAGAAAGTGGATTGGAGTGGGTGGATAAAGAACAAAAAGTTCGGTGTGAAAAACCTTACCAAAATGTGTAAAATGGTCCACTATTTATAGGCAAAGGAAAAACTAGCCGTTACAGACGGACGGTACCACTAAATACCCGACGGTACCACTAAATTTAGTGGTACCGTGCCAGACAAGGGACGCTCCAGTTTTTGTTTTTAGTGATGAAGGTTTATTTGGGGAAGTTTGGAGCTGATTTGTGGGGGAAAATAGTTGTTGGGATTTTTAAACTAATTTTTCAAAATAAAACATTTCTTTTTAATTCAAAAATAATTTGTAAAATGTATTTTTGAAAAAATATTTTGTCACATTAAAAATGTGAAGTTTAGAACAAAAATTTATTTCTTTGATCATCCGTCAAGTTTAAATTTGTTTGTTCATACCTTGAGTGATTTACGTCAGGATGGAAATCAACGACTCTGTTGAGGCATACTTGAGACGTCGAGAGATGTTGATGTAAGTATGCATTGATGATTTGTGTTTACAAGTAACTTGTTCATTTTACGTTATGCATTACAAGTTACATGTTTGTCATTATTAAAATCGAAGAAACCATTTAGTTTAAATATCGTAATATTTGCACTAACAATCTCCCCCTTTTTGATGATGACAAATATGTAAACCGTGACACATAGTAAAATGTAAAAGTTACATGTTTACACTTCCTTCTCCCCCTTTTGTCGAAGCAAAAAGGTAGCTGCCTCGAGCTCTCCCTTGAATTCACTCCCTACTCCCCTTATTACACTACTTTCCTGTCTTCCCAAAAAATGCGAGCTTGCATCATCCCAGTGAAGTCTTCTATCACCACTGTTAAAAAAAACTCCATGCTATGTATTCAAATACTCCCGAGCTCCCCCTAGCTTAATGCTCCCATATGGTAATTGTATTCCCTTCTATTTTTACCTTTGTTTCTAGCGAATCCATGGATCAAATTCTTACAAAGGCTTTTCCTACATCAAGGGTTAGCTTCGTGCAACATTATAGTGATAGATTACACATAGCAAGACATGCAAGGGTTAAACTATGTTAAAACGTAGCTACTAAAAAAATGAGTTTGATGAGCATATCAAAGTATGCAAGAAGTTAGACACGTGATGAAAGTGTGCCAAAAGGATAAAAACCAAGAAGAAAGCCCAAAAAAGTTGAGCTACACAAAGATGTGAATGCGTAATGCAATTCAATAACACCAGAGAGTCACAACTTGACTGACAACCTAAGGTGTAATTGTTCAATCAATCACACTAACAAGAACAAGATTCGTTCGTTGATTGTCGCATAAAATGACTTCTTCCAAGTTGTCATTGGGAAGGCAAGTTCTAATAAACCTTTTGAACAACATAATCATCTACCTAAGATGATTGGTGTTAATGACAGTTTGATGATAAGACATACTCTAAATGATTACTATTATGATAAGTCATGCCATAAAGTAGACTCGATAGAAGTTATACAAAAAAAATGAAAATGAGAACGATATGCACCTAGATGCAAATGGAAATGATTCCATAAGATGGGAAGTGTTGGATTTGACCTTTGAGAAAAGGTAGGAAAAGACGGTTTAGATTAATATATCGTTTTCACTAACAATGAGATGCATGATATATTTCAAAGGGGAAAAAATGTGCATGTGATCCTAACAGGATTGTGGGCGAATATCTCTAACAGGGTTGAGGTAACGAAGTTCTAGAATTCTAGTTTTGGATGATCCTAGTTGTGAGTTAGAGATGATTTGGTGTATGAAGGATTTTGTGTGATTGTGTAGTTTATACACATTGGATATAATGATTGTGAGGATTGAAGGTTATTGAACTAACTATCACTATCAAGAGTGAAGGATAGTTGTGAGGTTTGAGTGTAATGATCGATGGGTTGAAAGTTCTTAAACTAAATATCACTGTCAAGAGTGAAGTTTAGTTGTAAAGGTTGAGTGTGATGATGAATGATATTAATGTGAGGTTTGATGTGGGGGTTTAAGGTGTTTGTATAGAACAAATATCTAGGTGGTCACAAAGAGTAGAGGTTAGGAAGCTAGAACCGATTGTGGTTTTGTGACTGAGGTTTTGCTAAGTACTGGGTACTTAGGAGGTGAGTGTTTTAGTAGAGAATTCTAGGGAATAAGAACCACATTTGTGTGTTCTTGAGAGTGTTTGGTGAAGGACTATATGAGTGTGTTTTCGCTCCCCCTTAATCGATGACCATCTGGACAAGATGTGTTGGAAAAAGAAAAAAAATAAAGAGGAAAACAAATGTTGACGGAAGCGATGAGCTTAGTAACGTCATGACAAGTGGTGGATAGCATACAATAAACTTCACCTTTGAAGTCACGTAGCTCTTCTCAATCATTGTGAATATTCATAGAACATTCATATGATGAGGCATGTGATTACGTGGAAATGCGCTAAGGGTTAAGAAGATAGAATCTTCAAGGTTGTGGAGTTTTGATAGTGCTTTTGAAACTGTGAGAATTGAAAACAAAATAAACTGTCTCAGCAGATAACGGTCCGACGGTACCGTTAAATTTAGCGGTACCGTCTCCTATTTAAGGGTACCGTGACCTGCTGAGGTCAGTTTTGACCCAGAATTTGATTTTCGACAAAGAAATTTCACATATGTTGTGATTTTTCTGGACCTTAGATTAAAGGAATTTATACCAAATAAATTCTTTTATGAATGAATCCAACAGGATTCGATGAACGTTGATCGAGAACGAGAGATGACATTTAATTGTATTTCGCAAATTAAATATACTTTAAATATTTTGGATGAAATATTTAAGTTGTCATTAGAAGCTTGAGAGGATTTGACTCTAATCTAGAGATGTTTTAGACACACATAAATCAACGATTTGAGAGGATCTAACGAATAAATCTCGCTGATCTAGTGGGACGTTTAGACATGAAAAAAGAATCTATACCTAATAAATTCTTTGAGGGATAAATGCAACGGGATTTGACACGAGATTATTGACAATCCGAGATGACTTTAATATTTTCAAGGAAATACTTAAATAGTCATTAGACGTGACTCAGGGGATGTTTTGAACATACGTAAATTATGAAATTTACGAAATGTGTTCCATCATTCCTAGACCTAAGCGTAAGTAGTTGAATGGTTCACGTTTGAGAGGTTTGGATGTTTCCTTTCTGGATGTTGTCTCTAAGGGGATGATGACAGATTTCGATGTGCTCACGCGAGTGTTGTACGAGGTTTTGAAAGGCGTAAAGCAAGGCCTGTGGTGCTGATTCGCAGCAGGGTTTAGGATCTAAAAGAATGAAGTATTTTACTGATACAACGGTGGTAAATGTGTGGGTGAGAATCGATTTGGAACATAAGGATGGCTTCAAGATGATTGAGGTTTGGTGTTCTTAGGGTGATTGATGGGATTTTTGGGATGAACATCCATTGTTGTTGTGAGATCGCTGCACGTCGGTAGGTGATCAAGATTGACGACGAAAAAGAAAAGACTCAAAGATATCAACCTTCGTATAGGCATATTGCCCCTTATTCGGAAGAAAGAGAGTATCAATGTACTCTTGGCGAGATAGGATGATACGTTTGTTTTCTACCCTAAAACCGATAGATAAGTTCGATCCTCATTATCTATGAGGTGAGCTTGACGACAAAACACGATGACAAATCTATGGGGATAAGAGGAACTAACGAAAATGAATATACTTGGTCTTAAGAAGTGTATATTCACACGAGAATGAAAGGAACTACTAATCACTTATGTAGTAACTTGTAAGTCCTTTGTCACCCGAAGGTTGATGTTAGCTTTTAGTTTTTGGATGAGCGTTTTAACATATGTTGTTAAAAGGCTTGAATATGATGTTTCGGAAAGGACATTTAACAATTGTGATCGCAAGTTAAACTTACTTGAATATTTTGGATGAAATATTTAAGTTGTCAAACCTACTCCGAGTTCCACTAGGTTTGTATCTAACTTTCCCTTGACAAAAGAGTGTATTACTTGGAAGAAAGCGAAATGATGACCAAGGAATTAAGACAATTTCGCGACTACTTTAACTTATAGATTTTGACACTAGTGTATGCCTATATGACGTCTAAGAGTTTATAGGGATATGCATATCTAATTCATTATGTGTCAAAACAACATAGTGTAGGTGCACAATTAACAAGCAAATCAGGTAAAATGCACATAAGGAACAAATGCAAACATCATACAAATTGTGGGATGCAAGTAATCAAGATTCGCTAAGGAGGATCCTAATTACTACTTGTTCAAAATGAAATCCTAATAGGAGATAAAGTTCACCGATGTAAACTATCTTTAGTCAAATGTAGGAATGAAAATTTTTCAAGTTAGAGAATGAGTATGAGACTATCACTAGTGGTGCTCAATTCAGGCTAGACACAACCATTTTTACGGGTTATACCACGAACCCAACTTCTCTCCTGGAAGCAATTCAACCGTTGGTCAAATTGAATTTCTAGTGCGATAGGTTCTCCAGTAGTCATTCTCATGTTAGAAAAATTCAAATTCCTATATTTGCCTATCGAAGTATAGCAAAGATGATATTAGCTTATTTCGCTAATACATGGCCTAATATGACTTAACTAACCATATTTTGAAAGTCGGTTAAGAAGATGACATGTCTTACACAATATCCTACCAAAGGCAAGCACAATGTTTCAATATTTTGTTTGAGATTTAGAGGTTATTGAGTGCATTTCATGATCTCTTGGACGATATCTGTGTTTGTTGAGTTGTTACATGTTATTTTAACATGATTTGGTTTTATAGAGCCAAGAGATGCCTTAATGTGATACAATGTAGAATTTGCTACATTGAGAGTGTTTCAAGAATGCTCATTTGCATATCTTGAGAAAAGAATCTAGTAAAGGTTACTTACCTCAATAGATCTTGTGAGTGTTATATGTATTATGATTGAAATGAGACATATTGTATCTTTCAACAAATATGCTTTTCTAAGAGGAAACTTATCACTCCTACGAATGCTTAGTAAAACAAGTATTTTAGTATATGACTATTTTTATTTGTTTATGCAATGACACATGTTGTATTGGGTTATTAATCAAATTTAATATCCTATATTTGTTAACAAGATGCAATGTATTCTCATGTAACACAACCATTCATGTTACAAAAAAAAAATGAGATGCATATGAAAAAAATAAAAAATAAAAAAATTTATCCTTTGTCAATCTTTTGATAAGAGAAATATATGTGATTTTCTCGAAGATTGATGACATACATAATAGTTAATAACATATTATCTGTGACACTTTTACTTGACATGTGATTTTGAGTGTTGATTCGTTCATGAGCAAAGTTTACATATGTTGTCTGTTTGCTCGTGTTTGGTTTTTTGGAAATGACACATTTACTAATTGCATTGCAAAGTAAATTACTTGAATATTTCGGATGAAACATCCAAGTTGTCAATCCTACTTAGTTGCGTATTTTATGCATCTTTTAAATATATTAGTTTAATGTTTGGAACACAACCATTGGACAAGACGACTCAATATGGCATCTTTAACACAAGTGTGAGTTATGATCCGATGCATATTATTTTCGTCTTGAGAGGACGTCATTATTTTCATAACAACCGAGTGTGATTGAGTACGTAGATTCAAGATAATATATTTCGTTATATTTTTATGTTATTTTGAAGCTAGACAAATAATGACTCCAATTTCATGTTCATACTCGAAAACTTGTCAATTAGATTCGATGATGATATCAATCATAATTTGAATAATGAATTGATATGTACTCGAAATCTTTCTTGACCCTCACGATCACTCCTTTTAAAAAGAAAATAAAAATTTAAGGAATGTGTTCCATTTATTCTAATACTAGTTGTATGTGTGAGGTTAATGACATATTAACTTACTACTTCGAGATTGTCATTTATTTTATGTGCCAAAAACTATTTATTATTAAGTATAATATTCTTAGTTTTCGACATATCATGAGTATAAAAATAATTATCTTAACCATTTTTATACAACATACGTAAAATACTAAATGTTTAAAACATTTTTTGTGTGTGTTAGATCAATGCAAGTTTAATACATTTTCTTTTACTTAAATACTAATGTATTAATATGATCTTTTATCTTGTTTAGAAAACTCATGGTCAAGCAAGACAAAAGGTTATAATATTTTAGAGATCATGTTGTGGATTTAATGAAAGTGTTAAATATTTTGAGGTGATATACTTTTTACACTTAAATTTTTGGAAAAATAATTGTGTAAGACAATATCTTTCGACACACATGATCAACCAACTTTCCATTCCTAAGAAGGTTACTAAAGCATATTAAAACCTGCAAGATGTCGAAAACACATATGCAAGAAAAGTGGCCTATGCCTATATGCAATGCAAAATCAATTACGCAACTTAGTGCAAGAAGTCTAGTCTAAGTCCTATTGACACATAAACTGAAAAACTAATAATCAACACATAGCAACAAGACATGTAAAACGCTTGTAATTATAGATATAATTAGCTCAACTAGAGATAACTATAAGCACTCAAAAATATTAACTAACAATACTAGGAGACAAAGAAAAACAAATAACCATTTAGCATAACACACAAAAATACTTATCGTCATTTTGTGTATTAAGTATAACAATGTACACTTAGCTTGATTTTATTTGAGAATGAATTATTTTACTCCCCATTTTAAAATTTGATCAAGTTCAACACTTTGAAAATACAAATACAACAACGTGAGATGTTCTCTTTGCAATTTGACCAAAAATGTGCGCAATCGGCATGACCGGACTAGACTTTCTATTACGAATCAAAGACATTGATAGATTTCACTTTACAATCAATTCCTATAAGTATTTTTAAATGAAAGTAGACTCAATTACGTTTAAAACGATAGGTGGCACGACTCCTACGGACTTACGGTTGATTTTATACACATTTCTGAAAATGACCCAATTCTGAAAACAGACAGACAGATGCACGGTACCTTTAAATACCCCACGGTACCATTAAATATAATGGTACCATCCTATATTTAGTGGTACCGTGACCTGTTTCCTGATTCAGTTTATAATTTTAGTGCGGCGACTCGACGGAAAGATGTAAAATTTAATAAACTAGATACCGAACATATAAAATATATATTGATTTCCATGTTTAGGACTAAGAGAAACATTTACGATAATACTTTTACTACAAAATAATGGTTTGTCCCAAACACTCTTTTCAAAACCGCATCACTTTTCGACTAATTCTAAATACATGACCGGATCCTTACAAACTCTATTCTTTTTATTGGTTTAAGAAAACCTTCAAGTTAGTATGACAAAGTATACTTAACAACAAAACTTGTAAGTATTAAGCAACTAAATACTTTTCATATTTTATCCCCCTTCATGAGAAATTTGAGACATGGATCGTACTCAATCTTGAAAACCATTTGTTTTAAAATTTTGAGCGACGTGGCTCTGGTACCAATTGTGGAAAACGTAGAGGGGGGGGAGGGTGAATACGTTCCCGTTTAAAACTTGAATACTTTTGTATCAAGCACCCGATCAAGTGTGACTTAATATGAAAAGTGTTAACTCTAGTCTTACAAGAACTAGAGATATTATGAAGCAACAAATAAGGCATGTCTCAATAACACAAGCTTAGACATATTATAGATAACATGCCATGACACAAACACAACTAACACAATATAAGCAACAAACCACACAAATATAAATGCAATGCAAAGTATAAATGTAAAACGGTAAATGCAAAAATAAACGTAAAGAGATAAGTAAAGAAAGCGCAAACCGGACACGGTGATTTATAGTGGTTCATTCACGAAGCTCCTCTTCGCCCTACTCCACCCCCCGAGTACCCAACTCGAGAGTTACTTCACTAATCAACAAGCTCCCTTCTTGGCGGAGAAAACCATACAACGTCGCTTACAATATTTTCCAACACTAAGCTAGATGTTGAGTTCTTCTTCGGGTACAATCAAACCCGTTATTTTTTATGGCCCAACATAACAAACCTTGTGTTTTGAGGCCTAAACACATAAACCGCGTCACTTACATTATTTTCCGACATTAAGCTAAATGTCGAGTACTAATCTAGCTAGTACCAATCTCACTCACGATCTACCCGATCTTCACAAATCACACAAGCTACAAGATCCACATGATCTACACTCGATCTACCCGATCTACTCACGACCTACCCGATCTACTTTATCTTCACACGATCTACCCGATCTACTCACTATCAACACAAGCTACACAAGATCTCTCCAATCTCTACAAGATCACAATGATCCACACGAACTAACTAAACAAGATGAGAGACAACTTGATGTATATCAATATACAACAAGTACGTAACAAATGTTACGAGTGCACTAGACTAACCTTACAACACTTTGCATCTTCATGATACGGTGTGTTCTTCTATTGCACTAGTGGAGGAATGAAGGTTATCACTTGAATGGATGAATGGATCACTCTTAAACAATGATAAACTAATTACATGATCAAAGAAAGTGGATTGGAGTGGGTGGATAAAGAACAAAAAGTTATGTGTGAAAAACCTTACCAAAATGGGTAAAATGTTCCACTATTTATAAGCAAAGGAAAAACTAGCCGTTACAGACCGACGGTACCACTAAATACCCGATGGTACCACTAAATTTAGTGTTACAGTGGTACCGTACCAGACAATGGATGCTCCAGTTTTTGTTTTTAGTGGTGAAGGTTTATTTGGGGAAGTTTGGAGCTGATTTGGGGGGAAAAGTAGTTGTTGGGATTTTTAAACTAATTTTTCAAAATAAAACATTTCTTTTTAATTCAAAAATAATTTGTAAAATGTATTTTTGAAAAAATGTTTTGTCACAATAAAAATGTGAAGTTTAGAACAAAAATTTATTTCTTTGATCATCCGTCAAGTTTAATTTTGTTTGTTTATAAATTGAGTGATTTACGTCATGATGGAAATCAACGACTCTGTTGAGGCATACTTGAGACGTCGAGAGATGTTGATGTAAGTGTGCATTGATTATTTGTGTTTACAAGTAACTTGTTCATTTTATGTTATGCATTACAAGTTACATGTTTGTCATTATTAAAACCGAAAAAACTGTTTAGTTTAAATATCGTAATATTTGCACTAACAGAGGCAACCCAAGCTTATTGTTTGTCTGTTTGATTTTTATTTTTGTTTGTGTCATATATATGTCTCATCATTATTGTTTAATTTTCATGTTTTGAATATAATTTGTGAAAATGATTTATTTTGTTTTTAACCTCGTCTTAATTACATATAAAGGTATTTTACAAAAAGATAAGTGTAAGGAAGATCATATTTGTTTGAAAGAACGAATTTGAAAATGAAATTTTACATTTGATGATTAGCATATATTCTATCATATTTGAGTGTTTGTTTGAGTCAAATGCTTGTATCGAGTCACAATGAATGTTTCACAGAATTTCCAGGTTTCAATAAATAGATTTTTCCAGAATTTTTTCAAGAACAAAACGTTAAAATTCTGTCAATTCAATCCTGACGGCTTCAGGGTTTAACAACACCCGACGGCGTCAGGCACTGTAGCAACAGTTTTTCAGATTTTTGTTTTTCTGTCGAAACTTAATTTTTGAAAATTTCCAGAATTTTTAAATTTTCAGGATTCTGTAAACATTTATTTTGCAAGCATTATATCTTATTTGCTTTCTAGGATTTTATTTTATTATATATAGTGTTTACCGTCGATTTTATGCGAGGTTTCGTGTTCGTTTTCTTAGTGATTTACAGGTTATATTGGACAAGAAGATGAAAGTATACATTGGAAGTGAAGCTTATCTTGTTTATCTTCTTGGAGGGGGATTTAACCATATTTCACATCGTCCATTCCAAGCAAATCAGGGAAGTATTAGTTTCTTTCATCTCTTTTCTTCTTTCCGTTATCATAACTTTGATGCTTTTCAAGAACATTGGGGACAATGTTCAATTTAAGTGTAGGGAGGGTAAAAATGGGATACCTTAGAAACTATAACTTGCTTGATATTTATTTTGTGTTAGAGTAATTGTGTAATAAACTAAAAGAAATACTTGTAAAGGTGATTTTAGCACCAAATTTAAATTTTTTGATGACATATAGGAGTGAAACTTTAGTTTTAATTAGTGTCTCATGGATATAAATTATATAGCTAGCACAAAAACCCTACCACTCAAAAATTTCCACCCCAAAAATGTGAGGTTCGCCTTTAGATTGTTAGAAAAAAGCATTCACCTTTAATGCTTATGAGTGTACCGGTAGTATATAGATTCTAGAACTTGTGTTTGTGATGCATCCCGAGATCGCTAGTGAAACTACATTCGTGTAGTTAGGATTTACTAAATGAAAAGAGGCATTAGGATAACCCTTGTTTAAACCTGTTTATTTTAATTACATTGGTTTCATTGGTCAAGTAATTCTCCCACACCCTTGCTATGTACTCATTTTTAGTACAAGATACCCATAGTACACCCCTCAGAGCCTATCATTTTCGCGGTTCTCGTGATATTTCGGTGGATTCCGAAATATTAATGAAGAGCATTGTTTACAATCCATCCCCGAATGTACACCCAAATCGGCTTAGCCTACCTTGTATGCACTCATCTTTAGTGCATTATTGTTACAACATCTTTGTTAAACCCTTTGTTAATTGTCTAGTTGATTACATGGTTGCTAAGTTGAGTCATATCTTGTAAATACAGTTTTGGGACGATTGGGACTCATGGGTAAAGTACTAGTTATTATGGAGTAATGGGGAAGAAAGTCATGTTATTACCCCCCATATATACGTTAAAAGTTTTATAGTACTCCACGTGTTTTGATCCTCTTAATTCGGGTCATTAGTTCGTTTTTATTTATTCAAAAGTTCAAGTGTAGGGATGCAACTATAAATCCCTTTTATATGGATGTATATTTTGGATGGTAGGGCCAGAGTATATGAAAAAATTAAAAAAAATAAATAAATAAAAAATAAATAAATGAAAAAGAAAAAAAATGATAAAAAGAAAAAAAGAGAGAAAAAGAAAGAAAAAAATATACGGACTACCATCCCGTCTTTTATCTTTTGTTTAAGTCAAGAAAGAGTCATGAAAAATAAAAAAAGAGTTAGTAGTTAGCGAGTCGAGTCTTGGCTTAGCAACGCCACCTTGTACATGTGATTGACTTAGATAATTGACTTGCCACAAGTAAAAATTCCCTATATCCAACAAAACCGTATTTTTCATACCCTTATACCTAATGTTACAACCGTTTAAAAGCCATCTTTGATAGTTTATCCTATGTGCTTACGCCAAAGTGGTGGAGGTTTGATCCGTTCTCAAGCCTGTGGTAACCTATGTGCTATGACAGGTAGAGAGTGTTTATTTTTCTCGTTTCCATTCATGTTACATAACTTATACACCCGAGAGATGTGAGAATCCAAACACTTATTGTGAGGTGCTAGTATATAATTTCCGTGCTTATTAGGACTATGGTGGAACGAATATGTGTTGTAATTACTTTTATATCAATGCTAAATGACCCCTAACTTGTAGATTGATTAGATAAAATCACATTTGCTTGAGGACAAGCAAATCACAAGTGTAGGGATATTTGATAATGATTTATTTGGTACCCTTTTAAGGGGTCATTTAAGCCTAAAAATCATATGTAATTGATCAAATATTACCCTAAATTGTTTCTTTTTGCATTTTAGGTACTTGGGACGAGAATTATGAAAACCGGCATGTTTTGGACCATAATCGACGAAGAAACGAACAAAAACGACCAAGTCGCGAATCTGTCAAGATGGAGACGTGACAACATCACAACCTACAACTTGACGCCGTCGCTTGTATTTGAAGACCCAAATTCAGTGCAAAGTTAACACGTGACGGCTCTGAAGTTTTATAAAGGGACGGCGTCAAGACATAGTTGATGGCGTCAAAGATCAACTAAGATACGAGCTCAACTTGATAAGCTAAAAGTTTAGCTTATTGGCTTTTCAATTTGCCAAATAAACTCATAAGCCCATCAAATAAGCTTTGACAAACACTTCAAAGTTCACATTAAAGACTTATTTAAAGCTTTCTAAAATTAGGGTATCATACGGTTCGCATTAAAAGTTAGTAAATTTTAAGAGTACCTATTACAGCTTAATCATTATATGTTCAATCTAAAATTACCTTTAAAAGACAGGAATATAGAGTTTTTGACAACTCTTAAAAGGTCTAAAACCCGAAGCTAGATACATACAAGTTTATGATGTATGTGATTATTTGCTAATAAGTGATTGTTGATAGTTTGTCAGCGAGTGTATATCAAACAATGGAATGTTTAGGTACTTCATGTAAGGAAAAGCTAAAGAATTAGCAACAATTCTAATCGAATTTTTTTTGTATCAACCCTCCTTTATTTTAATATCAAATGGAAAAACACAATGTGTTACATATGTCAAGGTATTTTAACAGTTCTGGTTGTTTTACGCCACATCCAAGATTCAGATGGCGATTTAGGCAGAGGTGGAACAAGAAGAGCCTTTCTGCAAAGACCAAAAGGCCACCCTTGATGATGACAAAGCTCTCGCATAATTGAGCGCCTCCTTTTAAAGACCGGGAACTCAATACTACTCATGCTTGAACAACGAGAAAGATTTGTCTTTACAGACATAAATTCTCCTGCGGTTGTAGCACTTGAACAACGTGAAAGACGACTACAAGGAGAGTGGAATTCATCCTTGTCTACAACATCATCTTCATGATGTATTTCTTTTTTCATGGGAGGTGATCCAATTGGCGAGTAATCCCATATAAAGCTGTCTAATGCTAGTCCAAGCTTCCTTTTTGACTTTGCTTCCATGTATCTACTTAGAACCGCTGAAACAAAAACCTGGAGAGGAAAGGTATACACATATAAAACATAACCAGAGGTGGCAAAATGGCTTGTCGGTTAAATGGGTCGTTTTAGGTCCGGTTGAGCCATAAACACTTCTTTGTCCCATTTTTTTTGAAATTTGCACATAACTAATGCGGTTATGACTAAATGAACTCTGTTATACGCGGTTAAAATTCATCAATTCAAGAAGTTATATGCAATAAACTCTGAACGACTTGCATCTTTTTACATGTTTTGTTATGCGGGTTGAAATTCCTACCACCAAAAACCAAAAAAAATGAGGAAGCAAAAAAAATAAAATAAAAAAACATCGTTAAAGTATGGAGAGGTATATTACTTCTTGTTCATCATCGAAATCGCTGACATCATCATCATCTTCGTCTAGGTTATGAGAAGAAATCTTTATGCAAAAATTATGGCATATTGAAAAAGCATCCTTGAGGAATTTGCAACTCTTTGAGGGGTTTGGTGGTTCTTCATGATGAAATACGCCCATGACTATAATAAAAGCATATGGTTTATAACTTTACATAACAAGTATATATACTACTTTTTGTATACAACATTTTCATGCTAGTAGCTGATTAGTAAAATCCAAAGGGTTGTTTTCTTCATCCTTTGGGTTGAAGACTAAGTAAACTACCTTTTTGAAAATCCAAAAAAAGATTATCTTACAATTCATCATACGATCCTTTGACAAGTATTTGATGCCAAAGCGAAAACGACATTTTTGTGAGTGCTGTCTCTGTATGTGCTTGATGTGTGTAGGAATGTGTTTTTTGTGCTTATACTATGCTTAGTGCTTTGTAGTTGTTTAAGTTTTTTACTTCAACCTAAAGTGATGGTAAAGTTGACTTGGTACCAAACTTTGATACCACTTAAAGTAAGACTTATAGCATCAAGAAATCCTTTATATGTTCTCGCTAGAAGGGGAATAAAGATCGATTTCGTGGCTAAAAACAATTGATAAATGCCAAATGATTAGGAGTTTCGGGTTTGGAGGTTTTCTATATGTTTTATGTCGTATAAAACATGTTTGTTTGATTTCATTCTACAAAGTCATCCGAATAACAGAAATTAATTCCATTAATTTGTTGAGCTCTATTTGAGTATGTTAAAGTGTTATAAAATGTTGAATGCTACTATTAATTTATCCTAATTTTATTTTGTAGTAATGCGAAGCTAACCAGTACTGCAGTACTTACTTGGTCATATTGCATTATGACCCAATTGGGCCTTTTATGGACCAGCTCAAGCCGCTCAACAATGGGTTTCACTTTGCAACTAGGCCTCTAAAGGTTAGGCCTTTAAAATGTTTTTCACACATACCAAGTACCGTCATAGTATATTTCACACATGTCTTGATAAGAGTTAACTCAAAAACGCCTTATTATAAGTAGTAAGTGAGTAACACCTTATTACTCCCTCCGTTTCAAGAAAAGTATTCACCTTATTATTTATATTTATCCTAAAAAAAATGTTCCGTTTTTAATACTCCCTCCGTCCCATATTAAGTGTCCATAATGAAATTTTGGAATGTCCCAAATTAAGTGTCCAAGGAATATTTTCAACCAATGAGAAGAGACTTTAGTGGGTAATAGTGATATTTGATTGGTGGAGAGTGTAGTTGGCCCCACTTTCCTAAAACTTTGTGCATTTGAAAAGTGGACACTTATTATGGGACGGAGGGAGTATTAATTTATGACTACTTTTCCTATTTTGCCATTTTGCTCATTTCTAATTTTTTTTAATAAGTGGGAGGGCACAAATAACTTTTTATCACTCAAAACTTGCAGTAGTTACACATATCATAATTTGCTAATTATTTTGTTTCTGAAGTCTGAACACTCTTTTCAGGACGGAAGTAGTAATATTTTTAGGAGCAAATTCTCAAAATAGTACAAAAAGTTGGGTTGTGTTCACCAAATGATACAAAAATAACACATCTTCCCTAAATGGTCATGTGCGAATGTGTGACTCCATTGGATGTACGACACTTGTCCTCTTTTTTAATAATAAAGTACATTGATAGGTGGGTTTTTTCTCATATATTATCTTTTTTGGGTCTTATTATAAGAGTATTAAAAAGACCAAAATACCATCTTTTAAATGTGCGAATGTGCGACTCGTATTTTTTTTGCCATCATCATCAACAGCTCCGGTGACAACCCATATATTCCGGAGACACGTATTTATTCCAGCCAACGGTTTTTTTCAACTATAACTTCAATATAAAGACATTTTTTGAACATATAAACACTATAACTAACAACCCGTAACAAGAATATGTCTAATTTCTCGATCCGATCAACGAAATATTCAAAATAAACATCATCAATTAAACTTTGTTCTATTATCTCGAAACTGCAAGTTGCCTTGACACCATATATTAACAAGTCTATACATAATTCGATCAATTGTAGCAAACTGTCTTGAAGAAGCATTCAATCAGGCACTCGATAAGCATTTTCATAAAACAATTACAATCAATCACCAATGATTACTCATTGTTTTCCCATATAAAGTCAACTCAATCCACTAGTACATTACAGACTATGCCCGACGACTTTTTTTCCATATTTTCGACGTCATGACGTCGGCACAATAAGTTGCCGACGACATGACGTCTACAGGCTCTTGTCGACAATGCTCCGTCGGGATTTAACTTCCCGACAAAAAACCCTACGACAATGTGGGACCTACACGTTTTTCTAGTTAAACGTCGACAGGCTCTTGTCGACAATGCTCCGTGCAGATCCATCACCTTGAGATGTTGAAGCAGAAGAGATTACTCGTAACCGGTCATCAAATTCACTCTTCCATATAAAATATCCACATCCATGATCTTTTTCTCTTGGCTGTTACATAATAAGGAAATGTTACGATTGTTTGAATAT